>OX637532.1:13537500-14137500 GCA_951800035.1 Linnaemya tessellans | reverse complement strand
GAATTTAATTTGTTCATTAAACTTTTGTCGGTTTTGTGGACTATTGGGCACACAAAAGTTCAGCGGCTGGGTTGCATAACTTGAATCGAATGAAAATTCCTTCGAATCGAAACGCATATTGTGATGCAAAAAATAAGGTCACTGTTTGATAACATCGGGTTTTATTAGCATGATCAACAAACACAGACTGCATGTTATTCTATGATATGAAACATTCATATCGTGTTAAGGTGTGAATACACTTTCAAATATTTCGCCAAAAACGCTTAGGTACGAAATACTAATAAAAAATATTTTGATACAGATTATTAAGTAAAACAGTTTCACGCGTAAATAATGGACGCAGTTTCAAAAGTCAATAGTATTGGAAACTAGTTTGAGAAATGATTTTACATTATTATATAGCGGGGCAAATATTTGTCCAATGTGAACGTACGTTAACAGAGTAGCCCCCTTCGCATATAAATCAAGTGTTCCGATTATTCAAACTTCATTAAATTATTCTTTACGATATAGTCTGGCAGCTTCTGTTGTTGTTTCTTCTGGCAGCATATTTTCGTTGTCATAACAAACTTTTCTTCTAAACCGGAATTCGTAATTGTTTTGATTTTGCCGGTCGGAAAACAAAATTTCAATAAAACTTTCATACAAATAATAAAATGGTAAGTATTATGTTTATCATGCGAATGCAGTAGAGATGTGAAGGGTTTTTTAACTAAAATAGAATATTTGAGACAAAAATTTGCTTAGTGTAATTTTAGAAGTTTATTTCTGTTCCGTTACTTCATCTGTGGAATGGGTCCATCTTATATTCATTAAATAGTTACATTTTCGAAGACTAGTGCGAAAAGGGAGTACACGATACATTTAAGGAACAGTTGCGAACGCCCCATGGTGTTCACCCGCTTGCGAATGGATTGCAAGTTGAATTTTTTGAAATGATTGTTTTTTATTTGAGTGTACTTCATCCCCTTTCCATATATGGAACGGAGTAATTACTGGACAGAGTTCTAGAGATTAAATAGCAACCAAAAACTTAGAATATTGTAAATTTAGCAGACAATGTGTCTACTATTTACATATTGTACATACATAAGTATGTGTATTGTATATATTCAGTTCTGTTCTGTAATACATGCTGGATAAAAATGTTTGAAATTGTCGTAAGATTGTTATTAAAAATTAATTTGTTATAAAAAGGTCTGTGTGTGTATTGCAATATATACATATATCTACATACTTATTTTAATATTAATATACATATTTATATTATAGGATAAGCGTAGCATTAAACGCCTTTCATTTATAGCCGAGTGGTATCAGGAAGAAGCTGCCATTATAAGAAGCTTTATAATTTTATACTATGTGCAAGATAATGCAATAGAAGTTGTAAGTATCAGGAAACCCGATAATCCGTAGAATAAGAATCTCTTGGTATAGTTTTGTAAAGTTATAATCTCTATATAAAATTTTATAATTCATTTCTCTTTCTGCACGTAGTATGATCAACGTACCAAAAAAACCTTTTTAAGACGCACTAAAATGCCTGAATTATCAGAAAGAGATTTCTTTGTAGGCTCTAAAATTAATATATTTGGTCGCCAATTTAATATAGTTGACTATGGTGATGATATTACCAAAAATACTTTAGCCAAATACAGAAAACGGTTAGACAAACTGAATACATAATTTGAATAAATTTAACCATTCTATCTTATAGTACTTTTATTTTACTAAAAAATGGCATATTGCAACATTTGGGCGTAGTATTATGTTCTCTGATTGACAGCAATTTCAGCATCAGTAAAGGACTTATGGTACAATTAACAGCAGGAATGGTTAAAGAATTTTTAAATGAAAACAACAAAGGAGATGTGCAGACATCGTAAGTTCCTTAGTTTTAACATAAGATAGTCAAATAATTTCAAATAATTTAAATAGAGTGCTAGTGAATCAATTGTTATCAGGGCCTTCAATAGCATTTGAGATAATTGCCGACAATGCTGTAAACAAAATTAAAAACTGTATTAGTCAATCTTCGGATTCGTCAAGTGTTGATATACCCAAACCTTTAAAAAGTCTCTTCGAAAGGGAAGATATAAGAAACGGGATACACTGTTCACAAAACGAAGAAGATGTGGAAAGAGTTAGTAAATATTTAAATAACTAATATGTACATACATATATACTACTAATTATAAAATTTCAGGACATACGCTTCTTTTTCGAAAGCAAACGTAGCTTACAAATACCTGTTCAACTACAAAATTCGACTTTGGCTGTTATAAAACCACATGCTATTAAAGAGGGAAACTTAGGTAAAATTATTTCAGAGATTACTTCAAATGGCTTCAAAATTACAGCCTTAAGAATGCATATTTTGGAAAAAGTTAATTGCAGTGAATTTTATGAAGTTTATAGAGGCGTTGTACCAGAGTATATAGTAAGATTTTATCGTTTTAGTTGCGATACGCTAACAGATTTATATTTAATTCAATTTATTTTACATATTAGCCTATGGTTTCACAGTTAGCTAGTGGGGTCAGCATGTCTATAGAAATTGTTTGTAATGACGCAAATAAAAACAGCTATGAAGAATTTCGAAAATTTTGTGGACCTATGGATCCGGTATGTTGTTTAATTAAATAAATTAATTATAGATTATATTTTGTGCAATTAAATATTTATTGCTTGTTCAAGCTATCGCTCAATCACACAAATAACATATAACATATTATTTACATATGCCATTATTATAAATTCGAAAAACTCAATACACTCGACACTTTTTTTAGTAAACAACTACATACATACATACATATGTATATTTTTAATAAATGACATATAATTTTAATTAAGTTTTTATTCCATTTAATTTCAAAACTATGAAAAATTTTATGCTTTCAAAAACTTAATAGAAATTTAATGGATTAATCTAAAGTTGTAATTGAATTTATATCTTTTTTAAATTAATTATTATGATTTTTTTTCGTTATATGAAAACAAAAACCCCTTATTAGTTAATTACAAACCATTAAAATTACTAAAGTAATAGTAATAATACGACACATACGTTAACTGTTTCCCAAAAAAAAGAAGTTGATTATGCGATGAACGCGGGAGCAATCTATTTTCCCTTTTGTAATTGAAAATAACAGTTATTAATTTTTATTACCGCAATGAAAAAATGGATCCCTCATTTTTATTGCTATTACATCTGCTTGCTGTAAACCGAGATTTAGTTAAAAATTTTATTTTCAATTATAAATTTTAGATTAATCGCATGTGTTTGTTTTTCTTCTATTTATGTTTGCAACTTCTTCATTTCTAGGAGATTGCTAAGCTTTTGCGCCCCCACACACTTAGAGCTAAATATGGCTCCAGTAAAACATTAAACGCCGTTCATTGTACTGATTTACCTGATGACACCGTATTGGAAATACAATACATGTTCAAAATTTTAGATTAATATACATATATATTTTTTTATAAATATAAATTAACCCTTTCTATTTTATATATTTTCATTCGAATTAAAATGGTTTTCATTTATACCAAACCATAACTGCCAAAAAGACATACAACTATGGAAAACGGTATATTCTATGACAGTTTCTCAAGACAATATCAAAAGTAAGACACTTAGAAACTTTTTCAAGACCTTAGTAATTAGCCCGAGGCTGCCTGCAGTAAACAGTTGTTGTCTATAATGAGTAAAAACGGTATCATTTTTGATATTGTCTTAGCCTGACCTTGATAAATAATTATGGAACAAACGATATTATTAATTGTCTTTGGAGTAATTCAAAGCGATCACTACCACTTTATTAATCGATAAGTTAAATCTTTGATGGATCGATATATTACAATTTACATCAAGCTTAATACTTGCAAGAAAATTTAGCTATATATATTTTATTTCGCAAAAAATAATTTAATACTATGGATTTACACTTAAACATAATCAACTTGATTAGTATTACTACTTGTACTGGGTGCATCATCCCTTATATCACAAAGTGGAGTAGTTTCTGTGCTTATGGCCACCTCCAAAGAAGTTTGACTAGCGTAATGATGACCTAGACGTTCTTGTAATATATAATCGTACGCTAAAAAGGTATAAATAACAATGGCAATTATCATTAGTATGGAATAAAAGAAGAATTCATCACTTTGTGTTGGAAATATGCTTAGTTCTGTTATAAACACCACGATTAAATTACCAAAGGCGTTGTTCAAAAACCAGGCAGCAGTTACTACGGATTTCATGGATGCAGGTGCCTTAAAATGTAAATTTTTAAACGTTATTTTATAATAAATACTTAAAGGTCAAACGACAAACCTGGGTAAAAGCAAACTGCAGGCCAGGTATGGATAGTAATAACTCGCCCAACATGATAAACACAAACTGCGGGATTTGCCACAGCACATTAACGGATTTAAATGGCATAGACTAAAGAATAGATAGTAAGTAAAAATGTAAATTTTTAATTTTTAGCTTTTCTTTCACTTGTGAGTAAGTTTAGAGGTTTCGATAAAACATAACAAATCACTCACGAGATCGTGAGTATTTATATGAAAACCTCTAAGCTGACAAACGAGTTGAAGCAAAACTTTTGAGTTTTCGTACAAAAACATATCTTTGTAGGACCCCGGCAGATATAAATGAAAGAGCTGAAAATATACCACCCAAAGTAACACTTTGCAACGGCTGTAGTTCATAATCGAAGCAATATTTCAAACATGGCTGTATTAAATACTGCCAAATTGGTATTAAGACAAACAGAAATATGGGACCCATGGCTTTAGCTTGATCTGGTTGTATGGTGATACCCTTTGCTATTGTGGTATTCATCTGAGAAGCCTGAAAAGTCCAACTTGAGTCTTGTTGAGCCAGCAGAGCAAAATAAATTGGCAAAGGTAAGAATAATTTCGCCAGCTAAGGAAAAATTCATTAGAAAATTGTTTTAATTATTAAATTGTCGTATTTATTAAATTTTTACCTTTAAAACTTTAGCCACATCATTGA
Source organism: Linnaemya tessellans (assembly GCA_951800035.1). Classification (NCBI taxonomy): domain Eukaryota; kingdom Metazoa; phylum Arthropoda; class Insecta; order Diptera; family Tachinidae; genus Linnaemya; species Linnaemya tessellans. Next base: position 14,132,471 of record OX637532.1, on the reverse strand, counting down.
CAAACGTTTCATCGTACTTGCCTATCGCATAGTGAAGCCAATAAGAACGTTTTACGACATCCGCATTCTTCGACCATTTCCTGGCCAACGCATGTTTTATGCAACCATAAAACTTTAGCAAAATATTATCTTCATTGATCTTTTCTTCTTTGTAGTACAGTTTGCCAACGTTAAACATTACTTTAAGGTAAGGATTTTATTGTTATTAATAATTATCAAAACTTTTTAATACGCAAACACATACACCACGCTACAAAAAAAGAGCTACCCAAAGTACCAAATACTGCTGGATAACAACCAGTCTTATTGAAGCACTTAGTATTGGCTCTTATCATTGGCGGTAGAATTTTACTCAAAAATATTCCAACGTAATAAACAAAATAATATAAGCTGAAATATTCGGCCAGTTGTTTGGCTTGCTGCGGCAGCTGAAATTGTATAGCACCCAGAGAAGTTAGGCAAGCTCTAGAAGATCCATTGCCAATTGCTATAAATAGCAAAGATATGGAAACCAAAAATCTAGAAGAGAATAATTAGTAAATTAGACTCCAAAAGAGAAAACGTTTGAGGCATTTCCAAATTATATATACAAGTTTAAATTTTTTGCAAGAATTCTATGTTCTATTATATTGTTTTCCCCAATGACCTTTTAATTTTAAAGATTATAAAAATTACAAAGGAGAATTTAAAATGTTTTTTTTTCACTCATCTAGAAATTCAAATAAAAAGAATTTTGTTTTCGAAATTTGCGTGTACAAGTCTCTCAAAGAGTTTGTACGAAATTGAAAATATTTACCCTCTCCCATTCTTACTGTTTATGATTTCAAATATTTATGTCCCCTTCATCTAAAGGTTTTAATAAAAAATTTAGGTTTTAAAATTTTTATGTACAAGTGTGACACAGAATTTGTACGAAATTCAAAATATTTATACTCTCCAATATATAATATTTGCTAAAAGAGATCAATGAAACAATAAAATTCAAACGATTTTAAATATCTATTTCTAAACATTTCATGAAAAAAAAAAATTTAAATTTTTAAAAATTTAAAAATTTGTATATAAAAGTCTGCTACAGACTTTGTACGAAATCGAAAATATTTATTTATAATTTCCAATTCATAATGTTTCTATAAAAGGGATCCAACAAATATAACTTGTAAACTACGATTAAAATATGTATTTCTCGTTCATAATGCTGCTCACACTAGACTTAATGGTCTGCCTATTCTCGTAGCCGCGCGGACACACACCGAATATCATATTTAAAAAATAAATGCCACGAACTTACCTACAAAATTTGAGTGGGCAGCATAAAATTAGGATAATTTTTTAATTTATCTTTAATTTTAATATTTTTACCAAAAAATAATTTTTTAGATTTTTTGTACCACTTTCAATTTCTTTAAATCATTTAAACCATTAGAATATATATATATATATATATATATATATATATATATATATATATATACCCCTTAAGCTTGAAAAATATTGTATTACCAAATCTTTTTGCTACTTACACCAGTGATATTCCCATATACGGCAATGAAGTTAACACCAACAATATCCAACCGAAAGCATAGAGAAAATAAAATCCTGTTATTGTCCTTACATTTCCCATATAGCTATCAGCCACTATAGCTCCAATTATAGGGCAAAATTGTCCAAAGAAATTGAAGATATGCAAAACGATTGTTGACAAACTTTCAGTAAAATACAAATCATCTCGCAAATATAACGCCAATATTGCTGTAAATATTAAAAAAAAATTAATTTCGTTTTGAGACACATAGCAAATATTCTAAAGGTTGTAGATTTGTCATTTGCACCATGAAGCACATAAATTGCGACAACAAAGATTTTGATTCGAAGTATCGCAATGCAAAAAAAAAAAGATAATCTTGAAAAATATATATTAATTTTATTGCTACGAAAACACATACATATGTAAATATGTATGTAAATGTATGTATTAATAAAAATAACAATTAAGTGCATTCATATAGAAAAAGTGCATTGAAGCAAAACTTATGAAAATAGTTTAGATACTAAAAAAACAAAAGGTGTAATGATTGGAATATAGCATTCATTATATATTTCAATATATAACTTCATTATATATGTTATTAGTGAAGGAAAATTACATAAATTAAGACCGTTGAAGAAGAATTAAATAGGATATAAAGATACAGTTCTCTTATAATATTTCATAATAAATTTTTATAAATGAAACCTGTTTTATAATATAAATGGTGATAACCAAAAATACACATGAGTACTGATGATGAAAGTGTGGCGGCTTTCGAAAACAGCTGTGCTGCTCTGCTGTATAGTTTGTATAATTAAATTGATTTTAGCTTTATCTTCTTTATCTTTTTAATTGTTTCTTCAGAAAATGGCAACCGATAATTTAGTTTAGGATTGATATCTATGAAACTATATCATACTTTTAGAAGCGGCAACCAAACAAGAGTCCAACATTCTTAGTAAAAAGCTTTGCATGTCTAACGTGTAAACTATTGCCTCGATATATTAAACATATAATAATGTGATATAAAATAAAAGGAATTTGTAGAATCGATATAGTTGTTTATATGTATGCGACATTATAGGCAGCCAAACGATAAGATCGTTTCGCAATTTCGAAAATATCTTAGTTATGGCCATGACAAGAACTTAGAGTTTAATCTTCTATATAACATGTATGTTTGCTAGTGTTACGCAAAGTTTCTATTAACGGTGCCATGTTTCACCATTTTTAAAAAAATAGTGCGGCGAAGATAATGAATCATCAGTATTGTCTGCAAAATAAACGCAACACGGGCACTACAGATATTACAGATGCTCTTGTCTCCTTGATTTACATTAATCAGATTGAAAAACTTACTGGCTGATTTGAGTATTGAAATGAAGAAAATGTAACGTGCGTCAGTACGTACTCACGCCATTTGATATTTTAAATTTCTCTTAGGTAATAGATTTGTTTTAGGAATTTTTTATACAAAATATATCAAAATTTATGAAATTTTATTTCACCCTTCAACGCTATGTTCGTTTCTTGTATCGCACGTGGCACTACGAAGTGATCAATTGATCAACAAAAATTAATGTAGCTCTCGTTACATCCCTAATATTCCATGGTTTCCTCGCCTAACACCTTCAGATCTGCTGCGTATCCCCTTTATAGTATTTTTTTGCACAAAGATAATACAAAGAAATTAAATTTTGTTATTTCGAAATTTGGCAATCTTAAGCTTAATGTGGTGATTGATTTATAATGGTTGAAAACAATGAGACAGTAAAATGTCATAGGTTAATATTTATCTCTCGAATGATTCATAACACCATTTAAGAAAAAATTAAATATTTTGGAACATAATATTGCATGGAAAGCTGATTGCAACATAGTTTTGCAAATTTCAGAAATTATTTTTGAAAACCTGACCATAAATTACACGTTCTCGTTGTTTTGATAGCAATTCAAATCTCCTCGGTTCTTGTATGGAGAAAATAATGCACTCATTTGCGACATTTAAATTAAATATTTTTTCGTTCGAATGTTCCATGTCATGTGCTCGCTAGCAAATTATAATCGATATTCTTTTCATACTTTATTCAGCGGTGACTTTTTCTTAAGTTTTTTAACTTTAATAATGATTCTTTTTTACTGTCAAAACAATTAATGGAAAGAGTTTGACACAATCCAAAAGATTTTTATTTTTTTCAGCTGAATTTAAAGTGAATAGAATCCTTCCTTATTAATTATTTCCATAGTTTAAAACACTTTTCTCTCACGTTTACCACTAATGTTAATTAAAATCCATTCGTTTTCTTCTATTAATAGTTTAACGTATAAATCGAGTGCGACTGCTTGAAAAATATCTAAAACTGCAACAGTTCTAATCGTATGAACGAAAGAAATTAATTTATTTTCACTATCTTTTTGAAAAAGCAACATTGAAATGCATTGAACTAAATGATTATTTTTGTATTTAAATTATACTTTTTTGTATGTCGGCAAAAAAATTAAAATTCGAAAATTAAGTGTAGCTTATCAAGGTACTCAAGCAAAAAATTAATTTTGAATTTTTACATGAATGTAAATGTAAAAATTAAAAAAAAAATCTTATCTTAATAATGACTTTTTTGTAACATATTTAAATACTTGTAACAATTTAAACAAATTATTTTACTTACTTCTCATACCATTTGCGGCAAATGCTTCAAATAATTTTACCATCAATACAAATATAATGGCTCTGGGATATTTAAGATGTCTGGGTGTTAATTTTGGTACAAGACCATATCCTTCACATTTCTTATTTTCTTGTTTTGCTTTTATGGAGATTTTCTCTTCATTATCTTTTAGGGTTAAAATCCCTAAAGCAGGTAGTGCTTTAAATAAAATATTAAAAGACATTTATTTTATAACTGCCGTTATCTTGGGAAAAAATGTAAATAGAACGTACTCTCTTCGCTAGCAATTTGGCTGGCTCGAAACATGTTAAGCTTCTTGATTTGTGCACTCGATCCACAATTATAATAAACAGAAATGTTTAAGGTATAGTTTTATTTCACTTTTAGCATTAAAAAACAATAACAAATTAAGATATTTTTTTTAACAAAAGTACACATGTAATGTGTAGTATATTACAGGGATTTCTCAACCGCAAATACGTTAATTTTCAAGTCAGTTGACTGACTGTTGGAGAACACTCTCAACAATTTCGTCTATACTCTTCTATTCATTATTTGTAAATAAAAAGTTGTTGTTGTTGATGTCTACTCAAATTTCACGTTAATCAAAATAAACAAGGTAGCTTTATAAAAAAATTAAATTATGTGTACAAATTGCAATAAATATGTACATATATTTAAACAATTCATTTAGGTAACTACATGCACACAAGTATTCAAAACATTATCACTTTTATATTAGTAAAATATTAGATTTATTTATTGGCCGTTATGTTGATTCTATTTCAAAACATATTTTTTGTAGGTTTTAATTGTTTAAGCTCTCGTGAATTACTGTTTGGTGTGATTTTGTTAAAACTGAACTCTTCACATTCCAATTAATGTTGCCAGATAACCCGTTGCTAAAATCATCAAATCGGCAAACTATTTTCGTAAATCGGTTTTAAAATTAAAAGGAAGTAGAAAGATAAATTCATAGAGTAAGACTTAGAAAAAACGCCGACTCCAGCTGAAAAGTCATGCAAATTTTAATGCACATTTTCGGAACTATAGGATTTGTTTTAGCTCGACAACCACTTAGGTGATGAACTCTACACCCAAAAACAATAAATAAAAAATTGAAATCAAGAAGAAACAATATTAAAATAACTAAGTTTTCTTATGATTGTTTTAAAAATTTTAAGTTTTATTTTTAAAATTAAAACAATTTTGAAACATTGAATTATTATTGTTTTAAATTACAAAAATCACTTTTGAATTAAAAGCGTACGTACATTTTAGTTTTAAAAACACTAGGATATAAAAATAATAATGCTATTGTATTAATATTAATATTAGGGGATTCCCCCTGGTTGTGTAAGGTATTGGCGTTTACGCCTCAGGCGTTTTTTGTAGTAGATTAAAGAAAACTGCATGTGTGTTTCTTTAATCTTGTGCCAAAAACGCCTTCGTCTTAAACGTTAACGCCTAACACAATCAGACGGAATATAAAAATGTTCTTATTTTAATATTTCATGTCTAAGAATGCAGCATTTTGAAAACTAAAACCAAAAGTTCATGTTTGAAGACTGTTTTTTCTTATTCAGTGTAAGATCTCAGAAGTAATTTTAAGATCTTAGTCGATCTCTCTAAAATTTTAAATAAAAAACTCGGCAAAAACTAAATCATCAGATCTGGCAAACGGTGATGCTCCGATGGTTAAATGATTTGCCAACAGCTAGTTGGCTGCATGATATCTGTATCTTTCGGTTCGTTTATATGTAAATATTTATGTATATGCATACGTATTAACCTTTTAGCGCCAAATTGTCATAAGGGGCAAAACATTTATTTTACAGAAAGTTTTAGGATAGTTTGTTTGACCCTATATCCGTTACACCATCTAGGTCCAGCCAAAAGTTAGGCATTGTAGAAGATGATACTCTGTTTCATTCAACTCTTCATAGGTGGTTACGGTAATCCGTAACCACCTGCAGTAATCCTGGACTAATGATGACGTTGAGAATTCTGAAATTGTACAAACAATTGTGCTATCTAAATTGTACTAGAAAATGTTTTTTATATCCAATTATTCATAAGTATGTATATATTCACTTCAATGTTTTACTTTTAATCGCCTCATTTTTTCCAAAATTTTAAAAAGTTCAGTCTGATTATTGTACTTTTCCGAGTTCGGTGCCCAGAAAAGTTTCTCTCGAATCTCTTCTTATCTCATTACGGGCATTCGACTATAAATATGTAGATATCTAAAGAAAAAAAGGTATCAAAAATGGTGTATCATAAAAGCTTTTAATATCCATAATAGTTCTCAATTGGTTTTGGAAAGTTTTTGCATAAGCTAGGAGATTTTGCGATTTCCTGGAATTGGATTGAATTCTGTAAGAGCCAATGAAATGCGGACATAATTAATCCATACCAAAAAAGCAAAACTCTAATAAAAAAAACTAAAAAAAAAGTATATTTAGGATAGTTTGGCACTAAGGAATTCTTATATGCATGTGTATGTACGTATGCACAAGATTTGATTTAACTTAGAATCTGTGTCTTATCTCAGCTTGTATTTTTTTTATTTCAGGAGACACATATTTTTTATTATTTTTTTCTTGACGGCTGCTTATTAACGATTGCTCTCGGTCTTCCCACGAAACTATTGTTATCTGCTTTATTTATTTACATTTTGGTCTACATCCATACATATGTACATGTGAACATATTATAGCCTTATGTACATTGTATGCTTTTGCATTTGTCAAAAGGTGATTTGCAATTGCAATTTTTTTTTCGGTAATTTTCTTAATTTCAGTTGGGCAGTGTTCCTTTCTTTACGTAGAATTTGTAGTTGTTCAAAGTTGTGCAGAAGATTGCGTAACAGAAAGTGTATCGTATGAACTGAGACTAAATTTTCAGCCAGTTCGTTGAAGATACGATAAATTCTTGTTTTTAAAAGTATGTAATTTGTTTAATTTTTAGTTTCTTGATATAATTTTTCTTACTTCACTTCCTTTTGTTGAGAAGTTTTTGTTTTCAGTCACTGAACATTTTTTGTCCAACTTAGCCAAAGGTCGTGTTAATTTTTAATTTACTTGTTGCTAAAATTCTGAAAATATGTACTTATATACATAAACGAAGTAAGTTTTTTAAGAAATCTCTCTAAGGAGAAATTGTAAATTGGTGTATTTAAAATTAACTCAAAATTCTCGAAACGAAAAATATTATAGTTGCATTCACTCAAAAACTAATTCCCAATGACGATTCTTTCCATGTCCAAAGCTGGGAATAATTTTTTTTGTAAATTAGGCATCGGTATCTTCTGTTGGAAGTTTGAAAAAAAAAGCTTTTCGATTATTTAATTTTTTATAAACAAATTAATATTAAAATCTTCTGGTTTCTTGACCTCTTTTTAATTATTATTGTATTCAGATATTTTTAAGCTTAAGGTCTCTTTATTTTAGTTTAATTTAATATTCAACAATAACAAATCGAAATCTTAAAAATTTTTGCAATTGGTTTTCGCTTCAAATATAAAAGAATTTCTTGAATAAAATTAGATGACCTTGATGAGAAAGTTCCATCATACTACTAGTATTAGATTCTAAATTTAAATACTTCATTTAAATTTTTGCGTATTCAATCGATCTTCAATTAAATTAAGACATGTTTTCTTAAATATTGTACATACATATACGTACGCATGAACCATTTCATTGCTTTTTATTTTCGATATTTTATTTTTATATTAAAATATTAACATGTGACTGTGCAGATAATATAATTATTTTTTATTTCTTTAAAGAAAAAAATTACGGTGTTTTGCTGAACTGCAACTGTAGACGATTTACTATTGAAGTGATAATGATATCATTAATCCAGTCACATGACTGTAAATGTTTACATGTACAGACCTACATACGTACATACATGTAGATATGTACTATATTTACCAACATATCTCCTTTACAAACGTAGTTTAACCCAGCACACTTTGAAGGATTGACATTGTAAAAACAAAAGATGTGCCAATCTATGATTACTCTTTTTAAGTCGATATTTAATAGGATGACAAGAGCATTTTAAATTTTGACAGTGAATTCTGTGCGTGGAATAGGATACATATAGTGTATCCATTGACATTTGGCTGCCAGAAAAGATGCAGGGTAATATAAAAACAACGTTGAAATGGAATGCGGTACTAATACTTAATTAACAAATTATGAACATACGTTTCAGGAGTCAGGCAAAATATTTTCGTAATAAAGAAATTTTCAAGTGAGAATTAGGTCCCAATTGTGTAATATTCGTATGAGAAACAAAAATTAATTTTTGAAGCCGTCGAAATTTCCGGTTTCTGTATAAATTTCACCTTGTTTATGTGACTTACGTAATCATTAACACATATTGTGCCTTCCAGAATCTGAAGTACTGCAGCATAACAATTATCCCAGTCTTAAATGCTCAATTAAGCAATTGAAAACTCTTATTTTTTAGTTCAAAGTACTACATCTTAATTTGCAATTTTTGTACTATATATTAATCTAGCAGTGCAAACAATTTTTTATAAATTTTTAAGAGATTTATTTCTTTCGATATTGAAACTGTATGACGAGTGACAAGTTGAAAAGTAAAACAGGTTTTTAATGAATGGATTTCGAACTAAGGAAGTAATGGATAATTAGAATTTTAATAAGAGATAGGAATTATGACTAATGTAATTCAAACAAACATTAGTTACGAAATCACTACATTATTACTAAATTCCTAGAAAATAATGTATGATACTTTTTATATGTAAAATTACACCAATTTCTTCGCCTCGAAGAAGCTTTTCAAATGTCGCATTTGCCAAAAGCCCATGCACACCAATACAACAGTTTGAGATACAGACCACCAAAGCACACGCGAGTTGGTGCTTTCGCTAGTTTGACGGAAACGTTCCTCGCGATAACGTTGATAGTTTTGCTCTTTGGTAATTTGATCCACCTGATCCAGCAACTGTCGTATGCGCAATTGTAGTTCTGTCAACTTTTCCTTTTGAGCCACACTGGCGTAATCGATGGCATGTTCACCAACTTGTATATCCAAATGAACACGTAATTGAGCACCACTAAACCATGATGTACTGTTTGAGTACATGCATATTATATGTTCACCTGGTGTATGAGAAGTGAATGATATGCGACCCTCAGAGCTATACACTCGAGAAAGAATAATTTTATCATCGCTGTCTCGAACCTCAACATGCATTCCAATGCCGGGTGATGATGGCATGAAACCATTTGAACGGGGATCGTATAATTCCACTTTGTAGCTTACTATTATGCAAATGAAAATTAGCTATGTTCATATGAAATTTATTTAGCATAACCCACCAATGACGGTAGTCTCATCAGGAACCTCTTCAATGAAACATTTGCGTTCGGTTTCGGCGATATGAAAATACAAGCCAAATACTGTATTGCAACAGGCCAACAGGGCCACTAAAGCTAAAATGTGTTTAAACATGTTTAACAATTTATTAAAAGTATAAAGTTTAAAATTCGATTTATTTTGTATCTTTTATTTAACTCGACACGTCATGAAAAAAGTACGATACTTGACAAAATGTTGAAAAAATATGTCATCAGTTTGAAGTGAGTGATTTATATTTACAGTGGCATTCGCGTTATAAAAAGTGTGATTTTAAAAAGCAATTGATATAAGAAAAGGTCGGTAAATAATCCGTTTCGAAAAACTAAATTGCTTATCATATTAAATTTATACTGGTGTTCGTAAAACGCGATGAATAATAGAAGGATCAATGGAGAAGTGAACCCATACTGCAGAATAGGGCAGTGCTATTTTCGGAAGCGAAAGAATTTTTACCGGTCAGATCGAAAATTGTAAGAATTTCCCAAATAATATAAATAAAGGTTACAACAAGGCGAATTCATATAAGGTTTTATTTTGCTACTTTGTGCTGGTTTAACTTTTAGCAAGTTTGTCAAAACTTTTTTTCTTTATACTTCCAAACGATTTTGAGACTTCAACTTGCCGAAAATTCGCCCATGAGTTTACCTGGTATTAAATCGCCTTGGTTTACAACTAGAAGTATGTGTAGTCAAATGGTAAACGACATAATGAGGCGAATTTTTTCCCGCTCTTGTACTGAGAAACAATTTTCGCAAACACCCTGTTTTGTTATTAATGTAAAGTGAATGTGGCAAAAATTGCACAAAATTGTTGACGTTTGCATCCACATAAACATTTGTAACTTTGTAAAGGTTCAGTGACATTGTTATATTGTAAAAATTAAGCATAAAAATGGATTTGACTATTTTAATGGGCATAGCCACAGCGCTTTTGGTTATATTATTAACATTGATTTTCTTGCAAAAGAAGAAAACAGAGGAAGGTATGTAGTTAAAAAATAATGCATACATAAGACAATTATGTGAGCTCAAATTTTCTTATAGACGGCAGTGAAAAACCGCAACAACAACAGCGCGGTGTGCCCCAAAGGGCCCAAGAAGGTGTGCCACGACGAGCTCAAATTATACGTAATCAAAGGAATCGCATAAGACAGAATGCGGCACCTGCTGCGGCTTTGGATAATGCTCTCAATGACGCAGAAAGTGATAATGAGCAAGATGAAATTCCACAAGGTCAAGTGTTAGATGAAAAAATGGGAGCCAAAAAGAGAGCAAAAATGGAACAAAAAGAACAGAAACGAATAATGCGGGAGCAAGAGCTAAAATCACGCGAAGAAAAGAAGGCTAAAGAGGCCAAAATAGAAGAAGAACGTAAAAAGCAAGAAGAACGTGAAAATGAAGAAGAACGTAGACTGGCTGAGACTGAACGTTTAGCTAGAGAAGAACAGGAAAAGAAAGAGCATGAAGAATACCTAAAAATGAAGGCGGCATTTAGTATTGAGGAAGAGGGATTCGAAGAAGATGATGAAGGAAAAGAAAACCTTTTGGCTGATTTTATAAAGTACATACAAGATAACAAGGTTGTGGTATTGGAAGATTTGGCTACTGAATTTAAATTGAAGACACAAAATGCTATTGAACGTATACAAGAACTGCAAGCAAACGGCACAATAACTGGTGTCATAGACGATCGTGGCAAATTTATATATATATCTGAAGAAGAACTAAAATCCGTGGCTAAATTTATCAGACAAAGAGGGAGAGTTTCCATAGCAGAATTGGCCGAGTGTAGTAATAAGTTAATTAATTTAACACCGGTTGCAACAAATTGAGTTAGTTTGTTTTTTTTTTTAAGAAAAGTTAAACTAATATGTCTAGGTATCTATCATTAGTACAATATTTTGTAATTAAACAAATGCTAATATTTATGAGCTTAATTAAGGTCTCTTTATTAACCTAAAAATATTGAAAAATGAATTATATCTTTATATGAAATAGAAATCTTAAACTCAAAAATGATAGGGATTGATATTATTTAAAAAGAGGTAAAGGACCTAGAAGAATTAAGCAGTTATTGAAAGTATATTATTTGTTAATAATTAGTGCTTTTTGTTTGTTATGTGGTCAAGTATGTCTAGTATATACAAAACCTCTTAGCTTATACATAAACTCCCAAAAATGAATTGAGAATTACACAAGCAAAACCATAGGATTTTTGGGAGTTTATATATATAAGCTAAGAGGTTTTGTTATTTTGGAATTAGGTTAAAGTCTACTGATGATTTGGTGTAAGAACCAATGAAATGCAGGCATATAGACATACTTGACCACATAAACAAAAAGCACTAATTTAATTGACACAATATGTGGAATAAAAGATTTTAAAAACGATTTGTTAATAATGTAAATACGATTTTTTTTCACTTGTAAAAAAGAAATTGAAATATACGGGAATCAAGCCCTATACATTTGTATTTATATGATCATGAATTATAACATACTTGCTGTTTTTCTATAAATTGGGAACTGTGAAGTCAAATTTTGTTATTTTTGGTATTACATATATTTTTTAATATCAAACAATATACATATTATTTGAAAAATTAATAGTTGAATTAACGTTAATATATATTTCATTTTAGTCGTCCATATCATCATCATTATCCAACTCCATTTCGTCCTCATATTCATCCTCGCTTGTCTCATCGGGATCATTTGTTTCCAACTGACATTTAGGGCATTGGCACACGAAAATATAATTTTCTTTAAGAATCTGTGCGAGACAAAATGATCAAGTGATATTCTACTCTAATTGAACCAATTATGAAATTTTTATTTGACATATTGTTGTCACAATACTATTTTAAATGAAATTTATTTGTTGGTGGTCAAGCAATGTCTATATGCATTTCATTGGTGCTTTACCAAATCATCAGTAGACTTTAACCACAGTTTTCAAAAGTTAAAAACTTCTTATCTTATGCATATACTTCTGACAACCATCTGAGAATTCACAATTTGTAAATTACAAACTATTTTCATATATTCTGTTTGATTTTTGAAAATAGTTTGTAATTTACAAATTGTGAATTCTTAGATGGGTTTCAGAAGTATATGCATAAGATAAGAGATTTTAAAATTTTCAAAACTGTGGTTAAAGTACTGATGATTTGGTAAAGTACCAATGAAATGCATATAGACATTGCCTGACCACCAACAAATAAATTTCATCTAATTGAACCAAAATTTCCTACGATAATCATTGAGAATAAAGCAATACCTTTTGTCGCGAATGTCTACTTCTTTCCAATTGGCATTCATCTAAATAGGATATGCATATTTCATCACCCGGCTGTATGGTTTGAGTGGCTTTCAGTACTACAATATCATTTGAATACGGAAATGTTGATTGCGCATTTGGAACACAACTGTGGTTAACTTTACTTTGTAGCAAATATAAACCAGACCCTTCGTTATTTAGGAATTCGCCAGCGACTGAAATGTAAGTATGACATATACATATAATACGATATATTAAAACAAGATGCAACATGCTAAACAAAATGCTGTTGGTATTGCATTATATGTACTTTGACGTGAAGAGATATATTGTAGAAGATAGTGCTAACTAAAATACTCACATTCTCCCACTTTACTATACAGATCATCTATATATTCATCTAGTTTGATTTTTTCATCATCGGACATAGGCAAATCCGATACTATTTTAACCCATTCCGCCAACACACTAGTAGCTACGCCCTGGCTATTGGTGCCAACCAAACCCATAAGTGTTTTAAAGGCTTCAGGTGAGGTGAACTTTGATAAACGAAAACACTTTATTAAAACTTTCAAGGAAAAATAAAATGACAAAAGTTACCACTCCGAACTCTTCGCCCTGGAAAGCAGCACAAAAAGCTGTATATAATTGCTCCATTTGAAATTCAAAATTTTCTCCCAACATTTTGTGATAAATTTGTTGCTCCTTGTTTACAACCAACGACTGAAATGACTGCAATGTTTCCAAAAATTCAGCCTTATTATTGGATTGGTGGTACATGGCCATTAAACGCACTAAAAGCATGATTGTGCCCGTCTCAGGGGGATAATGCATTTTTCTACAAATATTTTTACGCTTTGAAATAATTTTTTAGGTGACAAAACTACTTACTTCCATATTTCATTTAATTTATTAATAGGATGTGAATCGTCTGACCTATAAGTACCCATACAGGCTATACGATGATATTTCTTTAAAGCTTCCATACGACAATCCTCCGAACAGTAACGCACTTTACACTTGGGACAGCAGCAAAATTGTTCCTGCCATTGCTTAGTAGGGTCATGCTCTAAAAGTGGCACAACTATGTCCTGTTTGCTGGCTAAGCGTCTAACATTTTCTGTAACCGTTTCCAAAGGGCGCATACAATGATCACAAGCCGCGTAGCCATAAGCAGCATTCCAAGAGAATTGGCAAGAAACAAATGGTTCTTCTTCAAATATAACATCTCCTACATTTACTGCTTTTGTTGCAACCATGGCGCGCCCCTATTAAATATTTTTGTTACACACATAAATATAAGAAAATGTATTTAGCAACTTATTTACCTTCCCTGGAATCTCTTTAATATCAAACGAATACATTTTGGAATTAAATTTATGAAATATCGAAAACTTTGGGTTATGATGATTTGTTTTGATTTTTTTTATTGTTCACCGGCATGTGCTTGCCATATAGGTGCTGCTCCACATTGCTGTCAAAAGTAATATTTGGAGATGTGTTTAGTTAACATAGTGTCAAAATAGAAACAGGGCCACTCAAATACTTTGTTCATCCATAAGGTATGCTTCATTTTTCCTGGAAAAATTTTGTAAAAAGATGCTTGCTATTTATTTTGCTGTTCTGATCTCCTGGTATTTTGTGTGCATTTGAAATTGTGGACGGACGGCCAGTGTTGCCGCAACCTACATTTGTTATTAAGTAGGATGGGAAAAACTAACTGCCTACTTCAACTTGGGATGTTTTTCAGGCTGACTCACAAACAAATTTACTGATTTTAATAAATAAAACAAACACAATTTATGATTCTGTTTTTATATTCATGTCCATTTATTATTATTTTTTATTAGTATATCTACATGCAACAAAAGAACTTTTTTAAGTCCATTAATCTTGTAGAAAAAATGTTGTTCATAATAAATCCAAATAATTTAAATGTTATAGCTTCTTCTACTCCAAGATTATTTATTCACTCTTCTTATTTTATATCAGCTGTTTTTTAAGATGCAGATAGTTGTAAACTGAAATAAAGCAAAATATGTGCAGAAATCATACACTTTTAGGCTTCAGAAAATAAAACCAGTTGCATTAAGTTTCAACAAAGTTTTTTTTATTTTTAAATATTTTAATATTATTTTTCATTTTTCTTGGAGTTAATTTTTAGAAACTACGTTTAGCTTTAAGTTAAATATCACTTAAAATTATAAATATAATAATATTAATAGTAATTATTATTTTGTTTGTTGTGTATTATCTCAATTTGCAATGCAATATTATTGATGAAAGATCTGTTATTATGTAATTAGTTTAAGATGTTAAAAGCCTTTTTGCAATTAAAAACTTTTATAAGTATCGTAATTTGTTTAAGGCGTTTACTTTAAAAAACACCCGGCTTTAAGCAAAAATGTTTATATGTATATATATATTTTTTTCTTTTTTAAATCGAGCAATAATGTATTTCTTTATTAAAACAATCACAAATAAAATAAACTAAATTAAAAAATATATGTATTATATAAATTAAAACAATAAATTGTATAAAAACCAATCATCTTTACTGTTTTTTTTTCTTTCTCAATAAATTTATAACAAAAAATTAATCTACTTTTTAACATATTTGGCTTTAAATTGTAAGTTTTTGTATTAATTTTATATTTTTTAACTTAAATCAAACAAAAAAAAATATTTAGACAGAATAATCTTAAAATCCTTGTTCTGTTTAAATTTACAATTTTTAAATTGTTTTTCAGTAATAATACATTATTTAAGGTTGGTTAAGGTTTTCAAAAATAAATTAATTGTTTCTTTTTCAGTAAAAACTTTTATTATTTTACATGAGTTATTTTAGTTTTATCTATTGGTTTGTGTTTTCTTTTTGTTTTTTTGTTGTTGTAAATATAAAAACTATTTTAATGTAGATAAATATGGTTAAACTAAAAAAAACTAAATTTTAAATATTCTTTGTATTTCATTTTTTGTTTAAGTTTTACCATTTGCATTCAAATATTAAGAATTTGTTAATACATTTTAAGTTTTATTTGTTGTGTATTTTTCACATAATTTTTGTTTTGTAAATTCTTTGCACTAAAATATCTTTTTAAATGAAATTAAAAATGACCAATTTCATTTGTGTGTGTGGTATATGAATGTTGACAATAACTTCATTTCATATGCACAAGTGTGTGTAATTATAAATTATAATAAATTTAAATAATTCTTAGTTTATATTTATTCACTCACAAGCGCCATTTCACGAGCTGTTGTTTGATTTAAGGCTGTAACAGCCGCCGTTGTTAATTCCGCTTCTTCAGTTGAAGAATTTGTATTATTGGTGGAGCTGATTGGTTTTCTTATATTATCACAATTACCGCTTATCACATCCTCAGCGTCCTCATCATTCTCCTCTCCTTCATTACTATTGGCATCCTCTTCCGCTTCATCGGCAAAAGATATTTCTGCTTGATTGCTGCTACTTGTATCATTTGTCGTTTTAATATCTTGTTCAACAACAATTTCCGCTGAGAACAAATTATCTTCCTGATTATTATTAACCTTATCCGTAATAGTGTCTACATTGTCGTCGCCTTCTTTCGAAACTTTATCGCCAGCTAACACTTCTTCTTCTGGTATATCTTCTATGAGGCTACGACTTCCCGAACCCACTGAAGGCGACTTGTTGTCCAACGATGTAGCATCTTCGTCATCAGATAGTTTTCGTTGGAGTATCGGATCTGATGCTCTCAAAGAACTTTCGGAACCGCCAACACCTTCACCGCTGGGTCGAAGTACCAAATAAAGCAATATGTCAGACAGGGATATAATACCAATAACTTTTCGATTTTCATCGACCACCACCAAACGATGAACTTCAGCCCGTACGATGCGTTCAAGAATGGTATATAATGACTCGTCTAAATTACAACATTGTACACCCTCAAACCATTCATTGCGATGCTCGTTTGCTTTGCGTAAAGAGACATCAAGATCATTGTACGTTTTTTCGGCTGCCAGATTCTGTAAGAATATTAAACGTAATTTGCAATGAAAGAAATATTTAAAATTAATCATTATAAAAAATGTAATGGGTCCATTGTGGAAGGCAAATTAATGTCAAAAAGGTTCCTAGTTTCCGCAAACGATATTATGGATAATAAGTTTTATCTTTTATAAAACAAATATTATCTAGGATTTGCTTTCCCACTTAAAGAAAAAATCTACTAATTGGCAGCAAATGCATTGGGAGGGATCACCATTTCTCCATTGCAAGAAATCGAGAAACGTGATGAGAAATATTTATTCATAACGGGACTAAAGTTGAAAAAGGGAAAAAAATCTCTAACAATTATACTTGCGATTGGGCTGAATTTTTGTATTTTAAAAAAACCGGCAGTAATTTTTTATGCCATTATTTTTCATCATTTAAGCCAGCCACCATGAGTTAATTTTAAAAATTAAATAATCTTTACAATGTGAAAAGTGTGGTTGTTTTATTGAAATTCAGAATTACCGAGTTTTATTTATTTCTCAGAAAATAATATTAGTTCCCCATTTTTTTTTTATTCCTGACTTATTTCTTAATTTTATTTAATCTTGGTTTTTATTTATAAATTTATTCCTAAAATGAAAAATAATAATGAACAAAAGATGTCAAAAGACGTACAAATACACGATATTAAATTCACAAGATCAATCAGTCAAGAAATAAGTTTTATTTTTTGAGGAATAAATAAAAATAAAGCAATCATTTTTATTTTCTAAGGACTAAATAAAAATAAAAACAATTTTTTTTAGTAGGAATAAATACAACTCTAAAAATAATGATTAAAATGTAATTTTTAAAAACTCAAGTGCCTTGTGATTTATTTTTTGTAAGAAAAGTGGTTTATGGGCAAACCCATAATTTATTCAGATATACTATTGGCGTTATATAACTTTGAAATGAAATTTAATTTAAATGACCGCCGATTTTACAATGTCGAAAGAGTTCTTTCTTTCGTACAAATACATTTGAAACAAAAACAATTTATGAAATATTGTTTTTGTTCAAAAATGTATTTGTACGATAGAAAGAATTCATTGGACATTGTGAAATAGGCCATTAAAACTAGAATTTTAATTCCAAATTGTCAACATATTTGAACAATTAAAGGCCTCTTGGTAGAGTATACTTTAAAGGGAAAAAGTTCATATACAAATTTGCTTTATAAGCCCCTTATTAAAATTTTTTTTTTATAAATAATGGTTTTAAACACTTACCCCGGTATTCATAAAAAAATAAAACGTATTTGAAATCTGTTTTAAGAAAATTTTGTATGAAAAAATTTGATTAAAATACATTTCAAACTCATTTTAAATTTTATGAATACCGGGGTTAAAGTATACTTTATTTATGCCTATGAGCACGAGTCAATATTTTGAAGTTTTTAATGAACAACCCCATAAATTTAAATCAACAAATTTACTTACAATAACATCAAACTTCGCATAGATATCAACTAAGCGTCCCTCGGCATCAACTAAAGGTAAAGCGGAAACTCTTCTTTCGACGAATTTCTTTAAAGCTGTTATAATGCTGGTGTGTTCATCGGCCACTTCGATATTATCATAGGTGCCAATTTTTAAAGCACGTAGTTTCTTTTGCATATAAGAAGGCTTAGGCAATTCGTTAATCTGAAGCAAAACAGAAATTGTCAAATCGGAATATTATAGTGAAAGCAATCAGCATAAGGAAATAGAAACACTTACATATAAAAACAGGAACCTTAATATACGTTTATGAGTTAATATATACAATACATTGCCCGTTGCGGGGTCTATAACAGGTAATCGATGTATACGATTGTGTACGAGTATCTTAATGGCATCATATAGAGAAGCATCGGGACCAATACTAACTAATGGCATTACTTCATTATGTAAAACACCTGCAAGCAATAATTAGATTAATTAGCAAACAATTATTACAATAGAATATTATTATTATTGTTTGTTCTGCATGTGTTTTAATATCACTTACTTCTCCATGTATCTAATTTGTGCTCTTCCAGTTGTTCTATTGAGGCATTCGGTGATTTATAATACATTCTTAAGATTTTTATAAAATCTGTTATGGTCAGCATTCCAACAAATTGTTGTTTTTCTGAATCCCAAAGCGGCGCGGCACGCACTCCATTATATACTAAAGCATAAAAGGCTTTCTTAACCAATAATTGTGTATCGAAGACAACCAATTTAGCAGATGTTGGTATCAGATCGTAGCATTTGTGGAAACGGAAAAATTTTACAAATATCTGGGAATCATCCTCTTCTGTAATGGAAGAAAAGAAAGTAGTGGGATATTGAATTATTATGATTTTTCCAAAAGGTTTATTAAGAAAATTTTTTTCGGCACAGTGGGGGACTTTAACAAAAATAGTACATATACGGAAATAATTCTCCAGTTTCTAAAATTGCAATTAGGGCTGAAGTTTGTATTTTATATTTTCAAACGAAGAGAACCTATGGCACTCCAAAGATGATCATCTCCAAGTTATGAAAAATATAAAAATGATTTTGGGGTGATTAAAAAATTTATTTTATGCCTATTTAATACCTATTTTGTGCCTATTTAATACCTATTTTATTTTAGTACGTATCTCAAGCTTAAGGTCTGATTTCTTAATTGTAGATCATTTAAACGCCTAATGTGTTCTTAAATTTTTCGAAAAAATATTATATGTAAAAATATTGAAAAATCCCCGATTTTGATTTTATTTTAAATTTCATTGAGTTGTGGGAACCATTTGCTTTTTCTTTTCTTCGCCTTAATTAAGTTATTTTTCTAATTAACTGAGAATTTTCAGGCTTAATTTTGACAAAAAAATTTGTGTAGCATATTTTTGTGTAAGAATTTTAATATTTAATAAATTTTTTGTATAAATTCATTTAAAGAGGAAAAACTTCTTCTACTGTAATTTTACTACAGATGAACTGCGCTTTTACAGCTGCAGAATTATTCCCATTTTTTTCAAAAACACCCCACTGTTCATCGGAATGCTATTGCACTTGCATTTTTGCATTAAATAATTTTGGGAATTTTTATATTTACTTAATATATTTGAACTGAATGATCGCAATAACATATCAACTTCACCATTAGCCGACAGTTTAATTTATTATTTAAGAACATGAAAGATATTTTTAAAACAATAGAAACGGCGTAACTATAAAACCACATAAAGTGTTATGCTAACCTTAATTTTTCTCACTTTGCTATGAAAGACAAAGATAATAAACATATAAAGATAATCTTTATCTGAATATAAAAGCCAAGTTGAATAATATATAAATTTTATTAGGTGCAATTGTGTGCATTGAACATAATGCCAGATTATTTCTTTTACTTTTAACCAAAAACTTACTTTTTTGTACACTTTTTCTTAGAATGTCCGCTAAACAACGTTTCCATCCCTGGGAAACATGTTCAAATTCTTTAATACTTTCTAACGGATATATTTCAACGTCTGGAGGATTCGTTTTCTGACCAGGACGAAGCACCAAACGACCGGCATGATTTGAATAAAAATGAAGTTGTAACATACGGACTATGAAGAAACTTATGCGCGACCAAATACAACGAGTACAACAACAAACAGCCGTGTGACACCGAAAATAGATAGCGAACGTTTAAGTTTAAAACCACGTTTTATTAACTCATTAAAAAATTCGTTGTGTTTGAGTGCTTTTTATTGTAGAGAAATGCATTTAGAAGATTTTTATCACAATAGATCAACAGCAAAAATAATTTATAATTTGTAATAATTTATTTTTATTTCACACTTGCAGTAACGCTGCAAAAATAGAGAGAATAAACATGCAAATATGAGCACGGCGACACTTTGCAAAATTTAATACCAAATAAAATAAGAAAAAAAAATATGAGAGAAAAAAAAACGGTACCGCTACTGCAGACAGCGAATATTCTATTTGTTTTTGTTTACTTTTTTATACTTGCTTTACTTTTGTTTGGCATTGCATTGTTTTTGCTAATTGCACTCGTGCATATGTGTTTGTTTTTGTGTCGTCTGTTGCCTGCCTGCCTTTGCAATTAATTGCTAAGAAAATGAATATGACCACATGTGAAAAGTTCCCAAATTCAATGTTAAATTACACCAAGTTATTGTTGTTAAACAATTGCATATAAATGATTAATTATTGTTGTTGTGTTTGGTGAAAATTTATGTTACGACAAAAATGCTTATTAGTGATTTATTTGTAATTCGCTAATTTAGAAAAATAAAGTACAATGTAAACAAAAAACCGTTGTGCACTAAAATTTGTTTAAATGCTGCTAATTTAAGCGTTTTCTTCAACACACAAAGTTAAGCACGCAGGAATCGCTCGAACGGCAACTCATTGATGCCAAATTGGATATTTTCGAGTTAGACTCCCTAGTTCTTTTTGAATACTTCGGACTCGTAGCGTTTGTCTTCAGCTTCTTTTTAAAGAAGCTACATAGAATTCATGTATTTGCATAGATACGATTTTATATATTTATTATAGAATTTTGGCGATTTAAAAAATCGCTTACATGCCCACATTTATACCATAATACCAGAAATTAAAAATATTTCAGTTTTTATAATAAATTTCTTTAAAAATACCCTGAAAATTACAATAATTGTTTGTGGCTAATTAATTTGTTGGCATTAAAAATTAGTGTAATTTGTTTTAATTCTTCTTTTTATACCCTACAAAAAAAAAATGGATGATATATTCACTTTGTCATTCCATGTGTAACGCAGCCAAATATTCCACTAAGACTCCAGAGAGTCTTGATCAGTGATGAAATCTAAGACGATCTAGCCATGTCCGTTCGGACGTCCATTTGTGAAAATCACGATACAGTCCAAATGGAAAAGCGCCAGACCCTCAAAATTTGGTATAGATAAATTTTGAAGTATAGTACAGGTTAAGTCCGTAAATGGGCTAAACCGAACCAGGGGTAAAAACGTTCCCCTAAGAAGAACAAAGTCAACCTCTAAACAACCACATAATTTTTCAACTTGTGTTTATTTTTTGTAATGTTGTTAAGCGTTGAATTTGGAACCGAAAAATCAGAAAACTCCATTTTTGGATCCCGCCCCTTCAGGGGCGTTGGCGTAGGACATTGTAAGCGAAAATACTGTAAATATTTAACAAATTGTATTCCTTAAGCCTGCTTTCTTTGAAAATTCAATTCTCTGATGTTTCGCTGCCCTACCCCTCCACCCATCTTTATTTGCGCCCTAAATGACCCTATCAAAAAATGTTTTTTTTGCTATACTTAATTAACCCAAACCTTTACGACAAAAAATACATGTCTCCTCACGGCCCCTTTCGGAGTGGCCCCGTCCAAATAGAGGTTTCAATTGGATGCAGAAATGTCTTAAAGGAACTTTGGCCCAACAGGTTACACATTTTTAACATATTTACTAAATATTTAAAGGGTATTTAAAATCCGACCCGGTCGAATATAACGTTCCTACTTGTAGGACAGAAGCTATTAATTTTTTTATTTTTCTTATAGGTACCAAAATACTTTTGGTTTAGTTGAATTTATCTTGTGTGTCAAAAATCATATTTTCGAAATTAACGCCACGATCACAAAATAAACCAGACGTTGCTAAAAAATTTCATGACGTCTTCAGGAAATTATCTGTTGTTGTTAAGATAGAAAAAGAAAAACGAAGGTGCTTTTAGAAAGCGTTAATATATTATTGAAAAGAAAATTTAAATTTTTGCATTAAATAAATTAAACAAAAATGTTTATTTTCATTGGCAAGGTACCATTTAAATATGTGTGTATTATCTACATACAAACATACATGCATATGTATGTACATATATATGTATGTATGCATTTGTACGTATGCATGTGTGTGAATAGTATAGGCGATATAAAAGAAAATAAATCTTTCAAAAGTTGTATCATGTTTACTGTAACGTAAATGCCTTTGAGTGAAATTATAAATTACTTTATAACAACAGAAATTCATTTGGTGATCGTCTTCCGATTGACTTCAAAATTTATTTACAATGGGTGTTATTATCAACTGATTAAATTGACATTTGATTAATCAGGACGTCAAATACCGGGTAAACTCGAATGTGTTTGCATTCTTCAACCCTCGATTTTGTCTCACTTTATATTTGAACATATAATTTTAGTTAAAAATCATGTCGGCAGCTGTGGCTCAAAGGCTCATAGAAATTCTAAACAATTTTATTAAAAAAAAAAAACTGCGTGAAAGTAATAAAATATAAATAAAATTGTAATCAAAGTACAAGAACAAAATAGATCGTCTAGCCAGCTTCACCTAAACTTGTGCCAACAAAATTTTGCCAAAATCACACCCACAAAATAACATAAAAAAATTATAAAAAAAAATTAATTAAAATATGAAAATGTTGATGAAGCTTAAGGCAAATAAAATTTAATTTGAAAGCTTCGAAAGAAAATTGAGTTGCACTATAAATTAATTAATAAAATATGCACAGCTGTGTTAAATATTTAAATAATAAAAATTAATTTGCTTTAAGTAATTAACAAATTTATTAAAAAGTTGACAAAATTATAAATAAATTTGAATGATTTTAATTTGCCGTGTGCACCGTTTTCCAAATTAATATTTTCTAATACTTTTAAATTAAACGTGAAATTAATTCAAAAACATTTCCCAAAATAATGAAGAATGCGATCTGTATT
Organism: Linnaemya tessellans; assembly: GCA_951800035.1. Classification (NCBI taxonomy): domain Eukaryota; kingdom Metazoa; phylum Arthropoda; class Insecta; order Diptera; family Tachinidae; genus Linnaemya; species Linnaemya tessellans. The sequence goes on along the minus strand of OX637532.1, from coordinate 14,108,860 downwards.
TATATGTACGAATATGTAAAGAAATTTATCATTGATCCGCGATATTATTTAGATTTCTGTTGGATTTTACAATTGTTATTATTCTTGTTGACAAAAGCATATTTTTATTAACAAAACTTTCTTTATTTATTTTAAGAATTTATTTTTAATGAATTTAATTTTAAAGTTGTTACTGTTATTTATCTACTAGATTATATGCATTTATTTGCTTATTTATATAATAAATTTTTATACACATTTAAATTTTAATTTGATCATCTCTATATCGTTCTAAGCATCTCGAAATTTCAAAACAAACTGAATATAATTTAGTTTCAAATACTAACACTCTTTTTCTATTTCTTCATCATTCTTATTGCTATTTATTTCAAAAATTTATATCAACAAACGGAAAAATCTAAAGGTAAGGTCAGTCGGCGCAAATATTTGACTAGCACAAAAGTATAGAAAAGTACTTTTCTTCTTTTAAAATAACATATGAAGAAAGCATCGCATATATGTATGTACATCTCTGTTTGTTCCCCATTTATGGAACATATTGTCCTCGAACTATAGAAAGCAGGGAATAAATATTTAAAGTTAAGAGGAAAGTTTTATGGTAGCCATTCTATTAATTATTTCATGAAATTTGATATGTTTTTATACACAAAACGCTCTTTCATATTGGAACTAGTGACATATATCACTGCATGTGTGCAACCAAGAAACTTTGTACCAATAAAAGCTAATCCTGCTTTTATCAGGCGACATATTATAGTTTTCAACAATATTTTAAGATAAGACCACTTTTTGTGATTATTAAATATAAAACAAATTTCTCAACATTTTTAAATCAGTAAAATAGTCTTTGGTTATTTTATTCTCAATATAAAAAATTACAAAATTTTCCCCGTCTGACAGTGCCTTAGATTACCTTGCATTGCTTTTCATTTATTTACTTCTTTTCCTAAATGCAAAGTGTGTTTAAAAACAAAATTTTTAAATTCTTTTCTCTCAACTATGCTAACAAACAATAAATAAGAACTGCCATCTCTATTTAGAAAAAATGTATAAAATATTGTCCACTTGTGACGTTAACGTAAATTATCGTTAGCATATTAATTATATATTTACTGAAATATATACATATGTATATACGTTATTACAAATCGCTAAAAGTAGAAATCAAACCCTATAAATATAAAACGTCAAAAATTACCAATAAAAATATGTCAACAAATCTGGCAACTTTACCATGAGCGCGAGAAAGCAACAAACACGCACCCCGGGAAATTTGCCGTAAACAAAAAAACACTACATCTCAATTACGACAAATATCAATTGAAATTTTGTCATATAGCTCAAAACAATATTAATAAACTGAATACGAGGACGGTATGTGAATTACTCGAAGTAAAGCGGTAAAATTCAGTTTAAAAATGTTTGAAAAGTTAAATATATTAATATTTACAATATATTTTTTTCACTTAAGTTCACAATATATACTTTTTAAGAAAGAAGTTTTCCCATATTCTGAACTGTTTGAAAAAGTTAAGGCCATATCTATTATATCTTTAAAAGACAATGTGTTAACTTTGTTAAAAACAGCATGATCGTTTAAATTTTAAAATCAAAAATTCTAATTTTGTGAAAGTTAATATAATGTATATATTTTAAAAAAAGTATTTATAATACTAATAAAATTCAAAATAAATAAATAAATATTACAAATAGTTTCTAAAGAATAGTCAGAGACTGTCAACAGTAGTCAGTTGTTAAGCCATATTTTCGATCTTTTGACGTTGACCGAGGCAAATTGTTACAGAAAAGAGGAGGAATAATTAATTACATTAATTATTCTAATGGCAGAATAGGTAACAAAAATTTAACAGCCTTTATTGTGGATGTTGTTAGCTTACTCTAAATTACACGAAACAAATGCAACCGTTGCCACATTTTATCGATTTCGCTACGACTACGACAACCATAAGGCTGAAGATTCTTGATTAGGACATAGATTTTGTTGGACTGATAGAAAGAAATGGCTATCCCTTGTAATTCTGGCACTGCTCTCGTGTGCAGTATATTATCAAGTGGTTTTGAGTAACCAAAACAAAGGGGTCGGGTGTTTACAAAAAAAAAAATACAAATAAAAAGAAAAGACAAAAATTTTTTGTATACGTTGTAAGTTTGAAGGTGATAAATAGTAAACAAACTAATAATTGAGAAAACGACAGATGGCTGCGAACATACATAATTATTCACATATGTACGTATGTATATACGTATGTGTGCATGTCTTTTTTACTTCTTTTGTTTACAATAAGAGCCGTTATTAAAACTCGATGTTAAATAAAGGATAAAGATTATTACAACTTTAATTTAGTGCAAAACTAAGCGCTAAGTTATTATCTTTAACTTGTATCGGCAGGTTGTCGCTTCAAGTTGCCATATTATTTTGTATTTGCAGACTATTTCTGCTAAATGTACATTCAATTAACGAGTACTTTAAGTGGTAACAATGGTGTTAGGATCTATTTTAATAACTGCAAAAATAACTCGTTTGGATCTTAATAATTTATAAAACTAAAATTTTTTTGCATATATAATATGGCAAATTATTTTGCAAATACTAGAAGATAGAAATATAATCGAATTATATAATCTTTTACAAAAATTCATTGAACTAAAAGTTTTTTTAGCTTCCTTATTTGTGTACGATAACTTTAAAATTTTTGGGGCATGGATTTTCTTTCACGGAGTTCTTCAAATTGTTAACTGCTATCCAAGAACGGTTCTTTTTTTTATATGTTCACTCGTTTTGAGCTTTACACTGCAAAATATCTACAGCAATATTTCTTCAAAGCGCTAAAACCATCAATGAACATTTAAAGAAGCACCAAATTAGTGTTTTTTCTTAGTTTGGCATCAAAGCTCAATATTGTGGCATTTTAAAGCATTAAAAAGCGCTTAAAGTATTGAAAAAAAGAAGCTGGCACCGCTGGAGCGGAAGACAACATTTTTATGACTCGTCTTTTTTTTATTTGAATATATAAAATCGATTCTTGGTATATCAGCGAACGCAATTTTTTTTATATATATTTTTCATTGATTCTAAAATACAATGTGGCCTAAATGTAAAATTTTATTTCTTAAAAGATGTCGACATGTCAATTTGAAGAGCTTCGTGTCATTGGTATGTGTGTAAATTAAATTAAAAAATAAACAATTTAATTGATTAATATTTATAATTTTTAATAATTATCCAGCTCCAACCGATCCAGCACCACCTATCCATGTCAACACTATATTAAACGATCCAATAATAAAATAAAACACCACAAAGCACCCACTCATAAAATACAATTTTTTATGAAGTCATTAAAACTCGTGTTAACAACAAACATTTTTTTTTTTGAAATAGCCACAACGTCGAAATTATAACATGATGAATGAAATAGCATCTGGGGATTTATTTGTTTGTATGTTTATTGTATAAAATGTTTCTATTAATTATTAAATTTTCAAAATAAACAAAACTTTTCAAAATTTTTTTATATACATATGTATATGGCAGATCTTAAAGACAATCGATTATGGAATTATTACTGAACTTGATGCCAGTGTGAACATACCGCCTGTTATTTGTGTGAACAGGAAGATAATCTTTAAAATGTTTGCAAATATACAATTAACTATAAGTACATACATCAGTATGTATGCATGTATGTACATACATGTATTTGTTGCACTAGCAAAACTTGCAAAAATAATTTTTTTTATCAACTTACCGAAGTCTGATAGATTTACTTTTTCTAGGAACGGATCCGCAACAGGCAGCTGAAAATAAATAAAAATATTAAATAATTAAAATTTGAAATAAATAAATAAACAAACTGCAAGAAATTTAACTGCTTATTTAAAGGTTTGCTGGGTTACATATTTAATTATCATTGCTCAAAATAGACATTAAACAAAATAAAACAGTTATTAACAATTGAACTTCAATGCCGCGATAGCTTTTGTAGTAAATAAAGATAAGAAATATTATTTTCCAGAAAGAAAGAATAAATTCATACTTATCAGGGTTAGGATTTTCGTACAACTGAAAGAAAATTTCAACCACTAAAAATTGCATGAAAAGAGTAAAAAGTAATGATTTAACCACAAAATAGTATTCTGATTCTAAAACTGTATTTTACATATATTTTTTTTAAAGACGGGGTTATTGGCGTGTAATTCGATTCGAAATCTGTTCGAGTTTGTATGTAGTTAACATAGCAATTCGAAAGTATTTGATTTCGAATCGCGTTACAAGAAAATCCGACACCTGCTTTTCAACCTTGAGCACTGCAGATAATTTAAAAATTATGTACTATAATTTATAGAGATCAAAAAGTACATAGCAAATATAATAATTATTCGCCTATCGTAATACATGCGCGTACATGCATACATTCATTCATCCATATTCACGTATGTACAATTTTGCAATAACATATGTTACCTGCTGCACGAAATGGGACGTCTGCGCCGAAAAATTTTTTTTACTTTTTGAGTGATTCTTATAGGAAAAAAACGCTCTTTCAAATGCCGCAAACCGCAAGTTTCTATGTCTTTTAGTTTTTTTTACAAATCACCTGTAAAGATGAACATAATTAATTGCGCATAACTATGCGCAAAACACGGAAAAATTAAATGCTTTTTTTAAACGCGTTTTTCTCAATAACTTCTTTTCGGCGCAGAGGTCCCTTTTCGTGGAGAAGGTCACATATGTATATTTTAATATATGGGACATCGACTTGAAGTCTGTTGTAACTTATGGTTTTTTAAAAACATATGACGATACGTGGGAGTACCATACACATATTTTTGAGAATCTTACATACTTTGTCATCACACAGTGCTACGCATATCTTATCAATATTTGCTTAACACAAAATTTTTAATTTTAATCGTGCTGATTTCCCAAATTTGCAAATAAGTTCAAATATTTGTTTAAACCGTATAAGTGACTTTTATACGTATTTGTTTTTTAAAATATTTCATAATTACATCGATCGGCGAACGCTCACAATTATAATGGACTACAATATGCTTCTTTGTGTACTCTACCTGTTCTACAATCTATCCACTTCCCCATATATACATACATACATATTTACCGTTATCGTGAATGTATAAGGGGTGAAGGAGGATGTATAGGAGGAGAAGGAGAAATCTATATTTCAATTTCCAACAAATAGATATCGTGAATATTATCGAAGTAAAAGTTTCCATTGTGAATTGTTTGGAAATAACAGTTTCTATGGTGCTTCTCAAATAATGTATTTCGCAAATTTATTCGACATTTTTTATTATTAAGAAATAAGTTATGCAGTAACAATTCAGTTTATTGTCAGATCCTTTGAATAACATATTTTTTTTTAAATTGCATTTTCATAAAATACAAATTATAATTTAAATGTTCCCTTCTCGTTCACATTGAAATTGTGAATTTATTTCGCGGGAGCAAACATTAGAGATGCCATATTTCTTGAATTTTTAAATTCGCTTCAAAAACCTTTGTTGGGGAAAGCATTCACAATAACAAATCATACACCTTTGAGTTATTCTATGGGAACAGAGTTAAGGCCCAACCATAATATGCATAAGCTGACTTAAGTAAAAAATTAACGAAAAGCCTGTCAAATGCATAAGTGAATAAAAAGAGACTTTTAGCTGGCCATATTGTACCTAAATGAATTTAAAGACTATCGACGCATGGTTGCGAATTTATGTAACGTTTCTGCTTTTTATGAGAGTTTCATTTTGAAAAGTAACAGAAAAAGCAGCAGTGTAATCACATGCTATTGCTACTACTACTTCGCTCCATGATATTTCCTTTACATTTTTATTATAGTAAAAAGCATCATTCTTATCATACAAACATTTATTTTTTTTCAACATTTTCTATCAAATTAAATATAAATAAATTTATCCGCGCCTTCCATTTCAAACAAAAAAATAAAAACAGCTGATTCCGTACGGAAAGTGCGCTCAATTTCGCACTTTGCTAGTTTTGCAGTTAACTAAATATGTTTTGATGTACATAAGTATACTAAAAAGTTGCGAAATCTGATATATTTTGTGTTCTGAACATTTCCAGCCGTTTTTATACCAACACAGCGTAAAGTTATCGTAAGTCGTGACATTGACCTGGGTCTAGACGAGTTTTTTCTATATGAACTTGAAGACTAATGAAATAAATAGTGTTGATACACTATACATATATTTTTTTTCTTCAATAAATTAATGATCACCGTACTATAACGAATTTTAAACTAATTTTTCCAACAACATTTATTTACATTTTTTATATACAAGTATTTTTTGTGCATTTAATTTGCATTTTTATTATTATAATTTACATGCAATATTTATTAAAGATAATTAAGAATGTAAATAGAGAATGAAATTGGGAAAGATGTAGATAAAAGAGCTTTGGAACGTATTAAAAAAAACAGCAACAACCATGGACCCAATACAAAGGTATTTTTAAAAGTCCTACACACCAATATTACTATTAAATGAAACAAGTCGAAGGCTATCAACAATATAACCATAAAACATTTAGAGTACTAATTAAGAAAGAAAGTGGTGAAACTAAATATGAAAGTGCAATTGCTTGTATACCAAATAACAGAGAAACAACAGCGGAGTCTCAACATACGTCATCTCTAAGATATTGAAAAGTCAACATTTGAATAGTAAATGAAAACAAATCAGTGATAATTAAGAGTGCAAATAATTGAGTTATACAGGTATAAGTAAATGAGAAAGAAATCCGCAAAAACATAATAAGTATGATGTGCAAATAATAAATGATACGAAAAGCACGACTGCAAATTTAAAATGCTTAAGAAAATAACAGCCAAATAAATATTAAGTGTGCATTAAAGTATTTACTGAAATTTTTTTTCCAACTAGGACCGACACTTAGGCTATAACAGATGTAGATGAAAAGAAGGTGATTTTTATTTTGTATTGTACATCGACGGCGTGCTGTTATGGACACTTTAATACAAAATAGTGTAAATCGATGTCGGCACCACAATTAACAAAACCATGCGCTAACACCTGTTAACCTCTTTAGCCAAAAATGGATAAGTTTTTTTATGTAATTCTTAAATAATTTATGAAAGAGGAACTTTTCAAAAATGTGCTTCAAGTCTACTGAAGAGTTAGGGTAACAGGTAATGAAATGCAAGCACAGGCACAAGGCGAATTCATACAAGGTGAACTCAGTATGAATTCGCCTTGCACAGGCATGTTTAATCAGCAATAAGTAAGTGATGTCTACTTCTATATATTATAAGTAAATCAATAAACTTGCTTAATTGGTTGAGCAATTGGCTCGTCTGATTTATTAGTTAAATGATGGTGCTACAAATATTTATTTATGGTGTAAATATTTTCTTTTAGTCTTTTTGATAACTCAATTGTGGAGAACTACAACGTGACATACGAGTAGTATTATTTATGTACTTATATTTTGATATAACCCAGCTAGCTTTTTCAATCGTAGAAGAACGACCGTTTTCCTAAACGCAAGTTGCTTTGCAATAACACATTGCAATAAGTACTTAAAGGCAAACTTGAAAATGTTGGTAATGTATTTTACACTTAAAGGTAACACTATTTTTGTCAATACGTAGAGAGAAACAAACAAAGCAGTCAAACAAATTTTGCTGACAAACATATACAAGGTATTGCAAAATGTAAGTATACAAAGTATCAATGCGGTTTTTATACATTGCGAAGATAAGTTTATGAAGATAGCCAAACTTTCGCGATCATAGCGGACGATTAAATTGATATGAATGTAGGGTTAGTGTTTGAATATTAATATTACGTGGGAGCCATTAATATTACTGATGAAAAATTATGAAAATAATATTGAATATTTCTTTGTCTTTTTTTTTTATTAAAATTCATTTAAACGCCATGGAAAACTCATTTAAGATCCAACGACCGGTAGAAGTGTTCGGAAGTATTGAATGATTATTTTATTAGTTACTATGTAATTGGTTTCGGTTTATGAGCACAAGGTCAAGTAGAATTTAGTTTAAAATCTATATTAATTCTTTTGTAATGCAGTAAATAAATTGTAAGTGTTTTAAGCCGATTATAGTGTTCGCTGTTTACAGTAGTTGCCAGCACTGATAACTGCCAAGTGCCCAGAGAAAACACAAGTGTTGCTAGAAAATGTTTAGAACAGAGCCGGCGAATTACTAAGCGGTCATGTTCTGTGAAACGAATAGGTATAAATAGATTTTTAGTTTCAAAACGAAACCACACTTTGTGCTGCTCTGTAAACTAAATTCACATTATTTTATTCGTTTTAAAACAGAATAACAGAATTGTTAAAAAACAATTTATTTGAAAAATTTTATATATTTTTTAATTAATTTTACCAAACGACATTTCGAATATGGGCATTTCCAGAAAAAGGTCAACCACGACAGAAATATTAAAAACCGCGAAAAAAATTTTTCTTTTTCAAATTTAATTAGAGAACTGTCTAAATTTTTATAATTTATTAACTTAAAAATATATTTCCATTTTTATTTTGAGTAAATTTGTTTGCAAGATGTATGTTTTCTTACACTTTGCGTCTCTTTTTGTAATTTTTTCCTTTTGTTATTAGTGACTCTTAAGTATCATAACGATTGCACTCTTTTTATACACTTATTGTATCAACAACAAATAACGGTTAAATTTCTTTAAAAATGAAAATTCCGGAATTATCTTGATATTTTATTATATTTAGTTTCTTTTACTTGAAATATGTATATTTTTTATTTATTTCAAATATGTAATAAAAAGAAAACACTAAAAAATAATTTTTGGAAATTATGTCCCGTTTGCAATGTCCCGTTTGCAATAGTTATAAATTTTTTTTTTTTTTTTAATAATAAAAGCTATTGGAAAGGAATAACTTTATGAAGCAAGCTTTATTATTCTATTATATTTAAAAAAAATTTGCTCCTTAAAAATACGACTAAATTCGCTAATTTTTCAATTATTCCACATGCTGCCAAAAATGACTTCCATTTCTTGTCCCGTTTACAATGCTATGTTTTTTTAAAGTATTTTGAGAATGTAAGAGTTGTACAATTTGCATTTTGCACTCAAAAATAGTGCTACTGAAATGCAATTAAACCGTTATAAAGAGCTTAAAAAATTTTTATGTTTTCATATTTTTTTTTTAACTTGAATGCGTACGAATGTCCCATTCGCAATCTTGGAAATGCCCATATACTAACTAGGGTGGAAAATAAAAAATTATTCACAGCTAAATTACATATTATATAAGAAATAAGTGTCTAGGGAAATTTGTCTCTATAGAAAAAGTCTCTACTTTGGGGACAAGTCCCTTCATCTGGCTACACTATTAATAAGCGAATTTGTTAGATTTTCATAAGCAACATGATCATAAGCAAAATTAAAAAAAATACATGTACATACTATGTATGTACATGGATACATACATATGTATGTAAATACATATTATATTCATTTGATGTATGTATTTATTTTTGATATCACAACACGAAACCATATTTTTACTAGAATCGCTTATTTTTCGAAAATATTGTTTAACGAAAACAATAAAATTAACTAGTTTTATTCAATTGTATGCATGTGGCATCTCGTTGATTAAAATTTATTACAGCCCCATAAACATATTTGGATGTGGACTCTTGGAACAACATTAAAACGAACTTAATAAATTAAAGTCGTAAACAACAGCAACAACAACAACAACAACTTACCTTAAGTGAATTAAATAGTGGCGGTAAATCTGCAAACGAGGGATCTGCAAAGTCACTACGCCGGCGAACTAATAAACAACTATGAACGGGGGAGGGGGCGCGGCACTCTTTCTGCTGCTGTTTTGTAGCAGTTTTTGTATTAAAAACTAGAGGTTGTAAAGATTTTACTACGCCACGATTTTCTTTTAAATGTGAATGACCACTAACACCGCTAATTATACCTGTCGCTGTTGTATTTGTTGTAGACAATAATTCATCGTTGATGTGTAAACGTTTGTGTCTAGTGAGACCGATACTATTGCCAAAACTATGCAAATTACGACGGCTTTTATTATCCGTTTTGCTATCACGACTACGGCTTACGTGATGTGAATGTCGTATGCCATCAATATTGTCATCATCATTATGAGGATTATTGTTAGTATTTTCACTTAAAACCTCTTGGTTGTTCTGCGTACTCGACATAGAATTTCTATCTGCATTTTGTTTCTCTTGATCGTTTTTGTGCATTGCATCTAAATCTTCTTCACTGTATTCATAATAATGATCAATAAGAGTGGGTAGATTTTCATATTTCTTTTTGCGATACACCGGAGAATTACTTAGAGAGCGAAACTTACGCTGTTGTAAAGCGGTTATTTGTTTGAATGTTGGCGTAATGGCTTGGCTTATGCGAATTTCGGGCACTATGACTTGCCCCAAAGAGGTTTTCCTACCATTATTTTTATTATCGTTATTGCTGTTTGGTTTTACCGAATTATCAAATAATGAGTAACGGCGAAACATGTTCACTAGGATACAATTTTTCTACAATTGTTTGAACGTTTTATCGTTTATTAATTTACACTTTGAATTACTGGAAAAACACTCAATGATTAATTTTTTTCAATATTTTTTTTCTCCTTCTTAACTAGATACTTGCTACGTATGTATGTGAGTATGTGCATACGTTTGTATATAACAAAATATATTGCCAAATAACACAAGAAGATTGTGTGTAATGCACGCTATTTGTGCGAATAACTGCGTTTCTTTTTCAAACTTAATTCCATTCAACGTCCGATCACTAGCTTCAACAATATCAAACTGGTTTCTTTTAGCGAAACCTTAAATGAGTAGAGTATTCCAAAGCTAAATAATAAAGCAACTAAAAAATAAATAATTGAAAAACCAGATAAATATACAAGGCAGAGTAGGAAAATTGCACACAGAAACTTTACCATACTTGCATGTAATGGTCGTGATCCACTATTCTATACAATGGCGCTATCTGTCACATATGACATGTATGCTAAAAAAAAGTATGGTAGTGTGGAGTAAAAATGTAGCTGAGATTTTGAAAAATTTATGGACATTTTCAAAAAATGAAATCTGTTTAAAATTCAGTTCATTTAACTGCCTCACTACTACAGTATAAGCAGTTCTTTTACCCCAAGAGTTCTTTTAACAAGAGTTTTAAATCCCCGTTTCTTTGTCCGTACGTTTAATTAATCGATACTAACAATTGTTTAAAAACTTTAACTCCTAAAATTTAATAACTCCTTAATTTTATTCACTTAATTGCCTAAGTAGTATGTATTTGACAATAGAAATTCAAGCTATACATTCTTCTTTTTTATTTTCTTGCTTTCATTTAGGTCTGTTGAGTTACGTTTTTAACTCTTTTGGCCTTTGTTATGAATAATTATTTTGAATAAGTAACACGTTTTTGTAATTATTTTCTATACACACAAATATTCGCATATTTACCCCATTGAGGTATTTAAGCTTGTTCGTTTAAATTCTTTCTCTGCATAATTACCCAAAAATATTGCTTTTTTCTTTACTAGACGACCTTGCACTAAGTTAGCAATGTGTTTAACCAACTTTTCCATCCCTGCTGAAAACAAAAGAAATAAATAAATAATAGAAACAACAACAGCAACAATAAACGAGTGAGAGCCTCTTTAATGAACATTGCAAATAGTTACCGTTGAGAATTTTTCCAATTGGTGAACAAAAAAAGAAGAGATTTTTAATGTGGGGAAAGAGGCAACATAGTTCTATGTACATATGCACATTTATCAAAGGTGAGTCATATATAACTATTTTCAATCAGAAATTTATACCAATAAATATATTTTGGTTCTTAAGATAAGCAACTAAATTAATTTTAATTGTTTATATATTGTTAAACTGTTTGGCCTGTGTTGCCACAATGAGGCAATCTCTTTCACAAAACTATATCAAATTTTATCACGACAACAGCTTTATTGATTAGACAAGTATGCTCTCTGTCAATCGCGAACCAACCGTACAAGCATTTTACCCTCACTTTTGTAATTATCAGTCGCTGCAATAGCAAGCGATAGTAAGAATCTAATGTATTTTGAGTTGCGTCAAACTCTCAACAACCTATACGTGTGACGATAAGAGTTTGGTGGGCTTGCTTGTTCTATGTAGAACTGCTTTACAATGACAAAAAAAAAGAATAGCTAACAGAAACTGCGATAACATAAACATCGCAAGAAAATTCAGACTCTGCTATACCACTTTAATATAATGTTAAAAGGGAAGCTTTGTAATATCATAAGTCTTACAGACAGCCATATTAATAAATATCTAGATCTCGACGACAGATTAAAAATTAGTCTACCTTTCAATAGTAAACCGATCAAGATGATCTCATAATATTTCTTTGAATTGTACGGAAGATAGTGGTAATTGATTTTTCTATATTAAAAAAAATTACATTTCTATTTTGCTTAAAAAAAATTACATAAAAATTTATTTAAAACTATACAAAATAGGAATAAAAATAATGTTAAAAAAAAAACGTCAACATGGTCAAAGATGGTAAAAATCTCACAGCACAATGGTAACGCTGATTGCAAAACCAACAGAATCAAAGAGTACACATTAATTACGCTCAAATATATGTATATTAGATACATAAATAATTATAATTAAGTACAAGAAAACGCAAAAATAAATTACGGTAAAACTAAGAAATACATAATGGAAAAATACCATTGAGTGCTAATTATGTACTGGTATCTCCATAGGCACTTCCACACAAAAATATTAGGAAAATAAATATTTTCCTAGTTTTATAAATAGTATAGATATTTACACATCGCCAGCTAAAGTGCAAAAGGGGCTAACAACCATATACATATGTACATCTTGGAATTTAGACGTTCCCTGCAAAAACGCTTAATTTCTAGAAATAGGTATTCTGCAAAAAGTTTTAATTGATTCCTCTGTCATATAACATACATTTTTAACACGATATAGGTATATGTAATTCAAACGTTTTAAGCATTTTTCTAAAAAGAATGTTATCAGTCCTTAGTGGCACAAATTAATGATTTTAGGCAGCTAATTGCTGCTCCTGTAAAATTTTCAAAAAATAGGAGATTTGCTGTTTTGCATTTTGCGTAACGCTATATAAATATCGATACATACACATTTGGGGGATTCACACTGTAGTCATAAGTCATAAAATAATAGCACGAAATATATGACCAGTGTGAACAACCCGTCATAACTTAGCATTCTATTTCAAACATCGATCAGCTGATAAGAAAACAACAAATTTGTAATTAGATGTTATCAAAGCAAAAGATAATTAAGGTAATTGTAATAAAGTTGTTTGAAAATGCCAAAAAGTCTAAAAACTCTATTTCTATTTAATATTATTAAATTTGTCTTCTGGTGCACAAGAATATCTAAATGAATTTGTATGTATAAACTAAAACAGCTGTCGCCTTGATATGAGCTGAATAAATTGTTTTTTGCGGCGGCATACGGAAAAACGTTCAGTGGCTGCCAGCTACGTAAGTTAAACGAGAAAAAATTTTCACATGTATATATTTAGTTCTCTTTTAATATATTTTATGTTATAAAAATATGATTTAATGTACAGACATATAGGTATGAATAATTTTTTAGCCGTTTTTTAGTTTTTGAATCATTTATAAGTAACGACGGCAAACATATACTATCGCCGTCTCGCCTAAAGATTTTCAGCCGTTCGACTCAGATCTCTAGAACTATTTTATGACAAAACAAAACCATACAAAATCTGGTCTAATATATTCCGACTTTATGACAATATGGTGTGAATACCCCAATTATGTTTTAAGAAGATTATTCTTTGTTTGTATTTAAAATGAAAAGCAATTCCTGCCATTAATAAAATAAAAATATGTAAACAAATCATTATATTTGAAAGATGGTTTCACACCGTGAATCAGTTGTAAGTTTGCTTAAAAAGCAACAACAAAATCTTCCTACCTACTTCGTTTGGTTTTCATACGCACATACATATGTATGTATGTGAACGTTCTAAGTCTCTGGTTGGAGAAAATAGAACGAATGCACTTTGTTTTCTCTTGAACGTATTGTTTCACGTAAAAAGAAATATATGAAAACACATTTTCATTTTGCTTCTACATTGTATACAATTCTATCAGTGGCCCCAACTTGTACAATAAAATATTATTTTAACTGTCAAATCCGTATATACCAGTGAGGTTTTAACATCTTCTTACCCATTTTTATTTTTGGGCTCCAAAACAAATCAGTTTGGCTGATTTTACTGGGACCATACATATATATTTATAAAGAATTTATTAGACAGCTTTTGTTTTTTCGGCGAATTGAATTCGCCGATTCACAACATGCGATAATGAATTGTGTTCTAATAATCTTTTAGTTCACTGTTCAAGGTATGAAGTACACAAAGCATATGTGTACAATTGTATACACAACACATATGTACCTTCTGCAGTGAATTCTTATTAACCCAAATTTTTGATTCACAACATGTACATAAATGCATACATACTTACTGATGTATTTGCATATTTGTCATTTTTGTTATTGTGAATTTAAAATTTATTCAACCTGTTTTTTGTTTTTGTTAAATACGTGACTCAAGATACTTTATCAATAATTTAATAAATGACGTAAACTTTGAAAAAAAAAATTACAATATTAAAAACTGTAGATTTTAGTGACATGGATGACAGTGGTAAATCACACCCATATGTATGCATGCTTCGATGACATACATACATACATGGTTTTATATTAATTTTGAAAAGCTTTTCAAATATTTAAAGCAAATGAAAGTAGGTGTAATAAAGAATATAAAACCAAATTAAGCACCATTAAAATAAGAAAATAATAACAATCTGTTTTTAGGCGGCGAACCAGTAGTGCCACTCTATTACTTTCGACACTATGCCATTTCATAAACGTTCATTGCTTATTCATTATTTTCTCCAAAAAGTATGTACCTTTATTAAATTTTTTTTGCTGATAATAAAAATAAATCAATACTAATATCCATTTTATTTATATTCCCCATAATTTAGCGACTTGCTTACATGAACTACCTAAACAAACACCTGGCATCCTTGATAATAACAGTAGCTTGCCATTTATGCGCGCCATCTTTGTGTCACTCTAATAAAACATAAAAAATCCGCAATTTATGCACACAATTAATCATATGTATTTGTGTACGAATGTCATGTAGAAGCAAAAGCTTTCGAAAAGCTTTCTTCAATATATGTATGTACATTTGCAGTGAATTCACTTTCCGGCATTATGAAGTGTTTGTTAATTGCTTGTCTTATTGGAGAAAACAAGGCAATAAAATATGTATTAAATTTAAGAGGACATTTTATTACAAGCATTAATTCAAGGACGCCAAGGATGACAATGTTATAATGTTGATTCATTTAGAATGTTTGATGTTCACAAATGTGTAAAAGTATCATAAAAGAGATGTTAAAATAAATAATTGCAAGCTATAGGTACTATATGCATGCACAGGCATACATGTTTATAAACAGTGAGGTCGACCAACTGTTGTTTTTTCTGTTTTCAAAAGCAACTTTTATTCATTTAACGGAAGGAGTAGATATTACAAGAAATATTATAATTTTTGATCAAATCGAAGATTCATTAAAAAATAAAGATGTCAGGAGAAAAATTTAACATTAATAAAGCTGACCAAAAATGCATCAAAAAGTTATGAAGATCGATTCTAAACTCCTTTGAACCTGCCCGGTGTCAACTAGTCCCTCCGACAAAATTTTTAAATTTATAATTTCTCGGTAAAATGCTTTACATATTTATCGCTCCAAATAAATAAATTTTGCACTACTTCTAAAATTAACCTATTCAACGTATTATCTTTTTCATTTCCTTAATTTAGATAAATAACTATAAAAATGGAATATACAAAATGAAAACTCACCCCTCTGGAATCTCTAAATAGTATAGCCGCATGATATGGATCTAAAGTACCATCCCCACGCAAACCCCGACCGGCAGCACCAACTGAAGCACGTCGTTTTTCCAAATCAGCTGAAGCACGACGCATATGAGCACCTAATTAAAAATAAATAAAAGTTGGTCAAATTAATAAAATCAACATGACAATCTTAGAATCAAATAATCACTATTGAAATAAATTCAAATAAAAAAAGTTGTGGCCGAAACGGAAGGAAATTAAATGTGCAAATACCAAGTTTTTTTTTACAACAACACCAAATATACCCTTACCCTTTGAATTACCTTCTTTAACAATTTTATCGAAAATTTTATACGTGGCACCACAATCTTCTAAAATGCGATTTGGTCGATTGAAAGTGTTTACATCTAAACTTTTCGATCGTGTACGAAAGTTTTCCTGAGGATCATTTTGTGGTGAAGTACAAACGCTACTGGTCGTATTTTCGTTCGATTTGCGAGGCCAAATGTGCACCTTCTTACCAAAATGCTTAAGTATTTCCTGTATTGAATGATGATGATCTTTATCTTTGTGTTTATGTTTATGATCTTTAGGTGAGGATGTTCGAAAATTATGTTCATCCTCAGTAATACTCAGGGATTTGATAAAACTGTTGTTGTCGAAACGATGCCGTGGCAAATGCGAGCTACCATTATCTAAAGAATGCCGTAAAGAGCTGTACTCATCCAAGGATACTGACGCCGCCCCAACGCGATGAAATATCGAATTAATGCTGGGACGTTCATGGCGATGTGCCGCCGATGATCCTGAATAGGTAAAATACTGATGATCTTGTTTACTTTCATAGATATCATCTAGATCGTGCGGAAAGAAGCCACCTTGTGAAGGTGGTGAATGACCGTAGTCCAAGTGATTGGGTTTGCGTAAACTCTGTTTAGAGATAAGAAAATTAAAAACATCATTAATTACGCTTGTTTTTCGATAACTTACACTATAAACGGCGGGACTGTGTGATCGATCAAATATGCTGCGTTTGGCTGAAGGTGTGCGCTTGAAACTACTGCCATAGCTGTCATAGGAACTGCGGCCACCACTGTGCGTTGGCGAGTGGCGATAATGATTTTTTATGGATTTTTTGGTGTCCGGCACCGGTTGAGGGCTTGATGCCTGCACCAAACTTTCAATTACTTTGTCTACGAGGAGGAAATATTACGTAAATTGGGATTTTTATATTAAATCGGAAAGTGTGTTTAAAGAAAAGAATGTTATTTTTAATTATTATTAAATAACACAAAGTCTAATATAGAACTCTTGATATTCCCAACATTGTGAATCACATTTTAAAATTTGGAAAAAATAAATCTCAAAAATATTCTACATTTATTTCTTTTGTGAAATATATTAAAGTGATTCCGGATTTTTTTAACATTATTTTCAAATGAGTTTTTAAGCAAACGGAATTATCCAACATTTTCCTGTTCTCTAATAATCAAACTTAAGAAATCATGCAACTCTTTTCTTTGAAATAAACACACTCTGTATTTCAATCTTCACAAAACACTTACCCTGAGACCAATTCGGTGATTTTGAGTTTGAGGAGGAACTGGAGCTTGAGCTTGAATCAATGCTGCTCAGGCGGCTGGAGCCCTTTAAGGAACCATATTCCGATGTAGAATTAATGCTCACGCTATCACGAACATAACTGCGAGCATACGATGAGGTATTGTTATGATGATTTGTACTGTCACTGCTGTTGTTTTGCCAACAATCTGAGCTCAGCTGCTTTTCAATTGCATGCTGGCGATATAAATGCGTTATGCCGTGCATAACGTATTGTTTTAGTTTGTATTTATTTTAAAAGTAAAGTATATTTTTTAATTTTATTTTTGCTTTATTAGGTGAAACAAATTTGTACACGCTTAATTTATTAATTGTATTGTTTATAAAAACACTTTTTTTATTATTTATTTACTTGTTTTTGTTCTGCTGCAAAGTGACATTATTTTAGTTTTTTTCTTTTTGTTTTAATTAAATGAAATTATTTTATTCTGTTTCAAGATGTTTAAGAAAGCACCGCAAAAGTTATTTCAATACTAAATGACAGTGTTTTCGGTCCGTGGTACAATTGCTTTTCTCCTTACGTACAAAACAATACGTGTGCTATCGTTGTTTTCTGTTAGTGCACTCACTCTTCCATTAAAAAGAATTTTATCACTAGAATTTGCTCTCTCTCTTTCAATAGAGCTTTTTGTATTTGTTTTTATATTGTTTTTGGCATATAACTGCTAATTTGTTGTTGTTTTGTGTTTTTTGTTTGTTTTCGCTTCTTGCCAATGCAAGTTGTTAGTTTTAAATTTTTTTTTACCTCCTTTATACCCACTTGAAATAAATGCATGCCGTGATGTGGGTGTAAGAGGGTGTTTTTGATGTTATTTATTTAATATTACCAGACTGCAAATGCATTCGCATGCCTAGAATAACTACAAACCACCTTCGTAGATGGAAAGCAACAACTAAATGCCTGTTGCGTATTTACAACAATAAAACAAAACGTTGTATATGACAGTTGAACGGCCTGTAAATAAGTCAAAGTTATTTGTTGTATGCTCGTGTTTTTTTATATTCAGTTACAAAACATACACACATACATACATTCTATATGTGGATATGTAGTTGTTATTGCTATTTTTTGTTTTCAGCATGCATTTGTTTTTAATCGTTTAACAATTTTATATTTTGCCGGTTGTAATTTTTGTTTAATTTATTGCCTTCTTATTCTTCTTCATTTTAAAATTGTTTGGCTGTCTAGCCGTTAAATGAACAATATGTTAATGAAAAGTTGTATTGTTCCACAAGTCTACACATTTTTGTTTTTACCCTACAACGGACTTTTTAGATTATTTCAGATCACTATGGAACTTGAATCAGAATTCTATTTGTGAATTGATAGTAGTTTTCTACATGCACTTTTATGTCGTTTAGGAGGATCAACTGTATAAAAATAATATAAAAACAATAAGAAACGACAACATTGCACATGCTTTGTCTTTAAATCTATCAGGTAATTTTGCATTTAGGGAGAAAGCGGCTAAAAAAAGTATACAATTAAAATGATTTTCAGTGGTATTTCAAACAAAAATTATCCGAAATTTTGTAGACTTGTGTTATTTTTTAAACTACTCGCCAAAGTCTTCTGTACGCATAATGAGGGAATCAATCCGTGAAAATTAAACAAATTGATTTAAATTAAGTAATCAAAATAAGCAACTCTCGTGTGTTGATAATTCTTTTAAAGCAGGGGTGGGGAATTCATTAGCATACAAATGCGAGTTAAACAGATGATATCTCAGTATATTGTGTCAATGACTAGAAAATAAATATGTTGTGTAATATTTCCACGATCTTTTCAACATACTTTTTATGTATATGAATTTAACTATAACATACTTTAAGGCTCTCATAAATGAAACAAAATATTGAATTATTTCTGAATTCTAAAATACAAATAACAAGAGCGTAAAAAAAGCAAATTTGCGTCACAAACTGTTTGCACTCTAAAGGACACGATTGCAATGCCAGTAGAAAAACTTCGTTTGCAACTATTATGACTATACATTTTATGTATGTGTGTGTGTGAAAACTTTCACTTTTGTTACAGGTTCAACTAGCGAAAGCTCATCCTAAAAATTTGTTCATTCATAGAATATTTATACAGATTTTAACATTGCAACTTTTGATATGACACAGCCATATATACAGTGGTACATACACACATACATACATATACAACGTAGCCATACAGACATCGTACTCTCTATTGAGGAGCTGTATTTCTATGGCAGCATATTTACAGTCCTCCTGTGTGCGTGACTTTTTGAACGTAACACCACTTCATGTTTCTCTCTTGAGCAAACTGGCAACTGACCTTCGCAATCATTTGTTATCACAACAAAAAGAAATATATGTATATATAATAAAATATATACCTATATAAATAATAAAATAAATTTAAAAAAATGTCTCAAAAGTATAATGGCATGGCTAAATAAGCAATAACATGCTGAAAACATTTTTCAATGTCTATGTGGTAGCCAAAGTTCGCTGAAATATCGAGCACTGTCGAACACGGATATCAATAATTTAATAAAACTAATTTATTATATATTAATACAAGCTAAAAATATTTTAGAATTTGTTTTTCTGTTAATTGTGATTATACGACAGAATATCTAATGATATCGTGGGACAGGCAGTAATATTGTATTTAAAACGCAAAATGGTTATTGTATTAGATATTTTATGATATACATATTTCGGTCATATTGAAACGAAAGTCAGCAAAATTCGTGAATGTTCGCACTTGGTCTCAGTGCGTCAAATAATGTTTCCTATCGTATAAAAAACATGTGTATAGGAAGGACAACAAAATTACATAAAAATTAACATCAAGAACAGCGAAGTTGTAATTATAATTTAATACAAGTATGTGAATCAAGAAAATCACTTGCCTAATAACAAACACTGATAACTATCCACTTATATGAACTACTAAGTTATTATTTATTAAAAGGCTGAAGATAGAAAATAATAACTGAAGGACCGTGATGACAGCAATTGCGTATGATTTTCGTTCTAAAAAAAAAAAAAATTAGGGCAGTTTAACACTAGCTTTTTAAGCACAAATATTATAGATAGCGCTGGGTAAATACATTATTGTTGGAGTAGTATCAAAATATGTATATAAATATATATGTTTTGTTGTTTTAAATATAAATGTTTTGTTGTTTTACCCCTCTCAAGGCTTTTATCAGTCATGTTGTTTGCCTTGTTGAACTTTTTTTTGTATTATTCGTTGTATTTAATTTATATTTCATTATTAATTGTATTTTTCGTTATTATTTAGTTGAGTACGTGAATAATTTCTACTAACAAGCGACGTGCATTTTAGTGGTATTCACTATCCTCAAGTATTTAGTACTATAAAAACAAAAGTGGCTAAAATTGATTGTGTGCCTTTCAAAGTGGCAATAAAAATTTAAAAATTTTTATTTTTAAATAGTTTTGTAAATATTACAATAATTTGTGTATAGATATATCGAATGCCAAATTACAGTTTATTATGCAAGTATGTCGAAAAAATAATCCTAATTTCACCCTAGA
This sequence comes from Linnaemya tessellans, assembly GCA_951800035.1. Lineage (NCBI taxonomy): Eukaryota > Metazoa > Arthropoda > Insecta > Diptera > Tachinidae > Linnaemya > Linnaemya tessellans. Next base: position 14,087,653 of record OX637532.1, on the reverse strand, counting down.
ATTTATCTATTGTGATTTAAACATAATAAAGTTGCCATACTGATTTTTAACATGGCCGCTTTGTTTACATTGAAATGGTAATACTTTTGCTGTCTGCCTGAATTCCATGTTTGTAATTTTGTATTTATTTTTATGCAAAAAAATCGAGTTTTCTTTATACACATTGAAAATGATTTGTTTTTTAATTTACAACACAGAAAAAAAACTAAAATTAATTAGAAAGTGCGAATAAACAAATGTCTCAACATAAATTTTTCATGCAGTTGATGAAAATGTTATCAACTTTACTATAAATGGTGCTGTCAACGCGACAACAAAAACATCATTGCAACAATTGTCCACTATTAATATTCTCCGTAAATTTGTTAAGCTTTCAACAATAATCACAAATTGTAAATACTAATAAATTATTAGCGATACCGAGTAGACTTGTGTGTGGTGTTGCCGTGTCGTAGCTATTTACATAATAGGGGGCTCGGCAATATCTTATATGCCAAAAACTATTTTGTGGTATTCTTTTAAGTGTCTTATCGTTCACCAATATTGATAAAATATATACATTTTAAAAAGTAATTTTATGTAGATATTCACATTTTTTTATTGCTTAACTTAGAAATGGTAAAAAAAACAAGCGTCTGCAATTTTCTTGTATCAGTAAATATGTAAATATTTCTATATCTGTTTTATTTTCTACGTATCACACGAATACAAACGTTCAAAAGTTTCATTCAAGATATCATTTTTTATTGGGCGTTGGAACGGGAGCAAGCGCTTTTTTTGTGTTGTGTAACGAATGTATGATATATAATTTGATATTTTTATTAAATTTCTGTAGCCATAAATTGAAAAAATAATGGCATATAAATATAACCTTAGGTATTATTAAAGCAAAATATATAAAAAAGTACTTTAATAAATGCAGAAAGTTGCTGAAGAATATTATCAACCTGAATTTCTAAAGTTTTTTTTTTTAAACAGCTTTAATAAGAACATGAAATTTCGAACTCAACATTGTATTTAACAGTGTAAATATTCTGGTATATAACAAAGTAGATTTACGACGATAAAGTAACAATATAATAAAGAAAATTATTGAAAAACTTACAATAAACAATAATTTCTATTATGAAATGAGTGCAAGTAATATATATTTTTATTTTTAAAGCTTCCACTTGTTGCGTTTTATAGCGATAACAAATATGTACATTTATACTATGTAGCAATGTATAAATATTAATAAAAAAAAAAAGAATGTCTACGAGTATAAGTGAAACCATAATTTTAAACATAGATTGCGGTGTACATACAGTGGGGATGAAAATAGTCGGTACTGAAACTGGCCATTTTTAAAACGAGATTATTTCAGAGCGATAAATGCCAAAAATAATTTGAGATTAATAACGTATTTAAATACATCTTCAAGTTTATAGAAAAATAAACTAATTTTGTATATAAATAAGAATTTATATTTAAGTACGAATTTGTATTTATGAATTGAGTATTATTTTATGATTATTTTCATTGAAGTCCGATGAAAATATGGCAGCATCATGATATATTACAAAATACCCATAAATTTCCCAAAACAAAAAAAACATCTAGGGTGAATTCCAAAACATGAAAATACTTTGCAGTGATGCCACGTTGCATTCCAGTATAGAATATATTTTTTGTTAACTTTTACTGGCCTTTATTTTATTATATTTATTAAGTTCGAGGTATTTTTATAATATTATTAACGTCATCAGGAGCTTAATAAAGATAGTAAAATTTTGTTTTGCTGACAGGAAATGTGAACAAAAGCAACTTAAAGAGATCTTAAGTGAATTATATGAAGAAAAAAACATCAATTCTCCCCACAAAATTTTGTTTTTTCGTTTGTATTGTTTTGCAGGAGACTAGCAAACAAAATATATGGTAAAAGGCAAAATTGCGAAGTTAACTCGATTTAAAATGCATATGATTGGTAACTTAAGTTTCGTAGTATATTAAAAATATAGCTTTCAATATCGTAGGCATACTTTCCGTAACAAATATTTTAACCATTACTGTAGATGCAAAGATCATGAGAGAATATTTGTTGTTTATATAAAATATTGTGTCTCTTAATTTAGAAACAATCCAACATGAACGTACGTAAGTATGTGCAAATGATATATAAGCGATCTAAAGTAGATAACGAAATATTTCTATGCGAATAAAATACTTAATTTTATATTTACATTTTTCACTTAAGTTTCGTTTTAATTTTTATCTAAATGTATATGTTATAACAAGTGAAAAATTTATTATATTTAATTAATTTAACTGTTTTGACTAATGAATTTCACGAGATGATTTCATCACAAGTAATCAATTTGGAATTCTGTGCAAAACAAAAGCACACAAATAGTTTCAAGTTGCCATATTATGCGCAAATGAAAACTATCTCTTCCTAATGGGACATTTAAATGTGCAATTTCAGATTTTTATTAGTTTATTATCAAGTTTGTAATCAAATTTCTAATAATCACAAATAATAAACCTGTTAAAAAGCTGATTAAATAAACTAGTCTAAAGTGAACTGTTTGGGTAATAGTTATTTTATATTAATCTTTATGGACTTATTTGTCAATCTATTCGAAAGTTAATAAAAAAAAAGAATAAAATAACACAAAATAATAAAAAATTTATTGTTTATTTTTTCAGATTTTTATCTTCTCTTTAAAGGTGGCAAGTTTTATTCTCATATATTCACCTCTACAAACAGGGGCTCAATGTCACCTGACTTCTGGTTATTTTTAAGGTTACCCGACAAGCTTGGACAAAAACACCTGAGTTAAAACATTAACAAATTAAAGGATTTAGTTTTCTTGCATGTTTCTGGCGCACAAACAAAAAATGCAGTACTTGGTAAATAAAATAAATAAATTATGGAAAAATAAAATATTTCTCGATAAACAACAGTTTGGAATATCTTCCGATTAAAAACGTGCTGATTGGGCATTAATTAATTAAATGTAGCTTGCACTGCAATTTGTTTTGCTTTTCACTAAAAAAATGCGCAAATAACTTCAAAAACAACTGAAAGCTTAAATGACAAATAAATATGAAAATAAAAGAATATAGCAAAACTACTGAAGAGGAATTTAACGTCTCAGCATTATATAAGAACAATTTTTAATACATAAATAAGAGCAATTCAAGTTTCTTGTTTTTCAACAAGCATTCTTATTTTCCGTTAACAAGAATAGACCACTATCATGTAACAGCAAATTCTTTTAAGGTTATTGACTGTTTGCCACAATGGCGCCTAAAAACCTATTTAGCTTCTTGCTAAATTAGTACTGCCTAATACACGTACATTTGCATATGTGAATAATAAAAATATTACAGTAAGAGCCACGAGGAATTTTTAATGCGCATGAATTGTTTAGATCTCAAATATAATACATAGTATTAACTTTTTGTTTTATGCGACAAAGAAGTCTGCTTTTAGGCTCTTTGTAAAGAATGGTTTTTTTTTCTTAGATTGTTTGCCTTTATAGATTTTTCTCTTTATCCCCTAATTGCTTCGTAAATTATTTGTGTGGGTTTCAAGGTCTTTTCTTTAATACAATGAGGAGGATTTTGTTTTTCAACTTATATTTTGTTGTTGTTGTTATTTACATATTTTATCATTAAATTGCCTTTGGTTTTTGAAGAGGAATAATAATATATGTATATCTTTAGCTTATTGGTAAAATTACGTTTGACTTTTGTTAGATAATTTTCATTATCTAGGTATGAGTATTTGCCTTGCTTTTTAAGTTAATAATCAGCGTTGCCATTTCTTTTTTTTATGAAAAAAAAAAAAAACGGAACAATCATTCAACCTGATTTTTTATTTTTGTTAACTAGGCCCTGCACCCAGGAGATGGCCGCTACTTATGCAACCATTTGCATGTTAGTAGCCATTTTTTAAATTTCATTATTTTCTTTGGCCGATGAATTCCTGCTACAAGAAGGAATTATAAGGATGCTATCTTGCCATATACATACAAGAACAATTGGTTGAGCATTTTCTGTGCTGTAGTGTACAAGTTTCTGTTATAGTATTTAGTGGGTTTCATATGGTAATTAGAAACAATGAAAACTTTACTTTTATTTATTATGTAAGAGTTTTGCACTGACATTGAGTTTCAGATTGATTTATTTTATTTTTTGTTCTAGAAGCAACTGAATTGAATTACAAATTTAAGTTTATTGAATTGTGTATAAAGTGATATAATAAAATATGCAATAACTTATCTATAGTGATGTTTTTTTTATAAAACAATTTTCGCTGAAGCTATTGTGCATAACTAAATAAATTAAAATAAACAATTTTCTAACAAATATATAAACCAAATATTTTTTGATTTTTTTTTACTTTTTGGTTTGAGAAACAGAAGCGGAGTTCAGTGTTGCCAGAAACAAAAATATCCGCATGGATAAAGAATCATGTCTCGAAATGAAATGACAATCAGAATTTGACATTTGAATTAGATTAAGAAAATGAAATGAAACTTTATATCGTGGCGCTAAATAAAAAAAAATTGTAGAATCTTCATTGATATATTTTTTATTAAAGGGCTTAAAACAAATGCAAGTCAATACTTAAAATGTATTAATTTCACGCTTAAGCAACTATCATTCCAGCTGAATTGGCTGCTCTAGCCTAAGCGGACAGCCGGCTTGTATTGCATAACAAAAGAAATAATAATTACGAACACATTTCAATTGGTGATTTTAAAAGTTCTTGTTTTACATGGTTGATTAATTTAGTGGTTTCTTTGGCTTGGCAGAATGCCAGTTTATTGGAAAACGTTGGCTGATTTTTGCACTTGGAATATACAAAAAGTACTTCACATTTAGTCGGAAGTGTATAAATATCATACGAGACCATGAAATATCATTCTGCTTACTTATATTTGACCATATAGATTCTAAAAAAAAGAAGGAAACAATATATAGGAAACATTATAGAAGAAAGCTAAAAATAACTAATTGCTGCAAATAAATATCAATATACATTAACAAGGCAACAAGTAGCAATAAAAAGCAATTAGACATACAGGAACAGAGCAAAACTACTAAGTATAAGTACAGGCGTTTAAAAATACGGGTAACTATGTAGTAAAGTTTTAGGTGATTCAAAATAAAACCTTATCAGGAAATTAAATAAACTCTTTGTATGTACGTTGTACATTGTTTGCTGTTTCTATATAAAAATCTGTTTAGGAACTTGTACGTGGTAAATTGAAATTTATATTTGCTACAAAAAACATTTTCTATTCAATTTTATATCTCATCTTAGTAGCGTGTTACATTTTAATTAACCCTTAAAACTATACTTAATTTTTTACGATTAAAAAATACCCTTATGTTTTGTTGTTGTTTAAATTTTCGTAGGGAATAAATGCAGGTTGTACAATGTTGCCAGAAACATTGCGTATGTTATTCACCACATTAGCAGGGTAAAACTGCAGCAGCAGCATTGCAAAGTCCTGTTTCTGTTTGTATTTCGTGCGACATGTTGAAAGTATTAATTATTTCAATTATTTATCTTAATATGTACATCATGTTGTTTTTGTTTCTGTTATTAAATTCAAATAAAATGTTCCCGAGAATTTTCTTAGGCAGAGTGGTTTTTAAAAATATATATTTTTATCTTTAGTATACATACGCACATTTACTTAATAAATAATATTTTTTGTACGTTTTTAAAATGAGTTCGGGAAATTTTTGGGAAGCATTATGAGTGTTAAAATTTATATGAGTTATTCACCTTTGATATTTTAAATTGAAGAAAATTGTGTGTAATTTTTCATGTCGCCGCACTATAAATTAAACCCTAACCAGTGCTGCCACTTCAAAATAAATATTCCAAACAAAATATTTGAAAAAGTTACCAAATTTGAGAAAAAATAACCAAATTTAAAATTCACTGCTTTATTTGGAAAGAAACATAAAAATTTATTTGAAGTTAAAATGCAATGCAAAGTTAATAATTACAAAACAAGAAATGTAATGTAATGTAATGTAGCTGAGAAGCGTTGACGTTGTTATGCAACAAACGTAATACAAACAAGTAAATAACAATGTCAACAATTTTATAAACCGTGATTTAAAACTTTAACAAGTAAAATATGGAAATATTTATACCTATTATTATATTCGGAAAAAAGTAACCAAAATGGAAAAAATATTCACATCTTCACATTAGAAAAAAAATTACCAATTTTGGTTAGAAATGAGCAAAAACGGCAGCTCTGACCCTAACAATGTTTATAATTTCAAAGTATCGTTGACAAGTATTAGAAACGCCGTAAAATAGCAAAGGAGTGGCAGTGGTTTCCCAATTGGATCTAATGTTTCGCAACATTGTATGTATATGCACGCAATCTAAATACAGCAGCAGAAATGTAAACAAACATTGTATTGATACATTTTTAGAGGCCATCAACAATTTGACGCAGTAGATCTACCGGCGTTGCTGTTTATATTAGGATGCACAAAATTGCTCGTATCCAATCAGAGAATATGCCAGCAGCTCTGGCTGAACTTCATTTATTTATATATAATAATATAAATAAATATATATATTTATATACTAGATACCTACAATATATGCACATAATTATTCTTTTTATTCTGGACACATGTAAAATGATAAACATAAAAACTTTTAGGAGTTCTAATTTGCATAAAAATTATACAAGTTGAAAAATTGTATTCATCATAGATACATAGTACATACGTAAATATATGTATGTATGTATGAACATGTAGTCACCTAAAACCTACAAGACCGTAACTGACAAAATATTCACTATAAATAATTTTATTTATTTTGTTATGTTATTTGTTAAGCTGCAGATATTTTTATAAATTTATTAAATATTTTATTTATTAAAATTCAATATTTCGTTAACATTAACAGCGTCAGGAATAATTTTATAAAAAGAACTCGAGCTCAATAAATATTTTTATTTTTGTTAACTTAACAAAGAAAATGTCTATTTGGAATTTTTAGTACCTTTTGGATTTTAGTTGTCCATATGCACATCTAAGAAGTTGAAATTAAAGTTGCTATTTTTTATCGTTTTCGATTTTCTTGTTGTCTGTTTTGTTCTCATATTTATATGCTATGTATAAATATACTTACATATATAAAAAAACTGTAGAAAACACGGGTACAGAAAAAATTGTTATGATTTAAACGTGTCGCTTCACTGTACCGCATGACTTTTTATAAATTTCAATATCACATATCACTGAACAGTCGTAGCGAGTAAATAGTTACAATAAATTGATGTGAATTATATGTATTAAAGATGTGGGTAATAAAATAAGTTTTAAAATAATAATACATACAAATTTAATGAAAATCGGTTAACGCGTGAAAAAGATAGTGTATTACAGATCGAAACTTATAAAAAAGCAACATGACTGCTATTTTATTTCGCTAAAATAGCTATAATATCCTACAATTAATTTCTATTCAAAAAAGGCCTGGCAAGGTTGCACACATTAATTTTCATATGACACTAGTTGCCAGATCTACTCAAAAATAATTTCAGCCTTTTTTATTGTTAGTTTCTAATTTTATTCATGTTATTGTTTAAAAATGCCACAAACATGGACAGCCGATTATATAAATGCAAAACTTTTGTTTTTGTTACAGATTATATGCACATTTGATGATACGGCACGCTTATAGCATATTTATTTTATTTTTTGATATCGTAGGAAAACAGTTAATATCGACTGCATAATTTGAAGTTATATCTAAAAGAAATCGAATTTAGCTCATGTCTATAATTATGGCCGATCAGTACACACCTCCATAAGATCCCTAACGGTATACCCAATTTGCTGTCATTCAATGTTATCATATACATACATATATTGTAATCTTTCAATAAGGCCTGACTGACCTTCCTATAAACTAAACTAATCTAGTATTTGTTAAACAAAAAGACAACAAACCGAAATCACTTTCAACAGATGTTTAAAATATAAAAAAAAATTAAAGTTCGTTGTTCGTTTGAAACGCTTGAGCGTTATAATGAGCTTGGTGACAGTGGTGACGATGCTAAACATTATTAATTTGCTTTTATAACAATTTAAAAGAGAAAAAAAAAATACTCGCAAATAAATTTTATGGGTTGTTGCTTCTTTTTTAGAGGAGGATAACTTTAAATTGAAAAATTAGATTTATTTAACGTTTGCATACGATTTCGAGGCTTGTGGCCAACGAATTGTTGTTATTTCACAATAAATCCGGCTGTAGTGAGTTTTTGTTGATAAGCTTTATTTGCAAACATACATAAAAGTGCGATTTGTTTAATCGTTTATACATCGCCTATTTGGAAATAAAAATTATTTACTTTATATGTCACATTGCATACTGAACATTCTAATTTTTATGGAATACCGGATGGTAAAAAGTATTTGGCAGCACTGATAATGGAAAACATATGATACAAAATAAATTTGCAAAAATGGAAATATCAAAATACATTATTTGCAATGAAATATTACAAAAATGCCTTAACAAACGGCAATAATTTTTTATAAAGGCAGCAATTCATGTCTGCTGTCTTATGGCAATGGATGTGCCACATCGATGGGAAAACGTGGCAACTCTTAAGAGCCTTGCTTGCAAATCATGTCGGTAATCTGAAGTTGTTTTCGTTAGTCATTCGCAAAAAAGCAACTAATTCCCCATTTATGCTGCAAAGTTCCTTATTTGCAAAATATTTATTTCTAAATAAGTGGTGCGTATGAACGTAATATAACTCACGAAAACAGCCACTGATTAAAACGAGACAGTACTTCTGAATTGTTTCTTTTTCTGAATTAATAATCTAGGAAGAAATTTTATTATTGAATTCATTATAACTGATTTTAATTTTTCACATCATACAATTTCCAAACAATGACTATTTCATACAGTGAATGAATAGGGTGTTGCCATATAATTGTTTCTTTAATCTATGACTGTGAATGAATTTCTGTGTGGCCATTGAGTTAAAGTTACAATTAACTTTTATAGCAAAATAATATTTAAGTACTTATAATCGTGGTAATAGTTAAACAATGCTGGCTTATTGTCAACTCAATGCAGTGATGCCAAATTAATATTCTACTCCTAAAAAATACACCCGATATTTTTCTATTTAATTCATTCGTATGTTTCGTATCTTTGCTTCCATTTTATTTCCAGCTTTTTATTACACTCATACAAAGTGTACACAGAAATATTTTAAATTTCTTTGGAAATAGTTAACTTTTAATTGCCTCCAAATGAGTTTTGCCGGTAACGTTGGTTTTTTCAACACGTATTTAAGATATTGTGTATAAATATTAGTATAATTATAAACATTTTATAAAAAAACACATTTCCTTCAATTTATTTTATTTAATAAATGCCTTTGTTCAAGTTTTTCGTCATATAGCCTTTTTAAGGCATTTAAGACACACGTTTTTTAGTGTGATTTAATGTTAGCTAATATAAAAATTATTGCTATCAAATTCTAGTGGTTTTCAACACTTTTATTTCCTTGTTAAAGTTCAATCAAATGCAGATTTATATTGGCTTAGAATTAATTTTATTTTTTATAGCTAATTTTTTATAGCAATTATTTTATTTGTGATGATAATTTCTTAAATTTACAAAAAAAAAAATAAAAATTGATTATTGAGCTGTTTAGCCAGTTGTTATGCGCATTTCACTGGGGCTAATTGGAATTAGCTTAACCCCTTAATAGCCATTGAAATTAAAATTAAATTGACAACATACTCCAAAGGCTACATGCAACAATTTAAATATATATCTAAATTATTGGATTTTTCTGCAAACTATTTACCGAACATAAATGTCTCTGTTATTTGGCGGTTTGTGTAGTCTATATGAAAATACCTGCTCGGCAACACTGATTTACAAGACAATATGCCAAGCTAAAAAAAATAACCTGATGGCATCACTGATTTAGTACATTTTTGTTCTCTGATGTGGCCGTACACACCTTTATTATTATTTTTTAATAGATTAGAAGTCTGCACATATTTTGAAAATACTTCCCCATTTTCTTAATATATGCGAACAATAAAATCGATTTTAAAAGAGAAATATTTTATTAAAAATTATATAAATATAATAAAACAAATTTCGATGAATAATTTTTTCTTGAGTTGACGAACCCCCAAACGTTTAATCAAGTGAATACAATAACCTTGAACTCGGATTTTATTTTTTTTTGTAAAATACATATATTCATCCATACAAATAAAAAAAATTATTTGGTTAAAATCAAAAAAGTAAAAAGTTGACAAAAACTCGCTTGTGCACATGTATGCGGTGAAATGATATCAGAGGCATAGCAAAAGAGAAAATGTAATCAAATACACACAAACGCACACGAACACGTATGCATTAACTTTATTCGCAAAAAGGGGACATAAGCGATTAAAATACATCTATAGTACGAAAATGTTATATTATAAGCAAAAATTTTAGATTTTTACACAAACACGCGCTCGTATGGATATATTTATATATTGTTTTTAATTTAAAACGAAACAAGTTTATAATTCAAGGATAGCGACTTGTTAGGAATTATATTCTTGATGTTTCTAAAACACCCTATAGAAAAGGGGAGAGTTGAATTTCATCGTTACAAAGACTTGCAACAGTTGATTATATTTACTTGCATTCCAAATATCATTGAAATATCTGTTCAAATACCACAAAATATATTATTATTATTATTTCAAATCTATTATAATTAAAATTACAATAAACAAAAAGAAGTGAAGGCACTAGCAACTAATGGCTATCGGCCCAACAAAATATATTAAATTAAGTGATTTAATAGTGAATCGAATATAGTAGATTTTAAATTAATCAAACAGTTAAACAACTAGTAATAATAATCAGTTAACCGATTAACGGTTAACTAATTAAATATCCTAATATGCAAGTATGCCTGAGATTAAATAGTCACTAATGCTTTTTATTTTTTATTAGAAAAAAGTTCATTACAACGATTTTCATTTAAAATTTCAAAAACGACTCGCTGTTTTCTTTTTGCTTGCTCACAAGGTTAAAAGATTAAGGCGATGCACATGTATCCATTTTATTTTCATTAAAAAATAAACACATCAAATGAAACAATTTGAAATACATACTGCATATCCTAAACAAAAAACTTTTATAGCAGCGCATAAATAATTAAAATGCAATTGACAGATATCTTTAGGATCTCACTTTTTTAAAAGCGGAAGGAAGTAAAAGAATTGCATACAGATTTTATTTGTTCATTAAACTTGTCAATTTTTCTACTTTGAAAACAATTAGAGAAATTCTAATTATACGTACATGAGTATGTGGGTATGCACATATACACATATTATGCATGTGTATGTATATTTTGCAATTAGTGCTGTAATAATGAACGAACAAAAAAATATTTATGAAACAAGTGATTTTTTAGCAACTTTCTTTTTGGCAACAGTGTTTTTGGCAGCTCCGTTGTTTTCGTGTAACATGTTCAGTTTGGTTCATAATTTAAACACGAATCGAATTACAAATTGCCATATTTGAAGAGCAGATGCATTGAAAAAACCGGTAAAGTGAGATAGTAGCAAAAATATTTTTTTATCCGAAATGGAAGAGCTGGACTTAACTGACATGTGATTTCAACAATACGATGCCACATCCCGCACAGCACGTCAATCAATGGGCCAACTAAGAGGCGAGTTCGGTGAGCAGTTTATCGCCCATGTGATGGAAATCGCTTATCGCATGAAAAAAAGCGTTTTCGATTTGAAATCACAAAATTGGTGTGCTGGAGTTCGTAATCGCTCCAAATCGTTCAAAAGAAATTGGCGTTTTTCAAGTCGCATGTGATTTGACAATCGTGCGATTCATAGCACATGCATGTATATCACGTTTGGTAGGGGTGAATTGGCCGTCTAGACAACGTGGTTTAACGCCTTTAGACTATTTTTTGTGGGGTTATGTTAAGATTCATGTTTATAGGGACAAGACATCAACGGTTGATGAACTGGAAGTCAATATTGAAGAGTATCTTTTGAGATACCGACCGTGATATTTCGGAGATTGTGCCAAAATTGGACCCAGTGGTGAACATTTACATGAAATCATCTTTAAACATTGAATTATATAAATCATTCTATCGACTCAATTAAAGATTTCATACATTTCTTTAAATTATATGTATGCGTTTTAAATCAAATACGAAGGCTCTTAAAAAAGCACCCATTATATACATACATATGCATGTAAATGCTTCAAACATTTTTTAAAGTAGCAGCATTTATTTCATTAAAAAAAAAAAGAAATTAATGATGCGGAAATTATCACAAGAATTGTAAAAACTAAAATGGCAAGGTAATATCGACTGCAAATAATTAACACCTACACAATCTGGCAACAATAATAAAATAAATAAAAACTTGACGTTGGCACACGATAATCAACAAGTTGTGTGCATTTTATTCTTACGCTTATTTATTGTCACAATGAGTTTATTGTACATACTTTCAAATTGTTTGTATTTATGTACATATTACATAGAATTTACACTACATATGTACCTATTTATTGATATTGTTTATGTACATACATGCATATGTATACATACAGCTGATAAAATGTTATTTAATTTTTTTGCACTTGTACAAACACCGGTTTCGATCAAATTGAACGCAGGGTTTCTTTCACGGGATATGTTATATTTTATGTTATGGCATGAAGACGGTGTAGCCACATTACACATGACTAGACTTTATTGGAAATTCGTTTTATACAAAAACCCAGGGATCAAGCGCAATTAAATTAAATTGATTTTATCAGGGATTTTTGTGTAAAATAAATTTTTCATGGCGAACGTTGAAATCCAATTGTTATAGAATTTTATGTTTTATGGCGGCCATTAAAATTTGGGCTACTTTTTATTACATTTTATGTACGCGTACATTAATAATCAGCCTGATTGTGTAAGGCGTTGCCGTTTACGCCGAAGACGTTTTCGGTACAAGATTAAAGAAACACTAAACCAGTTTTCTTTAATCTACCACCAAGAACGACTGAGACGTAAACGCCAACGGCTTACACAATCAGGGGGAATTTTTTATATATGATTTTGCAGGCGTAAATAGAGAACAGTATTTCCTGCACATGTGATACTCGTATGTATGCTGTGCTGATGGCTTGTATACGACAATTTCTTTCCACCGTTACCTTTATTAAGTTTCTTTCCACCGTTACCTTTATTAAGAAATTTGGTAGCACTTTTTTGTCATAGCATAATATATTATAACATCGAAATAAATGACAATTATAAACAGGTACCGCACAAATTTAACAACAAATATTTGTATTTGAAAGCTCTTACAAATTATCTCCTGAAGATTGAAAATTTAAAAAAAATACATCTACACGATCTGAAAAACTGTTGCTGGCAGACTTTTAAAATCGTGAAAAATATTAACTGTTTTCTTTACATAAAATGACAAACGCAATTAAAAGTTAATAACTTTTCAGTAGCAATAGATTTGTTGATCCATTTTACTTATTATGCTGAATTTTCTACTGGTAATTGTCCATATATTTTCAATTTAACTTTTTGCTTCTACTGTCAACATTTTTAAAAAGTCACGATATTTCGTTTTGCATTTTCAGTGACGACATTTATGAATGGATACACTCAGGAACTAACTTTTAAAACATGAAAATGAGTCATACCTACTTTTCATGTCGTTCTTTGATATTATTAAATCAACTTTTAATTCACTTTTAATTTCACAAGCGAATATATTTCTATATGCATACAATGTATATAAATAAGTATCGGCATATGTATGTATGTGTGTGCGTGTATACAAGGTATAATAATATAAAATCAACAGACAAATCAGCAAAATGATTTCTTTATTTTCGATTGATTTAATTGTGAAATTTATCCCGTTATCAGTTTTGCGGTTCAACACCAACACAAAAGATAAAGTTGATTGCTTTCCACGACATTGTCTGCCCCTGTCCTGTGTCTTTGTACGGTACAGGATTTTGCAGATAGTAGGTGTGTTTCTTTACTTTTTGGGTAAAGTTCGGTAAAATGAGAGCTAACTATAAATTCTCTCAATAAAAGACAAAAATCTGCAAAAGTACGCGAACGCGAAAAACCAAAACTATTGTACTATGTCAAAATTATTAAATAAAAACTAGCATGTAGTATATACATACATACTTACTTACGTATGTTTTACTTACATGTTGCAGCGTATCTATAATATTTTCTTTCTTAATTTTATGTAAAAACTTATAAAACTTTGTTCGCCAGAAGTTTTTAAATCTTTTTTGCAACAACTTTCCAATTTTTTAATGTTTTTTTGTCAATTTAATTTTTCTTTGATGTTGTTTATTTTTCAAACAGCTGTTTGTTTATTTACTTGCCCAAACTAGCCCGAAGAAAAAGTACGGGCTGTTTCGTGCAAGAAGAAGAAGAATCTTATTCTCTCAAAACCACTCTCATTTACACAAATTAAAAGTACGGAAACGCTTTTCGTGCAAATTGGGATCAGGGTTGCCACTCAAAATTTTTTTTTCCTACCAAATTTAATTTCAAAAACTACCAAATGGCATGTTTACCTACCAAAAAATAAAATAAGCAGTTATAAAAAAAATAAACTTTATTAAAAAAAAACAAAACAAGTTTATACATAACAATGTTTATAAAAATAAATAACAATTCATTTGTAAAAGAAACAATATTTTAAGTAAAAAAATAAATAAGACTTCATTAGTAAAAGTAAAAATTTATATTATAAAATTCTTCGACCTTATTTTTATTAATTTATAATGTTTATTTAAACGAAAGGTCAATTATTTTTTAATTTTTATATCAAATTACACAATTTTATATATCCCTGAAGAAGCTACACAAAGAAGTGGCGAAATATTGGAATAAAAACATAATTTTTATATAAAAATCAAAAAATAATTGACCTTTTGCTTAAATAAACATTATAAATTAATAAAAGTAAAACTCTTAAGTGTTTATTTGGAAAAAGGTTTATTTTTTAAAGTCTCTTTTTGCTGACCATATATAGTGCGAATCAGTCTTATTTGTCATTCCCTTGCACGTCATAATATTATTCAATCAAACCAACCTGTCCATGATGCCATACAACGCACAGAGTAACAGAGAGCCGGCAAGATTGATGTAACATCAAAAAGATGGCCATTAAGACCGAAAAGTTGCCACTTGTTATTACTGTCGCCTCTATGATGCATACAAAAGCTGATGACTAAAAATCAAAAAGCAATCATAGATGAAAGCTGATTATTAAAAATCATGCATGGATGAAAGCTGATTAGCGTGAAAAAAATATTAAAACTGAAATTGAAAAAAACTACCAAATTCACGACACAACCTACCAACCTACCAACGCATTTCAAAAGTACCGAATTTGGTAGGAAACTACCAAAAACGGCAACTCTGATTGGGATCCCGAGGGATCCCAAAGTAGAGTAAAAAAACACAACTAGTGTCTTTTGCAATTTGCAAGTGCTTAAAAGTAATGTATTCTTTGTTTTAAAATTTGCTGGATACGAACGATATAGCAAAATTATCACTTCTAAATATTATTATTACAAATGAAATTTATTTGTTGGTGGTCAAGCAATGTCTATATGCACTTCATTGGTGCTTTACCAAATCATCAGTAGACTTTAACCACAGTTTTGAGAAGTTAAAAACCTCTAAATATTAGGCGGAAATGTACACTTTTTATATTTTGTAGTTTTAAAAATATATAATAAAGTTCGAGAAGCCAACTAAGGCCGAGTTTTTGAGATGTGGATTAAGTTTAAACTTAGTTTAACGTAGTTTGAAATTCTGATTTTGTTAGTTTGTTTGTTATTTCATTAAAGGCAAAACTAAGCTCTTGCGTCAAAATTTTCCATATCAACTTTGTAATGACCGCACAAATCTGTTCTCAGATTAAATAAACCCAGTTTAACTGAGATCTCAAAAATCCAACTGAACTTATTATTTTTAAATTGTATTACAGAATGTTAATTTTCCCAACAGGCTATAGGTTCAAATCTGCGAAACTGCAAATTGTTTTTTATTTATTTTTATTTTTTAATAAATGAGCGTGATTACATTCTATTTATTATTTTTGAGAGTGGAATATTAAGAATATTCTCATAGTCATTAAACCAGCAGAACGGATCATTATTTTTAGTTTGAAACGATCATAAGCTTTGAACTATTATTACATTACAATTTTGTTTTCATTTGAATTATTAAAAAGAAGAAACATTTAATATTTTACTAAACAAATATTTTACGTGTATTTGAAATTGGGAAAAGGCACGTCTCATATTAAAATTAACTGGCTGGTAATCAAATTTGATTTTACAACGTATGTATGTAACTACACATGTATGTATGTATGTATATACAATATAAACAAACTGTTAATTTAATTTCACATGTGGGTGGCGTTACTTCCACAATTCAATTCGGCTGGTAAATTAAACTGCAAAAAAAACTACTACTATTTATAATGTACTTTGGCAAAACATACACTTACTTATTATGTATACCTATGCCAAATTATTTAAAAAAAACCCACAACTAACAATAATTTGGCAATCACGAAACTTAGCGAAATAGATTTGACGTTTCCAACTTTAGCCATAACTAATATGAATACCGGAATCTTTATTTTATATTTAGGAAAGCGGCTGAAGATTAGTCTATTTCTAAATATGAATACAATTAACACTTTAATTGCAGTCATGACTTTGATTTGTTGTTTTATATCCCTTTCACTGTAATATTTTGTTTTTAATATTTATTATTGTTATTGTATATTACAAATAATTAATCAATCTGCTGTTTGGAAACAAATTTGCACATGGCTCAAAAATTTAAGGTCGTTTGTATTAAACTGAACAAACAATAAAATATCATTCTCACGCCATTTAATTACAATAACAACTTATCTAAATATATACACACATTTATGCCAAAGAAAATTCTTGCTTCTGTCAGAGTGTCATTCATTATTATTCATATGTACTAGCAAAAACAATAACAAGTTTATATTTATATTAATAAATAAAAAACATTTTATTGTCATATTAATTGTTTTGTTTGTTTTATATGGTTTTATGGTGTGTTATTTATTTTTAGAAAATAAATATTTAAATGTATGAAAAACAGTACATTTTACATCTATTATAATTTTGTAAAAACTAATAAAAATATCTTTTTACAACAACAGCCAAGCCCTCTTTTGTCAGGTATTTAATATACAAAAACAAAATAATAACAAATTAACAGTTTCAAAACACTCATACGTCTGGAGATTTAGTGCTGCCAGAGTTGTTCATATATGGCGCTGATTGCTTTTATTGGCAAATGCCAGTTTGGCATGACATTCATAACAAATTATATAAATTAATTAATAAAATTCATTAATTATTGAAATATGAGCAACAGCTAACTTTTGCAAATATTTTGTTTTTACTTTTAAATTAATTCAGGTTCAGAACTTTGCCATTAATGTGAGCTGAATATGAGGGGGAATATTATAAACCGGGTGCTCATTTTAGAATTTTCGTTGCTAAATTTAGTACATCTTTTGTTTTTAAAACTTTTCATGTTAAATAAGTAATTTGTTATTTTTTTAAGAAATGTTTTTCGCAATAGAAACTAAAATCTATAAACAAAAATTATGAAACTAAGCACTTTCAAAGAAACTTTGCTTAAAAATAAGTATTTAATTTAGCACTTAAATTTGTTTAGCAAAGGCTCCAAATCAGCTGCAAAAATGTTTAAGAATTGATCAGGCTGGTTATAAGTTATATGTGTATTGAATTTCCGTCGATTAAAAAGTTTACAAATAGATTAAATTTTTTAATTTGGTTATTCAAAAGTAGATACATATTCCTATTTTATATAAATTTGTATATATGTATGTATGTATTTGAATTACAAGTATTTTACATAGCTACATATTATACAGACCTGATAAAAAGAATGACCCACTTTTAAAATTTAGATTAACATTGAATATTCCTTCGATACTTTATTGGAGTATTTTGCACAATCATCTTTAATTTGCAATTTATTATTGAATTATATTATTCATTTTTTATTTTTACATATTTTAACAATATATTTGCGCTTGTTTATGATTAATGCAAATTGACTTGTAAACTGAACTTTGGGTTTACGTTACAAAAAGCAAATTTTAATTAATTCCTTGGCAACCCAACTCACAAAGAACAAATTTCTAAAGAGATGTATTCAACATTATAAGTTATATGTACTTAGGTGAAATAATTAACAAAAGTATTAGAAATTGATCCAATAAACATGTACATGGATACTGAAGATATATATTACAAACTTTCACATACCGCCAAGCGGTGGTCAAAGGGTTAAGTCAAACATGAAATGCAGAATACAATTATTAAGACACAATTACAATTAATTAATATTAGAAATTATTGTTTAAGTGAAAAAAGCAAAATATCTGACGTTAAATGGGGTCAAGTAAAGTTTAATTAAATATTTTTAATTCATAACTATAATTAAGTTTAAATTCAATTCAAAAAAATTCATAAAATCGGTATGATATTTAAGTTTGTTAATTGTTTAAAGCAAGTCGCAAATTTAAGCCACAATAATAAACAACAATAAATACAAGTGAAAGTCGCAAATGCAATATTTTGAAAATGCGTTTAAAAGCCATTTCAAACTACCTACCTATAATATATAAAAAACGTTAGGTTTTTATGGAACTTGATTGTTCTTGAAATTGTATTGCTAGAAACTTTATTTAACCCCATGGTGAATAACATGAGAAATTTTTTGCACCCACATGAAATTTGCATTCCCTACAAAGAGAAATCTACTATCGTGAATTTCATGGGAACGACGTTAATTATTGTTATCAACACGAGGTGAATATAGAAAAGGAGGAAGATTATATAAGTACTGGATAAGAAAATCTTAGAAAGAAGAAGAAAAGTTTACCAATGAAATATCGTTTAACCGTATTTATGTTTTGCAATAAATCAACTTAAACTTTTGGTATTATTAAATATTTCAGCTTAAAGGTTATAAGAGTTTAAAACTGGTGCCATTAGGAACAGCTAACCGTTACGAATCGACGTTGAATTTTTTTCGCATTCATAAATGTTTGTTGGTAAACCAGCCGGCTATAAGTTTCGACTATATTATTTTTTCTTATGGAAGAACAGTGGAAAAGTTTTGTTCAAAAATCATAAATTGTTATGAGAAATATTTGCTAAATTTTAATTTTTTTTTAATTCACCTAATTTACATAATAATTTTTATCATGGAATTAATATATGTATGTATGTATATGCGGTTAAGAAGAGTGGAAAAACAAATGGAATAAGGAACTTGGCATAAATATGTACATACATATGCATGCTTTAAATTAGTTACAATCATTTGTAAATTATCTTTATGATCAACATTTTCTTAATTAGGACTTATCGTAGTTTTTTTTTTAAAGTACATTTAATATAAAACACAATTTATGTAAGCATGGCTATACAAACTTGCTTATCTTTAAAAGTATACAGTAAAAGCTCCATTTGTGGACATCCAATTCTTATAATAGTAAAATGTACATAAATATTTAACGCAAGGATATCTATCTGGGGCCAAATTACCGCATTCGATATCGAACGAAATTTCCATACAATTTATATACAAATTTCGTTCGATATCGAGTGCCGTAATTTGCTCCCTGTTAAGTTCATTTTTGTTATCGTTGTGGCAACCTGCAATATTTTCAATAATGTGGCCACACTGTTGAATATACTGTGTATGACCAACGTTGCCACCAGTATACGCTATTGTATTTGCTTGCAATGTGACAAAATCTCATAATGTTTACAAAGTTTAATGAACAAAAATTTCAGGAATGATAGTACATGTCCGCTTATAAGAGCTTTCTCTGCATACACATATTATATGTATGTATGTATGTATATGTACTTTCATAACAGTGAAGGTGTATTGAAAACCCCCAACTCAAGAAAAGATAGCGAATATTCAAAATTTATAATTATTTTTTAACACGAAAATGCGCAGTTTATTATTTATTTTGTATAAAAACACACAAACAATATACATACATACATACAAACATAAGTATATGTACATCCATATTTATACCTATTTATTACTTTATTTTTATTTTAAATTTTTTCTGGATTGTGTTTTAGTGTATTTCTGTTCCTGTTCTTTTTCATTTTTTGTTTTGTTCTAATTTTGTCAGTTTTAATGCGAAAGCCGGCAAAAAACTGCATAAAGAAGAAGTACAGCCAGAATTCAGGCAAAACTTTCAAATTAAAGCAAAATAAGAGCATAAAACTTAAGACGTAATTTAAATAGGTACTTATAAAAAAAATAGTGAATTAATAAAGATAATGTTTGCATAAAGTGTTTTTTTTTTCATACGAGTTGACAAACAAGTTAACAGCATTACTACGTTCTAAGAATAAACTGCTAAAGTTTTGAAAGTTGAACTATTAACACAAGCATGCATACACATGTACAAACGAAATGTGCTAAGGACCCTTAACCGGCCGGCCGTCTGTATATTTCTGCAAACTTAACGCATTAAAAACTCAATACTCAATAATGAATACCAAAAAATTTTCTCATCAGCTGAAATTCGGCACCACATACATACACACATAAGCATATGTATGTAGATTACATACGTATGTGTTTCATACAATTCCTAAACATTTTCATTAGTAACATTTAGATTAGTTTACTCACAGGAAATGGAAACTTTTTGAAATGCTCAGAGCCACTTCATTGAAAATGCAAACAAAAACAAACAGTTATATCTTATGCATTCATAGATACATGCATATGTAAGTATGTGTCTATGTACACACATATTGCTTATTGCTAATAAGCACATGGTTTTATGAATTCTTTTAGATTTATTTTTATGATTAAAACATATTAAATATTTATCTTTTCGCTGCTAAACAAATTGTAAACAACAATGCTTTTATTCTGACTAAGATTATATGTACATATTCACATTCAGCTAGAAATACTTATTGTTCTCAATAGATTTGTTTATATTAAAAATAATGAAAATACAACCGAAAGGGGTAAATCTAAAATCTGATCGACAAAAAAAAAAAAAAATTAATACTGACCTAGAGTATGATAAGAATTATTAAGTTTAGAAAATATTCAGATTAAAGCGGTATTTTTTAGAAAATTTGAATATAAAAAGAAACCAAATGTACGAACGAGTAGTTAGTAATTTTTGAGATGAAATCCCATTCCAGCAGATAGTCTTTTTGAAATTTGAAAATAGGCAAATTTTTTTTTTTGAATGATTTCAATATACAGTCATTCGTATATTATTTCTGTCCTATTGAGTTTGTGCATGCCTTAAGGCCGAGACACATAGAATCCGTCATACGTTATACGTCGCCTTTTTCAACTGACAGCTGAGTTGAAATACATGCTTTCTTATGTGAGTTGCCACATTCAGTACTTCTGCGTCAAAGCAAAATACGAAAGTTGGCCAACTTTTAACTGTTGACGTACGTGAATACTTTGACAGAAATCGATGAGCTTTTCAAATTATTTTAATTAATTTTTTGTATTATGTGTTCAGGAAAAATTATATAATATACAAAAAAAATTTTATAAAATATATAAATTTAACATAAATAAATAAAATGGGGAACATACAATTGATTTAACATCCGTCAGCAAAGTACTCATTGTATCAGCCTTTTCCGTCAGTACGTTAATGTCAGTTGAAAAAGGCGACGTATAACGTATGAAGGATTCTAATAGCCTTTTTACACTGACCTACATCTTTGTGAAACGCATGGAAGATGTTGAAAATGTGAAACATGAATTTACATTGGCAACATCTTTCATCTTTCATTTATTCAGCTGTCAAAAAATAAAAGAAAAGACGCATAACTTTTGTTAAAAATAAAAAATATTTAAAAAAATGGATATGGAGAAGGCATTTATCATTGGATTAGTTGTTAATTTGCAAGAACAAACCCAAATTTTAATGCAGTGCATTCATATATTGAACGCCATTCTGGAAGATGATGATGAAGAAGTTTTGGTAGAAGTGACCCTTCCCCGAAAGGTTTGGATGCTCATTTTCTTCTGTTGAATAAATTTGTTTTGTTTATTTTCTGCAATGTCATTTTGCTAGTGATGACCCAAAGAAAATCGATTTTTTGCCATTTTTTTAGTGATGACACTTAAAATAACGAAAGATGTAAGGTGGAACAAAATGAGAAAGGATCATCTTCTGCAGATGTAAACTTTTTTCCCTGTATAATTCTTATGGGAAGATGTTAACATCTTTGCAAATTGATGAAAGATGTAAGATGTAGGTCAGTGTAAAAAGGCTATAAGTGTCTCGGCCTTTAGGGCACTGCTACACGTTCAATATTCTGTATTTCACCCTCCATCAGCACTGCATGCAGTACGTTTAATAAATATTGCGTTACCGGATCGCGTCGAGTCTATATTGAATGTGTAGCTGAGCTCTTAAAGTCTGTGTAATGCTAATTATTTAAAAAATATTTTATGAACAATTTATTCCCCTTTAATCTGTAAATATTTGTTATACGTCGCCTTTTTCAACTGACAACTGAGTTGAAATACATGCTTCCTTATTGGTCACATTCAGTACTTCTGCGTCAGCTCAAAGTACGAAAGTTGACCAACTTTTGACGTACGTTGAATACTTTGACAGACATCAGTAAGTTTTTCAGATTCTTTCGATTAATTTTTTTGTATTGTGTGCTCAGGAAAAATTAAATAATATATAAACAATTGTATAAAGTAAATAAAATAAAAGTTAAATAAATAAAATGGCGAACAAATAAATGATTTAATATCCGTCAACAAAGTACTCATTGTGCCAACCTTCTCCGTCAGTACGTTGATGTCAGTTAAAAAAGGCGACGCATAAAGTATCAGCCATACCTAAATACGGGCGGAAAGCGGGACGTTTTTTTCCGCTGAGCTTTAACGCTGAAATGCCATACCTAAAGAAAAGCGGCAACGTTATGTCAAAAAACAATAAAAACAGGGTTATCACACAAACAAATTAAACAACCCTGATTATTTTAACGGCTGGACGGACGACATTTGTGATTTCGTTATTGAAATTTTGTACAAATTACAAACGTGCATACATATTTATGTATATAATCATATTGCAAATATTTTCTTATCTCCATTTTCTAATACGAAGTGCACATATTTTTTCTTTTATTATTTATTTCACTTTTGTAAATTTTTGCTTTTTTTCTCTGGTTACAATTGTTTTCTTTTGCAACTAACTTCATTAGAAAACGCTCTGTCAAAATCGGATTTTCCAATAGCAAAGCGTTGCCGCCGCGTTGCTTCGGTATATTCCATACAAAATGTATGGACATGATAACTTTTGACAGTTAAAAAACGCTTGCCGCCCGTATTTAGGTATGGATGTATGACGGATTCTATGTGTCTCGGCCTTTAGTCCCGGTTCACATACTTCAACTTTTGCTGCTCAAATCTTCATTTTTCTATGAGCAAGAAGGAGATACTCCACAAATAGCATATGTTTCTATTTCTTTCTGTTTCAATTCATTGCCGAGTTGCTGTACGGAGCTGCTTGTACACGGGCAGCAAAAGCTGGACACTGTGAACCGCGAGTTACCTACACATTGAGGACAACAATTAACTACTTCTTACAATTCTGGTACAATTTTTTAAGACCTTGAATATTTCAAGAGACTGCCAGGAATAATAATAGGACAAAAGTGTCCTATTTTTATATTATCTTGGCGTTGACAAATAGTTACAGGATATGGAGAATTATCTTAAGGCTTATATTTTTTTAATCAAAGCTATCTTATCTACAGCGTATCCAAATAATCATATCAGATATGATCAAAACCAAACAGACTAGCACGAATCATTAAAATGAAAGTATTTAATTTTGTTGGTATCGGTGGTCTTCGACTCTTTCTTCATATTAGAATTTGCGAAATTCAAGCAACGTTATATTTAAAAAACTATTTTTTTTTCTTTTTTTGTGCAAGAAAATGTGTGCACTTGTAAGTACAAAGAAAAAACAATATAGAAAGGTTTTGTTGTTGCCTTTGCAACACATTCAAAACGTTTTATGTATAACCATTTTTATGCTAAGAATTTAGCAAGAAATATTTATATTGTACAATTCTTCACAAAAATACCTATTAAACCATACATGTTTCACTAATATTGGTAAACGTTAAGTTACTTACAAATGTACTACAAAAAAATATACACATACGATTTGTTTTTGGAAGCGCTTTAAAGCTTTTCAGTCAGTTCATTTTCCCCAATGCTGAATCTTTTTCCCATGGAAATTCATGAAATCTCCGATGTATGTGGAAATATAACTTTAATTAGTCCTATTTCTATTTTTTTAATGTACTTCTACAATTAATACAATTAAATTTACATCAACAATTAATACAATAATGTGCAAATGGAATTGCATTATTGCATTTGCAAATTGAGAAAGTGTTTAAGAGCAAAATACATGAATTTTTTTGGTGCAGAGTACAATTATTTTGCAAATTCAATGGTGCAAGACCATTTCCACAAGATAGTGAATAGGGCTAATACAATTAATTTTGCTTACAAGCTGGTATTTAGTTTTTTTAAAGTTTTCTGATTTAAGCAATTTTCTTATGTAAAAATTATAACCAGGTAGGTATAAGTAAATATTTTTTAATACAACCAAAAGTACCTATTTTATCTTTATTTATTTTTAATAGAGATATCAAAGGTCATATATCTACTTTACGTACATATATGTATTTTACGCATTAGAAGTACATACTCACTTAATACACATACTTTCATCACTAATCCAAACAAACGTATGTGATATACATTTTCTGAGTTCACGTGATCCAATCGTTAAAGTGACAAAATTATATTCGTGGCTTGCTGCTGCAGCATCTGGCACCCGATAAGACAAAAAACGTGTTGTGCTTTAAAGTACACAACAGAACGCAGTGAACTGTTTTTTAACTATACGTGGAGTTAATGTGGGAATATTGGCCACAAAACAATCGCATACGAATATCACTGCGCCCGCTCAATTATGTACGCAAGACTTTCTCATTATATGCAAAATATTTTTATCAATGGATACAGATGTAAACACTCATTCTATAAAATTTTTTTTTTAATTAAAAAGTTGCTGTTTAGTGGCACATAAAAAAACTTTACATTGAATAAATTTAATAACAGTCCGATTTTTGTCCTATAGATTAGGTATTTCACTTAAGAATAATACCCTATCAATCATAAATATTTAATTGCAAACAGCTGTAATATTCAACCGGCTTAAGCCGCTGTACGATACCGCCGCTTTTAAATTATATGCCGGCCAGGTTTTCTGTTCTACAACACACCGGCTCTCCTATCTGGTGCTATTGTTTAAAAGAGTACACAAGACAAATTAGAACCGGCTAAAAACAAAATGTTCTTATTCAGAATTTAATTTATATTAATTAATGTTCATGTGACTGGATTTAATAACAACAAATTAAAGTAAACTCACATTCTTAAGAGTGGGGGAGTAAAACTTTTAAAACATTTACATACATACACTTATGAACATATACACACTAATTAAGCACGTTTTTATCAGCGTACATACTTATATACATACATACATGTGTATGTATGTTCGCGTATATGTACTATTATGATATGTGCATATCTAATTTGTCGTGGCAAATATTTAAATTTGTGAAATACACACACATATAAATATATGTACATATGTATACGTACATATCGATGGCTTAATATAAAAAAGACGTAACTCGATTTTGTGTTACTTTGGAGTAGAAGGAAGAGACTTGATAAAATCAGTAAAATTAGTAACACAAGAAAAGTTTTCATGCAATTTTTAATAAAACAGAAGCAACACATTTTATTAGAAATGCATCAAAATTTTTTTTTTGTGTCATAAATTTTACGGATTTTATTAAGTTTTTTTCTTCTGCTGTTAAGTAACAAAAGTCGAGTTACGACTTTTTTATATTAAGCCATCGATATGTATGTAAATATTTTTTAGAAAAAAAAAAAACAAACTTATTTACGTAATTTGGGTACCTACTTAAACAAGAAATTAATTAATTAAGTAGGTTATTTTATAGATAAGTCATCAGAACTTTTTATTTTAATTGTTCCCATTAAGTATTCTACTTTCTTAATTGATTAAAAGAAAGAAAAGTAGCTAAACACTTTTTAATTTATGTACGTAGGTACATACAAACATACTTGCGTATGTACATACATACACATGTGCATACATGTGCTTATTGTTTTTTTTAATTCCTAAAAGCCCGGCTTATAGCAATTTTGAAAATACACCTTAAACTTGAAATTTTAATTTGTCTGTTTCAATAGGTACCTATAACAATCTGGTTTTATTTATTTTTAATTAACATAAAAAAATTTATAATTTTCCATTGTTTGTTAACGCATATCATGTATATTTGTAAGAAAATATTATTTGTTTCACTTTTAAATTATTTCTGACTTTTCACACCTTTTTCTTAATTTTAAAACAGAATAAAACACTCACAACGTTTTTTTTATTAATTTTATTCTACTTTTTAATAGGAGCTATTTTTCACAGATCTTTCTTTTCTTACAGTTGATGAAACCGACTCATGTTTATTTTTTTTAACAGATAAAAAAACACTTTAAAAAGAGTCCTAAGTTGTTATCTTCAGCTCATTTAAATAATTTACATTCATTTGAACGAATGGCTGTGTGTTTACTTGCATTAAGAAATATTCTTTATATTAGAACATATATTCACATCTTCGCCATGCGGTTGCTTAAAATTGACTGAAATATTTACTAACAAAAAATGCGTTTTATGATATCAAAACAGAAATACACATACACTCCCATACACATACGAAATGAGAAAACAACAAAACCGTATTAGCGGCAGAGAAAACCGCAGTAGCAGCCATGTCACTGAATGAGAATAACAACAAAGAGGCAAAAATTAAAACCAATACAAAAACACAAATACATACCCCCCAAAAAGCTCTTTCTAAGCAGGCATGGAAAACCTGATATTTTAAAAACAATGAGGAAGGCACATCTTTCAATATCACTAGACGTGGAGATATTTATTTCAAAATATTTCTTCATATACATACATACATATGTACATAAGTATGTACATACACATGTAAATACATACATAAGTATTATTATCCGATAAGATAACTTCTATTAGTAAAAATTCATGACATTTCCTTCATTACTTGCACAAGTCAACCAGCAATAATAAAGGGTGTTTTTCATAGAGTGATACAACTTTGAGTTGGCATCACTGCTTTATTTGACCACCCATTTAACAGCTGATAGTTGCTTTTTGTTTAGTTTGCTTTGACATTTCATTATGGATCGACTTACACCAGAGCAACGCGTGCAAATTGTGGAAGTTTTTAATCAAAATAATGGTTCTGTTCATCAAACTTATCATGCACTTCAAAATTCATTCAAAATTTTATTTTCCGATGAAGACCATTTTTGGTTGAATATTTACGTAAATAAACTGAATTGTCGCATTTAGAGATTTCTTGTAGAAAGGAGCAGATTTTAGGAAGATAGGGGAGATGATACACACCCACCTTCTATATATACCTACTAGATATGCGTTTTGTTCTCTCATACAAGATTCAGGCATATCAAGGCAGATTTACCAGGTACTCTTAGTAGCGCAGCTGTGTATTCAATTTTCCTTGGTGCGTGTTGAACTACTGTCAAAAGTTTATATACAAGCCACAGAAAATGTTTTTTCTTTTCTTAAATCTACCTTGTTAATGATGCTTCTTCTTCCTTGATTTTGACATTAGCTCTACATTTTCTACCAACAATTTACGTGTGGTTTTTGGTGTTGTTAATTGTTGTACTAGTGAGAGTACCTGGTAAATCTGCCTTGAGGCAAATTATCTTTCAGTAGAAAATCATAATTTAGCCAATTAAAATCATATTTTTTAAGTACACATAATCGTAGTTTATTTTTATTGATTCAGAAGTGCTGTTGTTAGACGGTGAAATTTGAAATTCTTAGAAATCATTTACATATATATGTATATAATAAAATAAGGCTGTTACAAGTGGCATTGCTTTTTTAACTAAAACTGTATACGGTCGGCAGTGGTTCTATTGTGTTGTGTATCTATCATTTTTATCGCGTAGGTATTCGATGTTATTGACCCGTCGGCACATTTAACGAACTTAATAAGAATTTCAATCGTTTCACTGCGATAACCCTCAATTGCCTTCCTGCAGCTGAAATATATCATTGGCTTTCGATTCCATGATTGATTTATCATAGAAGTATTCCTTACTTTAATATATATGTAAATATTTTTGATTATCAACAGTCTATTCATTTTTTCTTGCATAAAAACTCAACTTTACAAAACCAATTGAATATATTCGAATTTTACGAATAAAAACCTTTTTAACCACCATCACGAGTACTAAACTAAATGCCAAAGGGAATACTAGAATTAATTGAATTAATAGTTCAAGTCACTAGGCAAATCAAAATATCCTTATTCGGAAGAACATGCGAAAAAGATATCTGATACTAAAAACATTCCTAAAAGGAAGGCATGTTCATATATGTATGTATATACATATCGTTAGCTAAAACGGAAACGGCCCTGTCTAACATTTTGGTAATTTTACAGGAGAAGCAAAAAACTGTATTAAACTGATGGTATAGTTTCAATCAGCATGATTTTCGCCAGTATTATAAAAAACGGTGTGAGAAATTGAAATCTTGCAAAATAAAATAAAATTTTCATATATTTAAAAAGCCTTGTTAGTTGGGTCCTTTGGTACTTTAATTTAATGAAACCAAAGGCCCTATCTACAATGAATACAAATTAGATTAATTGCATTTTTTATTTATTAGGACAATTTTGTTTAATAAATTTAATTATATGTACACCCTTTTTATTTATTTATTTAATATTTTAATATTATGTGTAAATTGATTTCCTTATTGCATCACAAAAAAAAATAAATTAAAATAATTCATAAAAATTCATAAAAATTAAATAAAAAAGAATTAGTTTAAAGCGTTGCAAGAATTGGAATAAAGAAGAGTGAATTTAGAAAATATTTATTAATTTTCAAAGTCTATGCTATCAAAGAAATAATGGCAATCTTTTGGAAGTAGTGGTTTTAAATCCTGCAGATGCTGCCACTTCTTTTTAGAAACTTTTAGTCTTTCTTCGTGCAGTCTCGGAAGTAAAGCAATAATGATTTCAGTTCTGGTTTTTTGCGGAAGCTGGGCATAATTGTCAGATAAAATCACTCTTAAGATGAAATTAATATATTTTATTTAAAAAATTGCATTAACCTGTTACAAATTTATTTGTCTATAATAAATAAATTGTTTAACGGCCAAATCTATCAATTTTCTTATCAACTTACAATGTTGTCTATACAAACAATCAGTTAGGTCTTTTAGCGTTTATGAAATTAATGCGTTTGTAGATAGGGCCGTTTGTTTTTCGTTAATAATATTGGTAATTTTGGTCAGATAAGTCCAAATTTTTTTGTGGATGTGTATTTCGATGCTATGCATTAGAATCAATAAAAAAAATCCGATTTTGGATTTTTTTGTTAGTTAGGGCCGTTTGCGTTCTAGCTAACGATATGTATCATATTATATTTAAATTTCAATCAAATTGATTTCATAAATGTCTACAAAATATGCCAGAATTTTTAGAATTGTTTATTTATGCTACAGGCAGCAGAAAATATACCGAAAAATAATGCATAATTATAGTATCTATATATAAACAAAATTATGCAAATGTATAGGTATACATACATACGTACATGTGTATGCACGTTAGTACATACATAAACTATGTGATTTGCTTATGAAAAAAAAAT
Source organism: Linnaemya tessellans (assembly GCA_951800035.1). Taxonomy (NCBI): domain Eukaryota; kingdom Metazoa; phylum Arthropoda; class Insecta; order Diptera; family Tachinidae; genus Linnaemya; species Linnaemya tessellans. The sequence goes on along the minus strand of OX637532.1, from coordinate 14,057,552 downwards.
CAAAATAAAAATAAACTAGCAAACAAATACCTGCACCATTGTTGTGATCAGAAAATTAAGTTAGCACCAAATTGGCAAATAAACATTATTTAATACATTTATTTAAATAAATGTTTTTCTATTTACCCTATTTGCATATAGTAGTATGTACTTATTATGTACATATTTATGTTATTTACATACATCCGCGCCGTACATGTATATTTTAATAATTGTTTACTAATGACCAGTCACCCATTCTCATTTGAATACAGAACATGAATTAAACAGTAATAGCAACTTTTTACAAACAGAAAGTAAAAACTCGAATTTTTTTTAATTGGGCCAGAATTTAGCATATGACAATTTCCCTTGCATTACATTGTGCTGTAATTAGAATACATTTGATTTAAATTCTGCCACATAGAAATTACCAGAAAATACTTTTGCTGTATTTTTTATTTTACATACGAAAAATAATGCAATTAATTTGAATTTGTGCTTTTTTAGGCTTATTGGTGAATTGAGCATTCTAAAGAGTCAACCGAGAAAACATCAATATGCTTTGCAGTGATGCAAAGTGTCATGTGTTTTGTTTTTATTAATAGTGGAAAGTGGCATCACTGCAAAGCAGTGATGTTAACTATACAGTAATTACCGTATTGTACGGTAATTTAGCCCTCCGAACGGTAAGCAGGTAATTTCTATATTTGTACGGTAATTTTAAAAAGTTTTAGTTTTTAATTGTTAGACCCCAAAAATTTTTTTCATAATGTGTCTACTAGGGCGAATTCATAACTGTGTTAATAAATCAGTTTTGTGACAGTCCAAATATAAATTCTTCACTGCAAATTCTCTTCCAATTACATATTTCTTAGTAAAAACATCAGCAAAATACGGGTTCATTACAACTACGCAAAATAATGCCAATTGCAGTTAAATTTTATACGTTTCTTATTATTAATTTTGTACCAGACTTTGCGTACGGTAGTTTTACCTAAAAAAAAGACGGTAGCTTTTTTAGGGCTGTACGGAAATCGAAATAAAAAGTTAACATCACTGCTGCATAGTATTTTAATGTTTTGGAATTCACCCTGTCATATAAGAAACAGAGGGCATACACCACCCTCCTTCGACGAAATTGTAGCACAAAGAAGTAAAATAATAACAAATCAAAACGGATGCAACAAATTTACCCTCTATTCTCTCAACACTCTCGCCACCTTTTCATAGTTCAAGTATTATACGTGCATACATGTATAGTGATCATTCCCTGAATGCCGTTTTTCAATTACAATAAAAGTAGTTCATCAGTTACACTACAGTACATTACAGTAGTGCATCAGTTACACTTTTTGTATATGGAAAGTAAAAACTAATTTTTAAAACTATGCAAATATTTGAAATTTCTGTGAAAAACAAATTTTTGAAACCCTAAAAATTTCATTTTCCACGTCTTAACGTGAGTTACACAATTGGGGCCTAATAAGTCCTCAACTGGGTCTTACCCTGTAATGCGATGCGAAAAGAATTGCTTTCGCATTTCAATGTTAATATCATATAAATGAGCTCAATTATTCATTCGCATCGCATTACAGAGTAACCCCCTGGTTCTACTTGTTTGCACTTGTGTATTGTGATTAAAGACCAAGTCGCTTTCACTCAATGGCTTTTATTGCTTTACCCTTTTTATATATCCCCTGCAAAGCACATACAATACAGACCAGAAATATCAAAAAGGGCTTGAGGAAAATGTTAATAAACGCAAAAGGAGTGATTTAAATAACATTGAAATTTAATAGCTTTATGCAACATGCACACATACATGTGTGAAGAACTTTACTATGTTCTCTTTGATTGAACAGCTGATTACTTTTTGCCACTTGCTTTTATTTGCATCTCTAAACTTGTATTTCTACTTCTGTTTTGCGTTGTAAAAGTGTTTTTTGTTATTATGCTGCAAGTGACTTGCATGCGGTCGTGTTGATTTTAGATGCTCTCAAAAGAGTTGTGACCGGTAAATAAATTTACACTGACCATGAATAAAATAAAAATGATACATTTTTACTACTACATTCATATATACATACATGGACATTTACATGTGCGTTGCATAGGTATAAATTTGTGCTTTGAAAACACACGTTTATTTTGTTTATAAGAAGTAAGCTTTAAGGGTTGAAAAAATGTCTTTGGCCAAGAGCTTTTATTTATCTCGCTCTGCGTAAGTTTAGGCGGCTTGCTACCCTCTAGTAAATTGTTGTATGTATGTATGAACGATTCGAATTTACTTAACATTCCCATTTACTTACACATCTGACGGCATAATATAAAAACGGCCTAACTCGATATTTTGTTACTTTACAGGAGAAGGAAAAAAACTTGGTAGAATTCGTAAAATGTTGATGCAATTATTAAAGAAAAGATGGAACATATTTTACTAAAATGCTATCAAAACTTTTTTTGGCATCTCTTTTTTTTCCTTCTCCTGTAAAGTAACAAAAATCGAGTTAGGCCTTTTTTTATATTAAGCCATCGACATACACATGTACATATGTATGTGAGTTTACTACCTCACTAAGGGCACGTAGTCCAAATATTTATTTATGTATCGTATTATGTGTATGCATACATACATAAACACTTGACTTTTTCTAGCCGGCTTGAAGTTGTTGTTTTTGTTGTCCGTAAATAAACATAAATCAGAGATGTAAAATTCAGTAGCAGCATAAAACTGAAAGTGAGCATATCTTATATGCCCATGGTGAAATTATGCAGTTGCTATTAGTGGGGCAACATATACAAAATGACAACAAGAAAAGGAATTTTTGTTTGTATAATGTCAGGGAATGCATCAAAAATTATAAATATATATTTTAAACAAATAAGTATCATAATGATTTTATATTTACTTGCAAATATTTTTTATTTAGCATATTTTGCTAATCATATAATTTTTTATTATTTGCTAATGCACAATCAATAGGTGAATAAAAAATTTAAACTGTGTTTAAATACAGTTTCAGGTTTTCAGTTTAAAATTACGTGTTTTATTTTTTAATTTTACAAGTGCCAATTATTTTGCTACTCGATTTTATTCATCCATGTTATTGTATAGTTTAATTTTTCGTATGCATTTGGCAGCAGGTGTTAAACTCCGACAACAATTGCCACTACTTGAAGTGTCCAACCCTGTTACGGCCTTAAGAGTTTAGAGAATAGAAAAAGAATTTCAACTAAATTTGTAACGCAATTCATACTTTTACTATTTCTGAAAGTACATATTTACATAAAAGCGTGCCATTGTAAGGGTGGGTATTTTATATGTATATCCTGGGGGTTGTTGGCCATGTTCCAAACAACAAAAAATATATTGAGAAGGTAAAGGTGGAGAGAGGATTGTTCATCTTTAGTGTGATTTTTGAAAAATCGTGACAAATCTATGTTAACTGTGGAATCATCGTTTGGCGAATGTGTATGTATACATATACATATATACATACATACATTATATAATACATGCATGTATATATACACGTGTGTATTTATTTATATAATACGAAAATTGTAAAACGTGCTGTATATCGAAGTTAAGGATGAGTGTGGTAGATATGTTATTTCATGAAATTGGAAATGAACAAAGAAATTTGGTCATGAAATTTGAAATAATGAAGAACGAATTTGGTCAGAAGGACACACCCTCAGCAATTTTAAGTATGTACATAAATTGCGTAATATTTTAAATATCTATCACGTTTTTCCAAATCAAATGAATTTTGCAGGATCTACGCATATTGGAATCATGAACGATTGCAAATCTGTGGCAATGCGCAATAAGCGCATACGTCTACATCAGTAAATAATTTTTTTCTAAAGTTTTTATGCTACAGCAAAGACGTTTATAGGCTTGCTTGATTTTTATCCCTTTGTGATCGATTCTTGGTTTACGTATGAATATGACCACAGAAATAATCTAGAGAAATATTGTAGGTCAATCTGATTCCAAGGCGAATTCATACCAGGTGGCCTTAGTTCAAAAATCGGTGATCAGGTGTTATCAAGGCAAAATTATTGAACTGTCAAAGTGTTTTGGTTTTTCGTGTGCGGCCATTGTTTTTTCCAAAGCATTTCATTTGACAGTTCAATAAATTTTACACAGAGTTGCATAAATGAATTCGCCTTGTCTGATTCCTTATCAAATCGATGTAATTTAAATAGCCTTGATTTTTGTCTGAAACAAGAGAAAGAATTAGAACCACCTAAGTCTAGTTAGACAAGTGCAGGTTGGTTACGAGGTATTTATCGCATGCAATTTTTAGACATGTTGATCTTTTGAAGAAAAATTTGAATGTTGTAACCATTTAGTATTATTTATTCTTTATATTAAAATAAAGTAACTTTTTTAATTTTTACAACAAATTTTTTTTATAATTTATTTAAACTTGCTTTTACACCTTATGCATTTATTATTATTATGCACTTATTATATATCGCTTAGGAAAATATCAATGTCTTAAGCATACATGTATAATTTGTAGGAAAATTACTAAAGTGACAACTCTGCCATGGTTGCATTAATTGAAGCAAAGCAAAACCCAAACAAAAAATACAACAAAGAAGGAATTAAATATGTACACATAAATGTATATATGTGTGTATGTACATATGTATGTATGTAGATAGCTGAGTCAAAAAATATGTAATAGATAAGTGATCACACTTCACAACTGCTGAAAAAAAGCAATTTGTATATACATATGTATGTATGTATATGGAAATACAGTGGAGGCTCGAAATAGTAAGTCATAGAAAAGTTAAGTATGTACATATATGGAAAAGTTAAGCAGCTTTTATTTACCACACGTGACGCTAAAAAGTTAAGTGCTTCTCAACTTTTTAGAGACAATTTTTTTATTTTGTTTTTCTGTTACTAAAAAGATAATTTTAACTTCTTATATTTCAATCCTCAATTCATATTTATAAATACAGTGAGACACATGCGCAACAAAAATAAAATAAGTGCGTATAGCAGTTACCGTTATAATTTTTGCAAAATTTTATATACAATCTTTAACTGTTATTGACGACACTTGCACCTGATTGTATTCTCTCACGTGATGAGACTATTACGTGGAATGCCGATAGCCTTGATGAGAATGAAACGGACACAGGCACGGATCAAGAGGATGACAATGTGAAAAAGCTCCAGAATTCCTACTATATAATGATGCAATATGCACAGTTAATACTCTGATCAAATGGAATGAGTACAACGCCAAGTCCTCCGACAAACATACATATTTCACAGCTTCTCGAACTACGATGCGATATCGTCGATATCGTAAAATGGCATTCAAATAAAAAGCTCCATCAAAATAAAGCTACTGATTACTTTACCGCAATATATAACAAATAATCGAAATGTGTAGTAATATATGCATATCTTCTAACTGTTTTTCATATTAAAAAAATTATATAAAAATATTATAAATATGTATATATGTATGTATAATCTTAATTTTAAAATAAATAAACAATGAGTAAATATATAGTACATATAACCATATGCAATTTTTATACTACGGAAAAGTTTATCACCCCAAAAACAAACTACTTAACTTTTTCGAGCCTCCACTGTACATACATACATACATACCTACATACTATTTTATGATTGAACAAAAAACCTGTTTTTTGGGGGCAAAAATCGTCAATTTACATATGTAAATGTGTAGGTATACACATATACCTATATCACAAATTTCATTCATGAGCCCCAAAACTATTTTACATCTCATTTCTTACAATCATAACATAAGCAGTAATCGCATCGGCCGCCTGTCATATAAAGTTTTGCCGGCGGCACGTCTTCTCAGTGGAGAATTGCCATTCATTCTGCATGAAAATATATCCAACAAAGAAATGCATTTGTTCTTTGTTTATTTAAGTGTTGTTGTTTTGTTGCATTTAAGTTTCTGAGTGTATGCAAACATGTGTGAGAGTCTTTTAGCTTACACATACATATTTTGTCAATGCGCAATATTTTTGTTTCAAGGTCAACACAAGGTTACTCTTTACAATACAAAAAACAATAACACAAGAATCCAGGAGTACAGGAATAAGAGCGAAAAAACTAAACAGCCCACCACCGACCAGAGCACAACAAAAAGCCTTTCAAACAAAAACACGGTACATATGTACATATTTATATATGCATACGTATGTATGTATTTATGTATATAATTTTTGCAAAAAAAAGAAATCATGATTCATAAAAGCACATAATTTGCTTCTTCTTTGTTTGGACTTTTGAATGAGTTTGTTGTTTTATTGCTGAAATTTCACGCTGGGTTGGTAGGTATAGCATTGATGAAGAAATAAATAATAAAGAAAAATATGATAGGCCGGTAATAGCTAACGTCATCAGCTTAAGAAAGAAAATAACATTAGCAACTTAAAGCCCTTGTGGTTAAAATTAAATAATGTAGGTAAACATCAAGGGGCCTTATTAAATTTAATTTATCAAAAGTTTATAAAGAAAAATTTCCTTCCAACATAAATTTATTTAATAAACTTTTGAGAAGTGCCTAACTACCTATTCAAAAATTTTAAAAGGTACCTAAAGTTTTTATTTATATTGGAAAACTTTTTTTGACCATATATAGGCCGATTTTAATAATTTAGAATACTCGATTAGTCGTTACAATAAACTTGAAATATCATGCCCTTATGATAGGCTACATAATACTTTTTATCCATAAAATTATATGTATGTCAAATTATGTATAGGTATATATTCAGCCTTCCTATACTTATACCCATGGTGAAATATATATGTATATAGGGTGGCAGTACTACGGCAACAAATACAACAAGGAAATTTTTGTTTTTGTAAAGTCTTGGTCCACGACAAAATTATAGCAACAAAACACATTAGCCCAATTCACAATCCTGTGCAAATGGTCTTGCATTATAGCATTTGCAAATTGAGAGAGTATTTGAGAGCATTTTCAATGTATTTTGTTGGTGTAGAGTACAATTATTTTGCTCATGCTACGATGCTAGACTACTTGCTCGAGATTGTGAACTGGGCTATTGTATTGCTGCACACATGCCCAATTACGCTCCCATATGCAAACACAAGGAGCACTTGTTGTACACAAAAGTATAGACTCACCATGGGTTGAGCAAAACAGTCATCTGGTACAGTGCTGCCACCTTATATTTATTTCATCATGCTTATACCTAAATATGAGAAATTTTTATGCGCACAGGTGTTCAGAGTTTTAATTGAACATTAAGCACCAACTTAATTATGACACTTGACAATTGTTACATAGAATATTTAAGTAGCTACATATATTTTTATTTGTGCCATTAAAACAAGAACAAATAAAAATTAATGTAAACACAACAACTTAAATACTAAATGTTTGTGTTTACCACATATTAATATTGTGCATTTGAAAACTGCATAAAAAGTCACGTTTTATTATTTATTTCTGCTTTACAGGCAAATGTTTTTATATTAACACTACCTACTACACACGAGTACATACCAACGGTCACAAGTACAAAGGCCCCAACTCAAATAATTATAAGTTTAGAAGAGAAGGCAAAGCCATAACAGAAACTGTATTGATCACAATGAAAACTATAATTATCATGTGTTTGTAAAATCGTTAATTTTTGATACTATCTATTGCAATAAATTTTTGTGACGAGATGTATTTGTGTTATATGTATTGGAATCACTGAAAAGGTAAATTTAGCCAATATATGGCCGTCGATACATATCTATTATTTGTTGAAAACTAAAATACGAATTATCCATTACACAATAGGCCTTTATTATTATTTATTCTGAGGTCTCCCTTCCGGAGTTAGAGAGTTCAAAGCTTTTAAATTTATTTTTATTAGCTTTATATCGTTAGTCTCAAGTACAAAGGCCCTAACTAAAATAATTGTAATTTTACGGCTGAATCTAAAAACAGAAACTACTATTAATTATCATGTGCTTGTAAAATCGTTTTTGTATTAAAGTTTTGTGATGAGGAGTATTTCTGTAAAATGAAGAACTTAATTTCGAAAAATATACAAGTTAGGGTCTTTCTACTTGAGATCATCGATATGTACTAGTGAATCCATGAACCAAGGCGAATTAATAACATGTGACAGTTTGACAGCTGTTTTACCTATTGTTGCTGCTTTAACTTTTAGCAAGTTCCGTTGCCAAAACTTTTATTGTTGTAAATGGGTACACAAACAAGCACAAGTAAAATATCACGTGGTCTTGTATTTTCTGAACGACGCTTTTTTGCCATGGTGTTTCTTAATAGTTTGTGTGAATGTTTGCATAAAATAAACAATATTTACCGCATTAAAAATATAACCAGATGTCGCTTCGAGACTACCTGGTATATACATAATTGTACCATGGGTACAGTAAAACGATTTACACATTGCAACTCGCAGCGAATTTGCCCGTACGTCTCCCTGAACTTTACTTATTTGTTAACAAACGTTAGCTTGCTATTGCAGGTATCTCGTATTTAACGCCATTTTGTGTCACAAATTAAAATATTTTAAACAGTTTTTTATTGAAATTATATATGAACGTGGAATGTGACAAAACTTATTACCAATTATTAATAACAAGTTGCATATTTACATGAATGCACAACAGATATGATGAACAAGCACGTGTTTTTACACTAAAGAGGGTAATAAGTATTTCAAATCAGAGACGGAACTTTTAGTATTATCTCATTTTTCTTGCAACGATGGGAGAATGACAATTTTGATTACATTGTTCATATATCGGCAAGTTTTTGTATTTTATTGACTTAATTTTAATTTTTAATTCGCATGCAAGCAACAATATTCAGATCAGCTGTTTGCACTCTACATATTAAAAAAATTCTGGGTTTACACAAATTCAATATTATGTAAAACTACCATCACAGTTTTTTTTAAGTTTTACGTCAAAGCAATAGAAGTTTTACTACCTTAAGAAAATTGTGTTTACTTTTAATAAACTTTGAAAATAGGATAAATTATATTAAAACTGCATGTTTTGTTCAAAATTTTCTATTTTTCAGTCAATAGACTATTCCGAATATAAGTATTTGGTCACGTCAGATCAAGACAATATTAAAAGTAGGACACAATCGAAATTTTTTAACAGCTTCCCGATTTTTTTTTGCCTTAGAGATCAGTAGCAAATAGTACACAAGTGTACTATTTTTGATATTGTCTTGACACGACATTTAAAATGAGTTGCATAATAACGGGAATTATAAAGAAATAGCTGAAAACATTTGAAGATACTTTTCATTATCATTAAAATATGTGGTAAAAAAACTTGGTATTTGCATGTTATATACATATATATAAAATATGAAATAAAAGAAAATGGTACTTACTTTGAACTGCCAGTTGTTGATGATGCGCGGCTACACGCTGTAAGAAATAAAAAATAACACAATTTAGGTACTTGTTTAATTTTGCAGAGTTTTGAGATAATTTTGTGTATTAAAACGTTATTTACTGTTTGCATAATTGTGCGTATACCACTGCGTTCTAAAGCTTGGACATCTAGGGATTGACTGCGACCACGCTGGTTTTTTGAAGACGACGCCGATGAGGAAGAGGATGTAGCATTGGCATGGCGACATATCCATCGCTTAACTGCCGACATTCTGTTTTATGGTTTTGTATATATGTATATAATTTTTTAACTTTTAAAAACTAGCAATCTCTTATATATATATTTAATTGAAATTATTAGGATTTTTAAGCACAGCCCGTAATTTTCATATAAAAATCTTTTATTGTATCACTACATTTTGTTGACACTGTTTAAGTGTAAGAGGCGAATTTATTAAGAGATGCGAATGTGTAAAAGCTGTTTTCAAAAGAGAAAGTTTAAGAATAAGCTCTTAAATTGTATTGCCTCAGGGATGGCAGAACTGGTATGATTGTGATTGTTCATACTAAGGGAATTCTGATTGGAGTTAAGTTTGATTATTTAGAACAGTTTAGATTTTTTAAACATTTAAAATTACTTTTCCATCGGTTTTATATGAAGGTATATTTATCTTCATCACAATATTTTGTAACTAATTGTTGCTGGCATAAAGAATTCTGCACTTAGTTTTTTTGAATTGATTCAAGTTCTTTTCTCAAGCGCCCCCTATATTTTTTAATTGCCCACACCCTAAAGAAACAGCTTTTTCTAACATGAGAGAGAGAGAGAGACAGAAGTGGAATGTGTTCTATCTTCAGCGTTGCCAGTTTAGGGAATTTGTTTCAGTTCGTGGGGATTTAAAATCCCTTTTTTGGGGTAATATACATTCATTATATATATATAATATGAAAGTTTTTTATACAAACACTTTTACAAACAAACATAATTTTAAGCAGCACATATTTTTCTATAAAAAAAAGTCTCTTAAAACACACATTTGTAACCCTGAACAAACAAAATTAACAACAGAGGGCGTCTGCTTTAGTTCTCGACTAACTTCCGTTATTTATTGAATTGTTTGCTTTTGTAAAAATTAAATAGTATTCTAAATAAATTTATAACTATTAATTTTCCATTAAAGTTTGTGTTATTGTGAAGTATTCAGTGGTGTTGTAAATATTTGTTTCTTACGAGTAAAACAAATATTTGCCGCTTAGACAAATACATTTCACAAATATGTTTTCTGTATACTTTTTTTTAATAATAAAAACAAACATATACTCGTCATCGCAGACATAAGAAAAGACTGCAAACAATTAAAAGTGTTCAATTTATTTCAATGTGTATTTAAAGCAAACTAATATATATAAAAATTCACATGTTCAAACAAAATTTGCATCCAAGTTAAAAGCGTGCTGCACAAGGAAGTAACTTTTGCAATTATTGAAATTTTTAATTAAAAATTATGCAAATTAAATGCAGGCATGACAATTAAATTTCTTAAGCGAAAATTTTTAGCTTTTCAAGGTAAATACCTTTCTTTCTCTATGCATTACACAGTTTCATTATCATACGGATGTGTGTATGTGCATATATACGTGAATAGTGCTTATATGGAATATTAAATGAAATTTTATGGAATATTAAATGAAATTTACTTACAGTACAATACGCATATAAGAAAGTCTAAAAATGCACCGATTTTCTTTCTTATATGCGAGCTTTCTTATAAAAAAAACACGCATATAAGAAAAATACTTTCTTATATCTGTGACACGCATATAAGAAAAATATTTTCTTAAATTAAAAAATTTAAATTAAAATTAATTTAAAAAACTTTCAATAGAAATATATAATTGAAATAAAACTATTTAATAATACATACTACACATCATTTTGTACTAAATTTCGTTTATTTGTCGTACAAATATAAATATCGTCGGCCCTGTAGCAAAAATTAGCCGGCGAAGTAAAAGGTTGAAATAGCTACAAAAACAACTGTCTATCTTCTCATCTTTCCTAATCTGTCCCCTCAATACTATCTCCTCGTTTTCAGTTCCGGCGCAATGCATTGCATATATGTATATAGGGGTCATCCCCTGAGTGCTGGTCCAAGATAAAAAAAAAAAAAAAATATGTAAGTACACAACTAAAGATAGAAACATAACAAAAACAAAACAAGTGAATTGCACTTCACGTAAAATTACATTTGATAATTTTAAATTATACAACAACAAAAAATCTATTTTAGCCGAGGTTAAAAAAATTCAATTGTGAGAATATATACTACTTTCTTATACACGTACCATTTTCTATGGAATGAGTATAATTTTTCTTCAGCATTTGTTTCTTATAGAAGAGTTTTTCTTATAAGCGTGTTTCTTATATGAGGATTATTTAGCACGCAGATATATACAAATGTGCATGGTGTCTGAAAATGTATTTCTTATAACCGAGTTTTTCTTATAAGCGAGTTTCTTATATGCGTATTGTACTGTATAATTTACTGCAATAACTTTTGTATTTTTTCGCAACTATTTTTTAATTAGACGCCCTCTTAAAACTTGCTTTAAGTAATTAATTTTTAGATTGATAATTAAGTAATTTTAAAGTATCTAAGATATTTTTTAAATTGTAAAAGTGGTTGTGTGAGAAGAGAGAAGAAATAATTTCGTTCTTAAGTCTCTCTCATTATTTACTAAACAACTTAACAACTCTGGATTAGTAACTCTGCCTGCCTGCCTGCCTTGCCACATTTGCAGATTTTTTGGCTCGAAACTATCAAAGCCCCGATTTGCTTTTGATTTAAATTCCTTGGTTTTAGTATAATTTATTAATTTTGTACAACTCTAGACTACTTCTTACTAAAGAGAAAATGTGTTGGTTTGAAATTTTAAAATTTAAATAAAATTATATGCATCGTCTGTATGCGTGTGTTACAACCTTTAAAGTATACTTTTTCTATTTAGTTTAAAGGGCTAATTCATGAAAAAGGATTATCTATATTTCTAAACTGTTTATTTGACATATTTTGCATAGAAATTTGGCAAATAAGAAGATTATAAGCATAAAGTATTTATTATAAATTAGGCCGCAAGTCTCTTACATTTCATGTAAAGTAGGCTTTATCAAATTTTATAATATTCTTTTAAATTTCTTTAGCTGTATGATTAACTAAAAGAAGCTTAGAATTTTTAAAATGTATTTGTTTATCTATTTAATAAGCACATGTGTTATCTTTCGAAATTTATCAATTTTGTTTGGCATAACATTTTAATACTCATATAAAAACAAATGATTTTTAAAGGGCTTTATTTATTTGTTTTATTGAAATAGATAACAAATATTTTATATTCAGGTAACAATTTAACCCATTCACTGCCCAACATATTAGTCTTAAACGAATTCATATATCAAATAGATTATAAAAGGATTAAGTTGTTAGCGTCCAAAGACGAGGAAGGCCAAACATATCTAATTAATTTTTGAAAAGTGATGTAGCAATTGGAAACGACGGATATGACAATATGTCTAATTAGGGTACCAATTCAATAGCACGTTTTATTATTGAAAAATATGTAGATGTAGATGTTTTTATGTACTTTAAAACAGAATTAAAATATAAGAAATAAAATTTATTTAAAAATAAAATGAAGATTTTGAAAAGTGCAAAATGGTTAGCTTATCATTTATGTAAATATATACGAGTATGTTCGTAACTAAGCGTATGTATTTAAAAATATACCACATATTTTCTTGTGGTACAGTTTTAAGTATCTTAACGTCCACCAATATTGATGAAATGTATATGGTTTAAAAGGTATATTTATGTACATATACACAATATTTTTGCTAAATTCTTAGCCCCTTATTCATAAAAATTATTAGAGTCTAATAACAGTGTAATAACATAACATTTCATATGAAATTTCCTCTATTACACTGTTATAAGCCTCTCAATAATTTTTATGAATAAGGGGTTTAGAATGTGTCGTTTTTTACTTGTAGAAAGAAGTTGTTCGATTTCCTAAGTTTTAGAATTATATAAGCATATGTTCCTATAAATATTTATGCAATAAAATCTAAATTTTATAACAAGTTAATATTATTCGGTTCAGATTTACTGCCAAGCTTATAAAAAATAATGGATTTATAAGGACCTTTTTAAATAAATTTGTGTATGAAAATTTCTTGTTATAAATCACCATCATTTGTTGTTATAAATTAGGCCTTTATTAATTAGTATTTTCTATGCAACGAATACAACATTTTCTGTTTGTTAAAATTTTTAGATTTTTTTTAATACTTTGGGTGACCGGAAAATAAATATTTCTTTGTTGTTAAGACTAAAAAAAAGTAATAAAAATAAACAATTTGTTTAATAAAAATATAGACACAAAAATAAAGCAATTTGTCCGGTTTAATGCACTCGCAGCACGTCAAAATTTATACAGTACCCAGAACTGCACCTACAATGGATATTTAAGGGAAGTATACCCACATGACTATATAGCAAAATTGAACACACATATAGAAAATATATTAATTTTCAGAAAGAAACAAAAATTCTAGTTAAACTGAAAATGATATTTTTATTATGTATGAATTTCTATTTTAATTGTGAACCTTTATTTATGTAAATTGTATTACAGGATGTTAATTTTCTCAACAGGCTATAAGTTCAAATCTGCGAAACTGCAAATTATTTTTTATTTTTATTAATAAATGAACGTGATTACATTCTATTTATTTTTGAGAGTGGAATATTAAGAATATTTTTCATAGTCATTAAACCAGCAGAACGGATCAGTACTGATTTCGAGGCCGCTACGCCATATCTCATCAGCGTTCTTTGTTCAATTTTTCCACTGTTTCAAGTGGTGCTAGTTAGTAGGAATATTAACTATTTAACCAATGTTTTTAACGAAAATATATATGAATATGAAATAGAATGTAATCACGTTCATTTATTAATAAAAATAAAAAATAATGATATTTTTATGTTCAGCAAATTAATGAAAATATTGCCATCAATGAAAATCAATTTATATATAGTGCAACAGAGCTGCATGCAGCCTAAGCTAGTCTAGAGTTGCATCGACTTTGTCCAATTTAATTTAATTGACTTGAGTTTGAATAAAAAAAGTTGCTGCGTGGAGCACCATCCCAGCAAGTGGCTGCTGGCTGACCTTAAGAAAGCGTCACACAAACAAAACAAACAAACTAAAATAGTCAGATAGATAAATTATTTTTCTAAATAGGAAAAAAAGCCAACTACGTACTTCTAGATTTTTTTGTGTGTTTTCCTAATTTGTTGTCTGAAAATAAATTTGCTCAAGTAAATCTAAAAAATACAGGGTGAAACTTAAATTGGTTTTCTTTTCTTTGAATTTTAAAATATTGTATTAGATTTCATCTTTGGTTTTGCGTGCGGTTTAAAATATACTGATTTTAAAATACATGCTCGAATTTGATTTTAATTTATTCTAACCCCGGTATTCATAAAAAAATAAAACGTAGTTGAAAGCTGTTTTAAGAAAATTTCGTATGAAAAAATTTTATTAAAATACATTTCAAACTCATTTTAAATTTTATGAATACCAGGGTAAATCTCTTATAAAGTTTTCATATTCACAAAATTTAATAATTAGTGATTTTTGTAGAGCGATTCATTTAAAATAATAGTTTAATTTTTCTGTGAACCACCCTGCAACAGCTTTCCCAATATAAGGGAAATATTGCCACATGGGGAAATTTTTTCGTATTTTCGGGCTACTATGCTTTTCTAGGGAAACCAGACTCTACAATATTAAAAAAATTTTATTTGTCACTATACTTTTAGTCAGGATAGGAAAAATAATCTGTTTTTTTTTTAAGATTAAAATTTTTTTTTTGCATTACTGCAATTTAACTTAAACCTAAAATAAGCGAAGGCAAATCCATCTTTCCTGGTGGGTTAAAGTAACGTAATATTGACAAGACTTTTATAAATCCGATACAATCCTACTAACATGAAATTATAATAACGGGCCTTAGAAGTAATAACTTAATAATCAACAATATTCTGTCAACTTCTAAGCTATTTAACACTTTTTAAATTTATATGCATGCACATGCACATACATGCATCTGTACGTATGCATGTGCCTCATCACAAGATAACTTTTATTGACACCACTGATAACAACATTTACAGCCAAAGAGTTACAATTAAAACCACAGTCGACTAACCACAGCAAAAAGAGGAGAAGTAAAATGTCTAAGCACGCAATGAATTCAGTTTTCTATTATAATTTGGGTATTTTTCATAAAATACACAAAATAAATTACAGCTTTTAGGAACACCCTTTCAAAGTTAACAATATTTTAAAATGATAATAAACTTTAAACAAAACAAATTAAAAAGAGATAAATCAAATTATTTTAAAATATTAATTAAAATGGAATTATTTGTAATAAATAAATACAGATGAAACAAATGAAAACTATCAATTAGGAAATAAAATCTAAAACGATCAAATTATACTGAATTACAGCAAAAATATTTACTTAAAAAGGATGAAAAATCATCACGCACTAAAATTCTTAAAAAAATTAAAGCCAATTTTATTTGTTATTATAACATCATTGAACGCCCATCAGCTTTATGTAAAAATGTGTTAGATGTAAAAATATATGCATTTTTTTATTATTATTACGAAACCAGTCAATGATTTTATATGGAATATTTAATCCTTGTTATTAATTGTTTAAGTATGAGGTGTTGTTTGTATTGTGTAAAAGTGCCACAAACTATTTATATTTTCACGGAACTCAGGTGTATTTATATGAGTAAATTTCTTGCACAACTTAACTTTAATATATTGTATTTTTATTCCCTAAAAACTATTTTGAAAACTTTTGCTTGGATAAAACGTTTCAAGTGATAAAAAGCGATTTGGATTGCATTGGGTGGTAGCCGTGACCAATTTTATTGAATCTCGGAATGTGTCATTCTTTTATTCTAGAACATTTATGAACAGAAAATGTTTGTTGGGATAGAACGTTTCATTGGAAAAAATCGATTTGCATTGCATGGACGGTGGACGTGGCCGATTATGATTGCATATGTATTTACATAAATATTTCTTTTCTTAACTTGCTCGGTGACAACTTTCAATGATCTAGCTTTTGCACAAAATAGTATGAAGCCTACCCATTGTGCGGAGATTCGCAGGTTTTCGTTTGGGTTTAACTTCAGAGAGAGTTCCACTTTTGTACATTTTTATATTGAATCAGCACACTAAACCAAGTAACTCTGATATTTTAGGACAAATTCAAATCTTGTTTTCATTTGGGTCACCCGTTATAAAGAAGACGTGTACATACATCTCTATATACGAAGAAATATGGAATAATTTTTAATATTGCTATAAAGTTCCACTATGATGGCATCGTAATTAAATTAAAAGTGGCAAGATGGCAGGCTTAAAAATACATATTTACTCGCATGCATGTTTCCAAAAACTAAACAAAAATGATTAATGGAAAAGAAATAGAAAACAAGTGTTTTATGTTCTTCCTATTTTCTCTTTAAAAAGGCCTCTGCTAGTTGAACGAAAATTTTTAAAAATAACAAATTTCAGCAGCATTTTAATTTATATTAGAATGAATACTTTTTTTTCATCAAATTTGTAGCGTAAATTTTATTTATTTGCCTACAGGAAACTTGTGAGGCAAGAGGCGTAAACAAATGACGTCAAAATCCGTTATACTTCCATGTCAAATTCATGTTTCAGTCCGTCTTGCCTTTTCACAATTTCATGAAAAATCTCATATTATAAAATATGTCATGCAAAGAAAATTAAAATTTTGTAAACAGCAAACCAATTTGTTTTAAATAAATTTCGTATTTTTTTGTTGTTTTTTATTTTTTATTTATAATAAACGAATGAGATACGTAGCAAAATGTACGAACAAAATAAAAATAAAAAGACATTAACCCCTTTAAAGAATATTTAATAAATAAAAATGAAACTTTATTTAATAAAAATATTTCGATGACATTTTCTCATAAGGCTTTTATTTGAGGTCAATGTCATTATTTAAATATTCCCGGATGTTGTATTAAGTATTGACAAATAATTAAATGGCTGATTTAGCGGGAAGCACACTGTCTACTGCAATTGCAATTTAATTAATTTTTCTTATATTCTAACAAATTTTCAAATAAAATATTAAGTCTTGTTTTGAGCTTCCGATAATCATGGTTTGACAGCAGAGATTGTCAAACTGTATTGACATTTCTGTTCAACAAGGTTTGGAAAGTCATCATGACTTCTAAACTGTGAAAATTTACTCAAAAAAAAAACAAAAACAATATAATAAGAATATGGCGTTTGCTAACGAAGCTCATTTCTGCTTAAATGGCTGCTACAATAAGCCAATTTGCTCATATGAGAACGAGAATAGTCTTCAAGCCGTTAGTGAATCAGATGCAGCGAAGGGGGCCTCAAATTACTCTCAAAAATGTCCAAGTAGTAAAAGTGCCTGAACACACACAACTTATATCAAAACTGAAAGGATTTCCCATGCAGATGCGCTATAACAGTGTGCAAGAAGCGGACGATATACTCTAACTCCCTTTAAAATGAATTCCAAATGTCATAAGCGATACTCAAATAATTTTCTGTCCCTCCACCGCATTCATTCATTAGCAGAACCTTGTTATTGGTTGCGTTGTACAGTGATAGTTTTACAATTGTGGCCACGTGACCGTCAGAAGGTCATGTCTAAATCCCGAGTTTATTCTCTTATTGCAAGAGTAATAAATTATCAACTTTATAGTTAACTGGGTTGTTATTGTGAATTACAGCATTTACACGATAGTGATTCGAAAAGTGCTTTTAACGCTAAAAGTGCATTAAGCCATTTACAAAAATATTATTTTTTAAGTATTACGTGTACTATAAATAAATATTTTTATTTTGATTTGTTTTATTTGTGCCACATTTATTTAAAATGTAAACGAATGAATAATACAGTTGTTGTTGTTGGGAAAATTTATGTCTCTTTTTTTTGCAAATTTTATAATAGAAACGACCTTTGTTACAAATTATTTAATTGTTGATTATGAAAATATATATAAGTGTTTTTTTTTCTTTTGTTGATGCCACCACTTACTTAGTGATCTGTCTATCTATCTGGCTGTCCGCAGTTTGTGAGTGGGAGAAATAAAGCACGTGAAGCAAATAAACAAAAAATATATTGCATGTAATTAACATGAGAATGTTGATAAAATTAAATATAATTAAAAACTATAAACTGTTGCAGCTCCAAAGATTATGCCACATAGTAAACGGAATGCTTTTACTCGTATTATTTTTTTAATTCTCAAAATATATTTTCAAATATTTCAAATTTCATTAGATGTTAATTATTTTCTGTTTTTTTTAGTGTTTTCTGATTCATCAACGTGAATATTAATTTTGGTTGTTTTTTTTGTGACGGTGATAATACATATATTCAAAATTAAATTTTTTATTAAAAAAAAAAAAAAAAAAAAGAAATCAAATTTGTACAAGAACTGTGTTATGACTTAGATAAAGTCGGTTACAATTTCTTCTAAAATTTCCTCCATTTCATAATAAACATGCAGCCACTTCTTTTCCCTATGCAAATAAGTGTGATAAGCGCCGTAGATACCCCAGAACATTGATGATCTGAATACAGGGCCTTCTTAGAATTTCATGTTTCTATTCTAGTGTTTATCTTCGAAAATTTAATTGATGTTGGCATTTCATTTCTATTACTATTCTATTTTATGTTCTTTAATATATCAAAATTAAATTATGTATTTGGCGTTATAAGTTTTTTTTTAATAAAATAAAAAATTTTAAGCTGAAGTGCTTTTTTCTTGGGTTAGTGCTTTTCGATATCTAAAAGTTGTCGACACTTTTTATTAATAAAAACATTGTGGCAACATTTGAAGTATATAACTGTTAAAGTAATTTTTTTTAGTGGTTGAGTTAAAGGGAAATTATTGTAAACAATCTAGACGTTTGGTGAGAGAAAGGAGAATAAAAGAATAGAATGTTTGAAGAATTGTCTTGAATCATCTGCAAGTTTCTGCTCAGATCTTCTTTGCGATTTTGCATGATACCAATTGAAGTTCTTTGAGAAAAGCCATAATGCAAAGAAAAATATTTAAATTCACGAAGTAAGAATATTGATTATCTTAATAAAACCTAATACATACTCGTATATATTTTTTTAAAGTAAATTACCTTAAATATTCACTAGGTTATTACGTCCATGATATTAAAAATGATTTCATTGTGAAAAATTGTTTTGCTTGTGCTTTCCTGAGAAACCAAAATAAGGAATTAATACCATTTTCAAATGGAATCGAACTCTGTGGCAATGGGTGATTGTATCAAAAATCACATATTATAAATTACTAATATTTTATAATTTTTATAAAAAAAATCTTTTTTTCAATATTTCGTTGTAATTTGTGTAACTTCTTCAGGGCAAACATTTTAATGAATTAATTAATTGAAAAAATTATTATTTTTTCAATTGTATTTTTTATTTTATTTTATAATTAACTTTATCAATTTATTTAGTTAAATTTCTTCCCTACAAAAATTAAATAAAGTGTGGTGAAATATAGAAAAAAAAAATTTTTCATAAAAAATACTTCAGTGTTAGTAAATTTCAAAATAACTAATTTTTAAGACTTAATTGAATTGCAGGCATATACAAACATACTAATCCAAAAAACTAAAATTATAAATACATATTTTTTCCTGTTAACCCAAACAAAAAACGGACTAGCCGAATTATGCGAAATCGTTTGACTTTAAGCAAATAAAAAGCGTTTTAACAGATTTTTAGTACTTGACTATCAAAAAGGCAAAGAGTATATTATATTCTATTATTATTTAAATTTCGTACTGTTGTTTTTCATTTTATTGTGATTACTTTCCACTTAAAAAATGAATTTACTTAAAACCAAACTTGAAAGTAGCGATATTTGAACTTTTGTTAAGTAATCAATTAAAAATAGTTTAAAAAAATATAAAATAAGTTGTATTATGTTTTACACCTTTTTTATATTAACAACAGAGAATTACTATACAATAATAAAAATCTATTTAACAACATATTATTTATTTATTTTTTATTTTCATCTCACTTTGTAATTTTAATTACATCTTTTTATTTTGTAGATATGTATATAAAAGTGATATTATTATTTCACAATGTTTTAAGAATTTTGTTATAAAAATTTAAATTTTTTCCGTATATTACAAAGAATTTAAATAATTTATATTAAAAAAAAAGACAGATATCCGTATAAACACATAACAGACAAGTATGTACGTAGTCAAATTAAAAAAAAAACACAGACACAACGCAAACAAATACGTGAAACAAAATTATTTTAAATTTATTTGCTTTTATTTATTTTGAACATTAAACACAGAGACGAGCTTAATAAATTTGTATATTTATTTTAATTATTTTAGCGCGCACGCTGGCCCGTCATATTAATGCTACAAAATTGGACTAAAAAAAGAAATTCAACGAAAAGCAAAATTTAATTAAGAACAAAAAAATAAAAAATAAAATAAACAAAATTTATTTTCTATGCCGACTGACAGATAAACAGCTGACTTGAATTATTTTTTTCTTCCTATTTTGTTTGTTTTTGCTCGCTTTTCATTTAATCTCTAACCGTTACATTTGCTCATTCTGGCTGGATTGTTATGAGAACTAATAACAAATATTCTCTATTGTGTTTTAAAACAACTGTTTACCGTTAATATGTGTAGAAGAGCACACACACACACACACATACAAAATTATATAAAACAACTGAAAAAAGGCAAAACAACACATGCATCATGTATTCGTGCGAGTATAAGTGCTGAGAATAGAAAATGTATTAAACATACGCCTCCATATGCCGGCAAACAGACATGATTGGTACTTAAACACAAAGAAATAAGAAAAAGTGCCAATATGAATTACATTATGCTTTCTTGGGTTATATAAAATAGTAGAAATTAATTATGTCCTTAATTAAGGAATTTTTTATTTCTTTTTGTTAAATTAGGTCATAAATTCCGCTTTCAGTAATAATAATTATTTGAAATGAAATTTATTTATAATTTAATATGTATATAAAAATATTAGTGCTTTTTTATATTTTTATTTTATTTTTAATTTTTTTGTGTATATTTTTTTATTGAGGCAATATGTCGAATAAATGATTTTAATTACTAATTATTGCTTAAAACATTTAATTTTTTTTTTAATTTTGAGTTTTATTTTTTAAAAAATTTCATTTTTATTGTTTAAAAAATCTTTACTTTTACTTTTAAGAAAAATGTTGAGTTTTATTTAAAAAAAAATTATTTTTATTGCTTAAACAATTTTATTCTTATTGTTTAAAATATTTTCATTCTTTTTTAATTTCTGTTATTTAATTTTTATTTCTTCGTATTCTGAGACAGACAGTTATTGTAATATTTTTTTAATATAAAATATTTTTTTGAGCCAAACAAGAATTTATTTCTTGACTCCGCTTCAATAGAAATTAATAATTTGTGATTGTAAATTTCACAAAATTATTCTCAACAATAGATATTTTTCAATACATATTGATGGTTATTGCGAAACTAGCAATAAATTAAAATTTCACTATTTAAGTATATTTTCCCAAGATGGCCAACATTTGAAATAACTTGAAATAACGGAAGTAGAAAGCTTTCCTTTTACTAACTGTTAATATTTTTCAAACGACTGACAAAGCAGTTATATATCGTGTGTACATTTACATGTACGTGTAATTTACACACATAAGTGGGTTAAAATGTGTATGTGTGTTTACTTCTAAATCAATTCAAAACATCATTGCTTTAAAAAAAAACTAACTAGACCTTTTACTCTGTTTATAGTTTCCAAAGAATTCAACTTAATTCAAAACGAGTGATAAGGAATAGATATCTAAGAGTTTATTTTTCTTTATCGCTTAAGATAACAATTTAGCAGCACCTTTTTGTCTGGTATTATTTTATTATAGGAAAATATTTCCAAGATTACTTTGACTTTAGAATTCAAACAAAATTTTTTTTTAGTTATTTATGTCTACCAGCATTTGAATGTGATAAATTATTATTAAGTTTGCCTTGTGAAATCATTAAAATTTATAACATATTTAACCAAGCAAACAAAGTAAAGAAATGCGTCATTTAATGTTTTAACTTTTTACATTTTTATAAACATGATTGAAGTTGTTAAAAAAGCACGAAATCAAATAATTTAATCTGTACAATTTATGTGGGCAATTGTAGATTTATGACTAACAACTATGGTAAAAAAATCAATAAAAACAAATAACTTCCATATGGGAAATGAAAACTTAAAATATTTTGAAATTAACAAATCAAACATAAGATTGATTTGTAAGAAAAAAGTAAAAATATTATAAAAATATAACACATTTTTATTTCGAAATAAATTAGTTCTTATTTAAATGACAGAACATAAGGTTTCCCATTAGTCGTATGTGTACTTCATGTGTGTATTTCAGCTGCTGTTCTTCTATCTAATAGATGAGGCTTGCGTCTAAATTCCCATATATATTTGAGTTTGCATGAACTACTCAACTTTTCATTAAAAAAATTATAAAAACATTTTTTAAACGAAACCTGCTCGATATACAATTATGTACACTATTGATTAATTACCCTTCATATTCGTAAAATAATAACATGGATTTGAAATCTATTTTAAGAAAAATCGTTTATAAAAAATGTTGAATATATAGATTTCAAAATATATGGCGTTATAAATCCACCATTTTTCGTTGAGTAAAAAAAACTACAGCATAAACAACTAACACAAGCGCACCCTAGCGCGAATTATTCAGACACCAAACTCAACGCATTCAATTCACCACAAGTTAGACATGTTCAAAACCATATTCATAGTGTAATAACGCCTCAATACAAAAAGTAAACAATAGGTGAAAAGTAAAAAAACGAGAACTCACCGCTTTACGTTTATCGGCTTCGGTAGCTGCAGAATTTGAACGATGCCTAAACAAATCCATCACTTTGGTCATAGGCGAACGGGAAGCATCGGCCCTGCGTACTGCAGTTACTGTATGATAATACTGCAGGCAAAGGAAAACAACAATTAATATAGACAATAAATAAAATTTAGATAAAGAAAACCTACTTGAGCATCACTACCCTGATGTGGATGTGCCGAACCATCTTTGTACTTATTCTTCACGGACGTACCCTCGGCCGTTGTTATCGTCACCGCTGGATGTTGTTTCTGATGATGACCACTACCAATAAGGCCGGAATTTTGTAAAGCTACTTTCATGGAATTCATAACACCAGTACCGCCGCCGCCGCCACTTCCACTGCCACCCGACGCCGAATGCGTACTACTGGCACTGCCCATTTCATTGCCCGTGGCGACAGCAGCTGCTGAAAATGGATCCAAAAGCATTTTTTGTTTTCTCGCGTCAGATTTTGCACGCGGCCTAAAAACATCGAATATGGTTGGTCTACGATTAGGACTAGCTATACCATGAACGGTCGATTGATTAAGTACGGGAGACTCATCGCCACTACGCCTGCGTTCAAGAGAACCAGACCGTGGTGTTCCACCGACACGTTCTGAGCTGCGAGAGATCTTTTCCGCATTGCGGTTAAGTTTTTCCAATTTGGCCGCTTCACGTTCTAAACGCCTTGCGGTTTCACGTTCAATTTTGCGGGCTTCTTTTTCACGGCGACTAGCTTCTTTTTCCTGACGTCTATAATATAGTAAAAAGAAATAAACAAATTTTCATTTTATTTATTTATTTAATAACCTGATAATTATTATAAAGTTAAATTGTAGAGCACTGGCAACAAAGTCGTCGGTTAATAAACAATTGTAAATGACAAATTGCCTTCAAGTTTTTGCCTAAAAATTAATTCAAAGCAAAGGTCATCTGAATATTTGATTAAAACTATTTTGTGACACGATGATGACGATTATGAAACGGAATAATAATAATAAACATATTTTACACTTTCACCCTTTGCGCCTTTTGCCCTGTTTGAATAGCAGTTTTATAATTTTTTATACTTTTCTAATCACTACTACATTTCCAAATATTCAATATTTGCTTCAGTTCTAAAACGGATGCCGAATAAATTCTATATTTCTTACATTATAAATAAATAACATAATTTCTTAAACATTTTGTATTGTTTTGTTTCCATTAGAGATTTGACATTATTGTCACCTAAATTCATAAGTCTGTAACGGACAAAATATTCAAAGTAAATTTTTTGATGTATTTTTATTAATTTACGTCAGAATCAATCAAAAAGTCTACTTCGAGTTTTTGTCAGTGGCGGCCTTTTGAATTTCAGGTGACGATATGTGGCGTAAGTTTTTTTTTTTTTCAATTACATAATTACCTGGCTTCTTCTTTCATCTTTTTGGATGCTTTGCGAGCAGCTTTGGCATTTGGTTCCGCGGGTGCACTTGACGGTCTGGATGAGGGTAATTTTGCATCATGTTCCTACAAATAATAACAAGAAGACAATAATTATGAAATTGCCTTATACACTTTAATATATATCATTATTTCTAACATAGAGGCGGAACAGTGGGGGACTAAATATATAAGGACATTGAAAATATTCCACTGTTTGCGAACGGTTAGGGCTACTGCAATAAATGTTCATACCGCTTATGAGGAGTTTTTTTTTTATAATAAAAATTTGGTTGTTAATCTACGAATAGAAAGACGGTCCACTGACAGCCTTTCTTTCCATTCGTAGAGTATGTCATATATACAAAGTGTATCTAGTAGAATTTTTAACTTCTTCGATAGAAAAATCTGTCTCAAATTTCATTACTGTCCGCCTAATCGTTTAGAAACTAGACGATTATTTCCTTTTTATTTTTAATTTCCCCACTGTGTTCAGTTAAACCAAATACATGTCGCATGGTATTAATCAACTGCAACATGTTGCTAAATGTTTCATCTGTAATTTATTCCCAAAGCAGCAGTGTTGCCATTAATACGAAGAGAAACCGAAACAATGTAGTGAAGACAAAATATAGTAAAGACACAAATTAGTTGAGAGCACACTTCCAAGTCAAAGTATTGGAAATTGTATATACACAATGTGTCTTGGAGGTGAATTTTATACCAACACTGTTTTAACACAATGTAAACATACCCATTTAGGGCAACAGTCAGACTTCCCATGCAAACAGAATAACATTTTATAGACAAGAAAATATAAACGTTTCTTTCCACTTCAACTGGCTGCCACCCACAGAATTTAATGTGACCCTTGTCGTGTTTTCACAGAAATTTAATTAAACCACAAAAAATAATACGCGTATAATTGTTTTTTTTTTTTGGTATTAATTAACAAGTTAACGTGATGAATAGCGCAAGTGAAACCCTATGATATTAATACGGCAAAACACATAAAAAATAATTAATACTGAAAGAAATTGAAACCTAAAGGCACTCACCATGTGAGTGGTCGTTATTCTTCTTTACAATAAAAAATTTGATTATTTTTTTTATTTTGAATTGAATTAAATAAAGCATTAATTTTTCATTAGTTATTTAGTAGACCTTATGGAGATGAGTATCATAAAAATAAATTGTTACTTTCAGATTACACTCGTAATCAGATGATTACTATCATTTAATTTCTGAATATTTTTAAGTTTTCGTCGATAGGAAAAATTTTTATAATATTTGCGGCCATTTTCACAATATATGATTAAGGCTTAACGTTTACTTTAGCGACCACTTTTGTATGGCAAACTTGACATTAAAGTCCCCGTTAATTTTTAATCGTACGTTATGAAAAGAGCCGTTAAAAGAATATTTTCTTAAGGTTACAATAATAAAAAGGTTATTATATTTGGAATTTTTCCACTTTTTAAATAATTTTTTCATTTGCACCAGTTGTATTTTTTCTTTTCTTTTAAAAATTGTGAATTAAGGTACATAATTTCTTCACTGTAAATAAAACATTAATAGTCTATTTCACGATATCGAAAGAGTTCTTTCTTTCGTATATATTTATAAATATGAAACAAAAAGAGTTTTTAAAATTTAATTTTATTTTGAATATATGGTACGAAAGAGAGAATTCATACGACATTGTGATATAGGAGTAAAGCCCTAATTTTGTAAAAGTTTACATGTACACAAAATTTCAAATATTTTTACTTTTTTTTTTCTATATATGGATTAAACACATTCACGACTACAACCTGTCAAAAATAGAATAGATATGTTTATATGGGAACGAATACTTTCGCGCTTTTATTTTTATAAATGAAAGTGGCACCACTGAAAATAAGCGTTTACGTTTAAGATGACGCGTTCAAAATAATTAAGTACTTGAAGCCATGTAATCAGTAGCCTGCTGTCGTAAGTGTGTTTAAAGCAAAAAATTTTGAAAGGCGAAGCAAAGCCATTGTGTACAAAACAAAAACAAATTTTAAAATTTTTTACAAATTGGTTTTCCTATAAATTTCGTTCACTTGGGGTTTACACGATCAAGTTTTCCCTTTCAACTTTTAATACAAAACTTTTCCACCAATACATCCACACTTTAAAAATTTGAAACGAGTTTGCGTTCAAATTTACTTTCCAAACTCTGTGTACAAATTTTCAGACAAGAAAACAGCTGATAGCGTTTTAATGAGCACATTTTTCATTTTTGTGTGTTCAAATATTTTGCTTCCATAGTTGTTTTTCTTAAAAATATTATTCATAGTGTTCTTTATTCAAAACATAAAAATATAAATTAAAATAAAGCAAATATTTTAAGATGTTGCCTTAGTTAGCCTATCTTGAAAATAAAATTGCTCAAAAGTTGCATGCAGCCTGCGTCACTGCTGCCAATTCACATAAGTTTTGACAAGCAATATGTGTGAAAAACTTGAAAGCAAAAGTTGAACGTGTAACTACAGCGTAACGCCAAGTTGGGGCCCAAATTATTTATAAACTAACAGTGCTGCATTTCTTGACAGTCTGTTAGAGTTGTAGCGGCGAAATGGCATAACGTCACGTGGCAGTAATTCGCCTTGCTCAACTTGATGCAAATTATACAGATTATCTTTGAAAATCTGTCATGTGAATTCGCGCAACTTATAAACCATTTTGTAATTTTTATGGAGCACACAATCGTTCAAATTGTTGGCTTAACACGTCCATCGATAAATGATCTTTGAATCTTTATTGATTTTTTTTTTATAAAAAATAAAAATATGGCACTACAGGTAGCACAGGGATTTTGTTGTGTTATCTGCACTTTAGTAATGAAGCAATTCTCATATCTAGAAATTTTTAATAAAATTTATATCAATAACAACCGTTACAACATTTAAACGCAGTCACCGAGCAAAAGGTAACAGGAAACATTAGTTTACTTTGAAAGTGTTAATGTTTATTTATTTTCTAATTTTTTTTAAATCACCTGGTTTACATTCAAACAAAATCAGCTATTTATTTTTCTTGATAGATACTGCAGCCAAAAAGTGATGTCTGTCCAAAATATATTGGGGCAACAACAAAAGAATAAACAAACAAATAACGTGAAAAAAGGATGATTGTAAAAATAATAAACAAACAAATGATTTGTTTAAATAAAAGAAATAAAAGATATTGAATCTGACTCATCTGTTAACACTTGCATACAACCACCACAAGGAGGGTTGAAGGCGGCAGACTACACAAGATGTTTTTTTTTTTTTTTGCCAATTTTGTTAAGCATGTTTTTATGAATTATTTGTATTTCTTGTACCATTTTTTGATTAATTAGTGAACAAAATAAATAAAAATAAAGAAGCAATTTATTTATATATCGCGGACAGTGGAAACACTGACGTCAATACTTGGAAATTTTTTGTAGTCAGCGAAAAAGTAACAGCCACACAAAGAAATTAGAGGTTTTCCATTTACTTTGTATGATAATCATTATTATTATTTTGTTTTGTCTTGTTAAGGTAACAATAAATTTTGTTAAGATTTTTAAAAATTTGCCAAGAAAAATCAATTTTTTTAATTAAATTTTTAGGCACGTATTTTTTTTAGGCGATATGTTTTTTTTTATTTTAAAAACTTGTTTTGAATATCGCTTTTATTTTTCTTTCTATAAACAACTAAATAAGTTGTGAACAATAATGTTACTGTCAGTTTATTATATGTAAATAAATTTATGCATATTATTAAATTTGTCACACAT
Source organism: Linnaemya tessellans (assembly GCA_951800035.1). Lineage (NCBI taxonomy): Eukaryota > Metazoa > Arthropoda > Insecta > Diptera > Tachinidae > Linnaemya > Linnaemya tessellans. Next base: position 14,028,818 of record OX637532.1, on the reverse strand, counting down.
GTATTCACGTGATTAAGCCGAACGTACATTTTATTTAATATTAAATTTATGTTAACAAAAAGTTATGCCGACCTTAACCAAATTAATATAAAATAAATAAATTTCAATTAAAAAAACAACAAAATATAAACGAAATTCCATTATTTGTGTATACAAAGAGAGTTCTTCAACTCGTTTTTTAAAAACTTGTTTGTTTTGAAACACGAATACATAATCTTTGAAAAATAAAATATAGGGATTGAAAAGAATTGTTGTGAAAATAACAGACATCTATCTAAAAGAGATTTACATCTATAAGTTGGCAGCACTGATTTACAGCTGACAGATGCTTTGCGATTTGGCGAATTTGTCATTTTATTACCATAAAGAGTTCAATTGGACATCAAGACGCCTTACAAAAATATATTTTTTTTATGAAATTTTTCTGCTTTCTTGACTTCTTTTTAATTATTATTATACTCGAATATTTTTAATTAATAAAATAATTAATTTCCTGAAGAAGTCACACAAAAGAGTGACGAAATATTGAAAATTATTATATTTTAAGCTTAAAATTATTAGAGTATAATATTTTTTTATTTGAATTCAAAGCTGTGATCATGTAAAAAAGTTTCATTTAACTTTTTAGGGTTCAATAAATTGAAAATAATTTTTTATTAACTATTCTAGGACATCGTGCCACGAATAAAAATTTTAATTTGCATCAGGGAAGATAAACGAAAAAATTGGTTTTGGATTGTACCTTTTCGAACTAAAACATACGATTCCTTTTTTTTTGTGATTCACAAGATAATGAAAATTGTTCCAATATCAGCTGGGTTCTCATTTGCTAAAAACAATACTATGGATGTTAAACTCCAAAGGAAAATTTAGCAAAACTTCAATTTTCGTTAAGAGCTTTTCAGTTGACCAGACATCTTTTGTGCAGGCTGGCAATCCAACTTGCTCAGTGGCTAATCATAATTGCTTTAGTAACTGTCAAATGATGGTATGACAAAAACAAATAAATGTTTTTCTTAACTAGATGTGGTCTGACATTTCGCTTTTCCACCATTTGTGTGTCTTGCTTAGTCCTTAGGTTCAATTAGACGTGTCATACCACATAACCACAGCCTTTTGTGGTTACGGCAGAAAGCCAAACTGCAATTGGTTCCACATGCCTAGTGGAAATCGACTAAAATATGTAATAATTGAAAACAGCAAAAAAGTTTATTCCTTGTTTTCGTTAAAGTGGGTTTTTAGTAAAAATTTTCAATAATATTCATCCCTATCGTGAAAAACAAGGGGAATTTTTGTTAACATAAAATTTTTATTCCACTCGAAGGGAAAAATGGTATCGTGAATCTCCCGTGAGAAATTATTCCCGCTATCAGTTCTCAGTGAATGCAAAAAAAGGAGAAGAAGCCAAAAACAACATGAATAATCAAAGAATTTGTATTGAAATATTTAAGTTTATGCAATAATTTAAAAAAAAAATTAAAAAAGTATGACTAAATATTTATTAGTCAAATAATTTGGATACATTTTGAAAACCAGACAAAGCAAATTAAAAATATTCTTAATCTTTAGAATTGGAGCAACAGGTTTTACAAAGACGCAGGCAATTGATTTGTTGCAAAAAAATATAAGTTTGTGTTTTATTGACGGGTCTTGCCACTAAAATAAAATTTGCAAACTCTAAGATGTATTCGAATTAATGTAATAGAAAATGCAACATTATCTACTCTATTCCCCACCAAAAACTTAGTGAATAAATTAAAGGGAAAAGTGAAAAAACTCGCGGGGAAAAAATCATTCACGATCAGGGGAATTTAATTTTAGCGTGAAATCATTCACAGGGAATTTTTTCATGATTGCAATTTTAGGGAAAAGGGAAAAATTTCGATGGAAAAATTATTCATGATAGGGGTGATTATTTTAAGAAAATATTTTATATTGACAGCGTTCCAGAATGTTTTGAAAATGGTAGTAAAATTATATTACCATTGTTAGAAAATCGTTATTGTGAATGCCTTAGATGTAGAAATATCAAATGTGAATTGTTGAGGAGCATTGGGTTCTATTGTGAATTATTTTTCAGTGAAAAAAATATACAGATTTTAAGAAATGAATAGCATTTATCTGTGTTTTGTGCTGCTAAAAGAGCAGAAGCAATCCCTACAGATAATTGGATCCGATTTGCAAACGGACACAATATATAAAAATAATACAGATCTAAGTGCATTTGCCTCTAAATCAATTGTTCTTTACAGATTCTAGGAATATTACACGTTGAATAAAGATAGATTCCTATACCTGTTGCAGGCGCCCGGTAACAGTTATATATTGGCTGTAGTAGCTCCTCTGATGGAAATGTCTGGCACTTCGGATATTTTTGGCGGAGGACAGCCACCACTTTTGCTATAGCTTTCTTTTTCTAAAACACTTTCAAACATGTAGGATTTCCGTACATCTCATCTAACAGACAATTGTTTTGCTTTTTACTAACAATTGAGTTCTTCTAATTAAATAAATATGCAGTTCTAGAGAGCACTATCTAAAGTGCAAACAACAACTGACATTTTCTCTTCTCATTCCCCTTAACACTTATTGTGAATTTATTTCATAAAACAATTCACGTTAGCAAACATCGGCGATGCCATATTTTTTAAGTTTGTGAATTCGCTCCAAAAACTTCATGGGAAGCATTCATTATAGCAAATCCCATTGTTTTGAATTCCATCTCAAATTATAGATTCAAACCCAAAAGTTGAGTCTAGTTTAACAATTATTCTGAAAATTGGACGAAACTATTTACAGCTTTTCAAGAAATCCTTCTGAAATTTCGGAATTCTTATAAAATTAGTTACGCGAGTAACCGTGATAAAACCAAGTACTTTTTGTAGAAAAGAATAAATAATAATGTAGAAAATAATAAAATAAGAAATAATTGCTACAACATATTATATATGAAACCGCACTTTTTGTAATGCCGTTTGTTTCTATAGCATTCAAATACAACTTACATCTTCCGATTGTACAGCCGTGTTAAGGCCGCTTTCAGCGGCGCTGTCGTCCGTTGCATAGTACTGCTTCTTTGGTAAAGACAAACTGCTCTGGGTAGTAGATGGCAGACTTTTGGTTCGGAAATCGGATGATCGTTTGATCCAAACATCATCCAGGTGGTGGTACTCACGTTCAGGCTTCATCTTATGCATCTCGGTGGTTGTTGTTGTACTTGTTGTTGCGGGACTTGTATTAAAACTATTATCACAGTTAGTCTTAGTTTTTGAGGCTACATCTAGATTAATTGAATTTAAAGATGATGTACTTTTGGTGGGCGTACGTATTTCGACGAGAGAAGAATCGAAGAATTTTCTTGATAAATGCGGTGTAACTGGCGTATATTTATGGCTGCCGTAACGTTGGGAAAATAGTCCCTGTACCGAGGAATAGCCGCCAAAGCTGCTGGGAAAACTAATGGTGTAGGCATTTGTGGAAGGATCTAAATGCTTCAGTTTGTCTGTCTCGGTGCGTAACTGCGGAAGTTCAGGTGATTCCTGAGCTTTCGTTACCGTGAATTTGCCTTTGATTATAAGAGGTTCAGGGCTGGATGAACGGGTTTTCAAACTGCTGCTTGCAACTGCGCTCAATTCTTTTTGGTGGAGTGGCTTTTGGGCCATTACTGGAGTTTTGGCGGGTGTGGATTTGGCCGATTCAAGCAGATTTATTAAGGCAGGTGGTAATATGGTGGGTGGTATGGGAGGAGGTGGTGGCGGCGAAGTGATTTCAGGCGCTACTGTCACCGACTTGATATCCTCCACATTATTTGTGTTAATGCTATCTATTTTATGCATAAACTGTTGCCTTAATCGCTCCAAATCTTTAAATTTCTCCGCTGAAGCTTTATCTTTTGCTGGCGGTGGTGCAGGTGGCGTGGGTCTAGCCTTTGTTTCCAACTTAATAGACGAGTCTGCTTGCTGGGGCTGTGGTGACTTATCACCCTCATCTTCGTCCTCTTCTTCTTTACACTGAGATAAACGTCGGCGTTCGGTGAAAGGCATTAGATAAGGACGTATTTGAAATATATCCGCATTGTAGAATTTCGGCGCCATATTTATGGCTGAATGTATTATTGAGCCCTCAACGTTCTCATCATCTTCCGTGTCTGAACTACTGCTTTCATATTCAAAAGAATTAGACTTGGGAAAAGTTTTCAAGGGTGCGGAACCAAAACCAGTACTACACGTCAAATTCTCACTATTAATACTATGTAATTCTTTGCAGGGTTCTGGATCGGCTGCACCAGTTATGGAGGTTTCGGAATCACTTTCATAACCATCATTACCCAATTCTAAGTCTTCCATAGACTTCTCAAAGGCATCCTCAAATACGGAATCTCCTAAAGAGGGCACCAAAGGCAATTTGCCTTTATTATGCGGGTTCTTGGATTTTTGTAACGTGGCGCTCACCATACTACTACTGCTGCCCATCTCCGAGGAAGTATCCGAAAAGGACGATTTACTTTGAGACTTTTCGTTACTATCCCGTTTCTCCTCTTGCGTCATACTCGATATGGAGGCTGAACTTAAAGTGGGACATTTTTGTTCATTTAAATTTTGCTCGATATATTCACAATTTGTGGCCATTGGATTGTGGTTTTAGCAACAAAGCGGTGGAAAGAATTTTGCTTTATATGTGTGTTCTTTTAAAAGTCTATTCCGTTTTCTTTTTAATATTACAATTTCTTTTTGGTTTTTATTTATTTTTTTTTAATTTTACACTTGCACACAAAGTAATTGACTACACTTGGACACAATATAAGACTGTTTACAGTTATATTATCTTCTTTTGAACGACATTTGTTTAATTTTTATATAACTTTTCTGTTACTGTTATCTACCAGATCATTTTTGATTTAGTTTCGTTTTTAATTATTATTTCAAGTTGCACTTGTCTCATGGAGTGTTTGCTATTGTTTAATATATTATTGTATTATTCTGTTATTACTAGAATGTTATGAATTTATTCAAGTTATCTGTAAAATAAATAAAAAAAGAGAGTAGCAGAATTTTAAGAAAAATTATTTTTTTTTGTGGCGGAATCTCTGTTTAACTCTTTAGTATTTCTATGTCAGCTTTTAGTTACTTTTGTTTTACTGCAAAATCGATAAATGCTGTGCAAATATTTTGAAATATCGCTTCTTTAAAATTCAGAGGACAAAGTTTAAATTAGTGCCTATTATAACTAAAATACAATATATGCACAGGTGGCATCACTGTTTTCATACAGTAGTTGTCAAAATTGCATGGTTTTGCCTTTTTTTATAATTTCACAAAAAAAAAACATGGTTAAAATTCTGTCATTGGTAAACATTTTATAGAAAAAATATTGATTAAAGCGCGTTTTTATACCCTCCAAAAAAGAATATGGAGGGTATATTCATTTTGTCATTCCGTTTGAACAGCAGCGATATATCCATCTGAGACCCCATAAAGTATACATATATATTCTTGGCCAGTGATGAAATCTAAGACTATCAGAGCATGTATGTCCGTCCGTCTGTGGAAATCACGATTCAGTTAAAAACGAAAAGAGCCAGACTCTTGAAATTTGGTATAAATATATCTTGAAGGATAGCACAGGTTTAGTTCGGAGATGGGCTAAATCGGGCAAGAGGGAAAAAAAGTTCCCCTAAGAAGAACTAAACCAACATCTAAAAAACAACATGATTTCTAAAGTTTTGTTGCAACTTGGTTAAGCAAATGATATATTTTTATGTCAACGAAGGTCCAACGCGTTAAACTTGGAGCCACAAAATAAAATATAACAATAATTTTTGGAAACCGCCCCCTTTAGTGGGCGTTATTATATACAAAAATTGTGTAAAAATTTAACAAATTGTTTTACTTAAGCCTGCATTCCTTAAAAATAAAATTTTTAAGCTTTAATGACGAAGCTGAGACGTAACCTGGTACTACTCTGCCCTACTCCCTCCTCCCCTTTTGCCACCCAAATGAGCCTATAAAAAAAATTTCAAGTTTTGTATTTAATTATCCCAAACATTTATTGTTAGAGTTTTATGACAAAGGTGAAATGTCTACCCACAGCCCATGCCAGCGGGCCTCGCCAAAATAGAGTTTTAATACCCTCCAAAGAGAATATATGTAAAGGAAGTCTGTCCCACCAAGTTAAACATTTTAAATTTACTTACTAAATATTTGGAGGGTATTTAAGATTCGACCCGGTCGAATATAACGTTTTTACTTGTTTATTTTGAAAGTGTTTTACTATTGAAAAATTGTTAATTTTTTATAAACTGAAATAAAAAAAATGCTTCGTTGCAGTTTGATGTTGACATCGACTAAGTTTTTACAAAAACACAATGTTCTTTGTATTGTAAAATTAATTCACGTTCGCTAATAACAAACAGTTTTTACTTTGCTAAAAATCACCACAAAACACAATTTTCAGAATACAGCTAACTGGCATCACCACATAAACAAAGCTGCCATACAAATTGTTTTAGAAATAACGGCCACATTATATATACTGATGTAGCGATTATTTTCATGCAACTTTGATTCAATATATATTAAACATGTAATAAAACTGTAAAATAACCGTGTAAATAAAATCTTTTTTTTTTAGATATATATTGCTGGCATAAGAACTAATAGATTTAGAATATATAAAACTGATATTTTAAGAACGTTGCCCATCTCCCTGAGAAGAATTTCAAGGACACACATTTAGACAGTTCAATGACCCATAAGAACAATTTATTTACTTTAATTTTTTTTTACATTTAGTTTGCTCCAATATATGAAACTTTGTAGAATGCATACATCCGTATTTAAAAATGTTTAAATTAATCTACAGAACAATTTTTAAAATTATCGGCCATGTGATGGAAATCGCTTATCGCATGAAATAAAGCGTTTTCGATTTGAAGTCACAAAATTGGTGTGCTGGAGTTCGCAATCGTTCAAAAGAAATTGACGTTTTTCAAGTCACATGTGATTCGACAATCGTGCGATTCACAGCACATACATGTATATCCGTATTAATAAAGGTACAAATTCTTCAAATTATAAAAATAAGTTCCCTTCAATACTATATTATTAAGTATATATTATTACATGCACTATTTAAATTTTAAATTATTTATATACATACATAAATGTACACATATGTATGTATGTATGTATGTATGTATGTATGTATGTATGTATGTATGAATCTGTATATACGAGTATTTACTGGGAATCATATTTATTTACAAATCCAATGATATGACCACAAACTTTTATGATTCGTATTGCGGTAGAAGCATGAATAAAAACAATATTTTTATGACAAGAGATAGAGATAGAGAGCAAACAAATAATTAAAGACAATTAATAGTAAATTGGAACTGAAGCAATGCTTGGATGAGACAAACGATATGGTTTGGGTTTGGCATCCAATATTCTAGACATATTGTATGCATTTCAAACATTTAAATATTTTATAAGAAAACACATCAAGTTTATATTACAAAAAAAAATCTACGCTTGTGTAGTTATCAATTTTTTTTATATAAATATAAAAGATGAATAGAATTAAAATTTTAGTGGCATAGAAATACAAACTGCCGCAACAACGATACAAATGTAATTCTATACAATTATATTTATCCATATTATTATGGCATTATGAAGGGAATTAGTATGCATTTTTTTTTTGCTTTTTTTGTAAATTGAATTGCAATGTCAGTTATGCTGATGACTTGGTAACACCAAAGCATACGTTGATCAGCATGGCAGTTTTATTATTTGTGCCAGTACTAATTCTTAAAATTGTTACAGGATTTTGATTTTATTATTTGTGCTAAAAATTGTGGCATTTGATGTCTAGCATCATTTTTGCTGAAGTGTTAAAACGCATTCATGGTTTAACATTCCCAGTGATGGCAACTTTGAAAAAAAAGAAAAGAAGAAGTGAAACAGATATCAATAAGGCTGCCACTCATTTTTTTTTATAATATCGTTTTAAGGTCATTCTAAAAAGTCGAAATTAAAAATGCTGAGTTATTTTCAAGGAAAATCTTTTTAACAATAAAACAGAAATAAGTTTTATTCATATACAATAAATAGTCAAAGTTATTTAGAAAACTAAAAATATCTCAATAAATTTTTTCGAAATAATTTGCTTTTATATATACATACAATAACAGTTGTATCGTCTAGCAAATCTTATTTAGCGAGTTTTACTTCTAAACGTAGTACCATGAAAAGTCGTTAACATCTTTACTTGAAACTTTTGCTTTTTCATACCCACTACAGAAACTACTTTCGTACTTGTAATAATGCACTCATACAATCACGCTCAATGAATCAATTTAAAAAAAAATACGGGTGTGTGTCATAAAGAATTATAGAAAAATGATGTAAAAAAAATTAAGTCAGAAAAATAACACTCTTTAGAAAATTGTTATACAATCATAATATTGTGTAAGTTTTGCAAAAGCGGTGATAAAGTGTAACAATATATGAATAATATGAGTTTAAGACTAAAATGAATATTGTTATTTTTTCTATTGATCTCAATATAAATTGCATGAGGGGATATTCATCAAGAAATTGTGGTAAGTAAATTTACAACTATTGATATATTTTGAGGTATACATTTTTTATAGTCTCTGAATCTTAATTCTATATTAAGGACTTGTAGAGCCACAAAGTATTTAGTACCGCAAATATTGAGGTCACAAACACCTAAGGTCTTTGGCGGGAATCGAACACACGACCTCGGTGTTAATAGTCTAGCAACGCTGGCAATCAGCCATAGCGGAAACTTGAACAAAATTAAAGCTTGTAAGAATGTCGTTAAATTGCCACTTTTATTCAAAGCTTTAATAAATCAATAAGTAAACATATAAAACATGGTTCCAGATTTCTTAAAGAGCCTTATCAAGGCGTGGCGACATCTGCTGGTGGAAAAGTTCCATTTGTATGTAGTTGGCACCCCTGTTTCATTTTGATACATATGCCACCGATATATTCGCAGCCCCCAAACATATGGCAGCACTCCAAAACAAAAGTTTCGTTTTCATTCATATTTAAATGGAAACAAAAAACTATTATTAATCATTAAATGTATTAATATAGTAGATAATAAAAGCAGCACATGGTCTATAGGCGAGCACATACATATATGTACATGTATACTTTTTTTTTTAACTAACCATTATTTTAAACTTCAAAGCACAACAACAAAAATAATTAATTTGTTGTAAATTATCAAAAGATTACAAGCACTTAACAATGAATTGAATTTATGACAAAATATTTGTCATAAAATTATAAAACTGGTGTTGTTAAGACTTCAAAGCGTTTGCAATAATCTTTATTAAAAAAAGCAGTTTAAAAATATATTGAATTTTTTTCTGGAAGAATTTGTAAAGTTCATTTATATAAAGCCATAATTAAGATCACTAACAACCCTAGTTGATAAATTAAATCAAACGTATCGGTTTTAATAATACCATAGAGTTAACTTTCTATGATCTGTAATTTATAATAAAAATCATAATTTTGTAATTGTTTGCACTTGAAATACTGAATAATTTTGTTTTCATAAGATATCTGCAGTGTTGTCAAAAGAAATACAGTAATTGCTTATTATATAACCGTCCTGTAAATGATTTGCGATTTCTTTTTTTAATTGCCGACTACAACTCTTTATAATTTACACTAAAGTTTGCATAAATAGCAGGGATTTTACATTTATTTGATGCTGTTTGGCATATTTTGTTATTTACTTGCACTTCTGTCATCACAGTCAAGTGAATGTTATATTCATTATCTCTAGAAAAGTATGGCAACTTTCTCGAAATGTTATGTTGTAAGAACATCAACAATAAACCCACCTTTGATTATGTGCATGGTGAAATAAATATAAGGTGGCTAGGTGGAGGTGCTAGGGCATCAAATACATACATACATGAAAGGAATTGTTCTTTCTGAAAAGTGTTTGTATACGTTAAAAATTATAGCAACAAGAGATATTAAAGTGCTGCTGGAATCGACACTCCGTGGATGATCCCATCTTATGCATTATGCTGAATTGGGATTATATTGAACGGGCACATTGTCAAAATTGGGAAAAGTAGAGAATTTTATTAGTTTATTGATTTTTAAAATGTTAAAAGGATACACATAATACTTCGGTGGATGTTACAAAGACAAATACGAATTTATTCAAGAGTTTTACATGACATTTTCAACAGTAGCAATTTAACTTTTTTATAATAGTTTTTAATGAAATTTATAACTACAGGTTTACGCCCTACACTGTATTTTATATAAGTTTTTAACAAGTACATATATTCTTATCTTAATATTTGTTTTGCATACGATAAAATCAATTTAATTAATTTTTGTTTTCAATAAAAGTACTCGTAGGTTTTGACGTTCATTTTTTGATTTTTTCTTTATAAGTTTTGTTTTGCCTTAGATTTTTTTTTGAAACGGCTAAGTAACGCGGCAGTCACACTTTCAATTCTTGCCTTTCAATACTCTTTCAATTTGCAATACACTCACATTTTTTACTAATACACTCAGATTTTTTGAGTTGACTACGAGATTGCTTGCTATTTTGCCTTTCTATTAGGCTGGCAATATTTCGTTCAATTTAAACAGCTGATCGCAGAAACATTTTAGCACGTCACTTTAAATAATAAATTATGGTAGTAAAAAGCTTAACAGAATTAAAAAAAATTGTGCCTTATTCAATCAATTTGAGTTTATAAAAATTCTTGTGATTATTTTTTTATAAAAAAGATGCATAAAATTAATAAATATAAATGTTATGCGATTCTAGAATTAGATCTCTCTTCGTCAAAGTCATTTCTGATATGAAGTTAACTATCAATTTGAATGCAGCCTGTATCACATGTGTCAATTCAAGAGAGTTTTGACAAGTAATTGGTGTTATCAACTTGAAAGCAATAAATTGAAAGTGTGGCTGCAGCGTAATTGAAATTTCAATATACTGCTGTAAAAAAAGCCAAAATTCAAATGTTTCGCCTTTTTTGTTGTATTCGGTTAAGACAGACACGAATAACTTACTGCATATTTTCGAATTATTCGATTTGTTTTGCGTAATTTAGAGTTTAAAACATTTCTTTACACATTTTTGTTTGTGACACCACAGTGACACCAACACATTAAAAATATTGTGAAAATGTTTGCTAAACGCTATTTGGAACAAAAACGCCCTTTTCTATCTATTGTAACTTTGATTATGACGCTATAAATTCACAATGTATGTACATGTCTAGAAAAACTGAAAACTTATCAGCTTTTTTTCACTTTAATATGTGATATTCATCGTCACCATCTTACATTGTTGTTCTCATTTCACTGTATTTAACGTTTGGTTGAGAAATCGAGTAATGAAAAATATTCCTTCAAGCAGTTGTTAATAATAATTTTGCTGCTCTTTTTTTAAAAAACAGTCGTACTAAATATCTAGCTTAGTATTAAATATTAAGTGTATCATACTAGAAAACTGTAAAATATAAGTGAATCTAATTTATATATACATACTGCATGTTTTAATGCCAATATATTTATTTAGAAAAAATTAATTTAAAAAGCCCAGCGGATACTAAAAAATATGTACTCTCACTATTTTGTAATTCAAAGTGGGTGTGGGTGGGGGTGTTGTGGGTGCTGTTGGCTGAAGTAGTAGAACACGAGACTATGAAGCGGAGAGTCCTGAGTTCGAGCCCCAGCTGAGTCATAAAATATTGTGTTGAATTCTTCTGATCAGCATTAGTGCGTGGTTGTGTTAGTTGTTGCCAGCCTGTTTTCAGTGATGAAGGCATAGTACTGATCACTGGACAATTACTGGCAGCGACTGACCCAATCATGTACTAAAAGCAGAGTAACAGCACCCACCTTCGTCGGCCCTGTAGCAAAAATTAGCCGGCGAAGTAAAAGGTTGAAATAGCTACAAAAAAAAAAAAAAAAAAAAAAAAAAAAAAACAACTGTCTATCTTCTCATCTTTCCTAATCTGTCCCCTCAATACTATCCCCTCGTTTTCAGTTCCAGCACAATGCATTGCATATATAGGGGACATCCCCTGAGTGCTGGTCCTACTCCTAAAAAAAAAAAAAAAAATTGATCATGCAAATAAGATAATATTTATTTTACTTTGAATGCTACAAAATGTAGGTGTAGCTGGTTACAAAAAGGGGGATTTTAATTAGATCTTATTGTTGTCAAAACGTTAGAAAATTATTGTTTGTTTCAAATTGAAACAAAACCCAACAATTAGGTTTGAGAGAAAAATAATTAATTTTTAATAACAAATAGTACTAAAAATTACACAGAATGAAATAAGAAATTTTAAAAAATTTGTCCAGATTACAACGCAACCGTAGAGACTCTAGGTAATGCCAGAAATTAATATACAATTACAACGCGTAAACTTTTCGTTTATTCAGCCGAACAGAGGCAGAAATTACAACTTGTTTATGGAGTTTCGGTCCAAATTCATTTTAAATAGTTGTATTATATAATCACAGACTCACATAAAAGCATTTTTAGTGGTAATAATTCAAGGATTTTTAATAAAGCTCAATTAAAATGAGATTATTCTAATTTTATGATTTTTTTAGCGTATTTTATATTCCGCCTATAAATTTTAAAACACAATCGTTTTATGAAGTGGCAGCACGGTTTAATATGGCAGCACCGATTTAATAGCACGGTTTAATATGGCAGCACCGATTTAGTGGCACGGTTTAACAATATTGAAATTTAACGAAAGCTGATGTTCCTACTAAACAATTCCATTGTTGTTTATGTCTACCACAATTTTCACACATGATACGAAATGGCCATATTCTGTGTATACTTGCTTTAAAATTATTGTTATAAATATATTTCTGCCACGAAAATGTATACATACTTATTTTGCAATAAATGAACTTTTTGTTATTAGAAATACTCGCAATCTTTAGACTTGGTATTTTTAAAATAGGAATTTTGTCAGGCACGACATTTTCAATAAATGAAAAATAAAACTTCTTTATACCGAAATTCAATACATAAACTCGTATATTGTTTTGTTAAGTGTAACTTAAGATAAATTTGTTGGCAAACAAACATGAAGCTAAAAATAAACTTTTTGTTTATATTATACAAATAGATGTTGTTTGTTCCCATTGTTGTAAATTAATTAAATGATAATTCAATTGTGCAGTATTGAAAAAAATCAAGTCATACGCGGGTTTAAGTTACTAATAGTCTTGATAATTAACAAACACATGTTTTATTTTTATCGCAGTTTAGAGTTGTTTTTTTTTCTTTCTGCCTTTTCAGCACCACACTAAAACTGTGATTTGGAATTAAGGTTTATGGAGAAAAAAGCACATATTTGAGCTAAAATGAAAGCGGTAGATATAAAAAATATTTCAGAAAAATGCAAAAGTTTTTAAAAACTCTTTTGCAAAACATTAATTCAAGCATCTTAAAACATTATTAAACATCTCCATGGAAAATGGTATGGCAACCTTACGAAAGAGAAAAGGTGGTATCTCAGTATGTACGTCTCCACTAGACATGGACTTGAAGAAGACATGACGCCGGTAACGGTATTAATGTGCCCGTGTTCTTGTATGTGGAGACCACGTGTTCAGACTTCTCAGCTAACTTTGAAGTGGCACAAAAAAATTAACTTTTTACGTTCTGTTTATTTTACTCTCCTTTGAGATTATATACGAAGGCGAACATCAAGTCGGACATGGAAGCTCGGATATTTCGATGGCTAGACATGTACATACATTGACCTTTTTATGTCTACTAGCAGTTAGTTAACACTTTATTGAAGCCGATCTTAGTGCCAATAATAATTAAACAATAGCTACGCTATATATAATCCACGATAGAATTAACGGGCAATACTGTGTTCTTAAACCAAGAAATAAAAATGACGTAAACAATACAGCAGAAAAACAAAATATCCGACACAAGATTGTCTCTTGAACATGACATTTTTATTGCCTTCTTTGCCCTGTGATATATTACTGAGGCGAACTTGTTTCTTATAAAATGCAATCAAGCAGATTAAAAACCAAACGTTTCAAATTCAAAACAAACAAAAAATATAATAATTAATTATCAGTCAACTGTATTAAAAAGGTTTTGATTGTTAAGCAAAATGTTTATTGTATAAATTTTGTATTTAAACATTTTTATAGCCGTTGGCAATAAAACAAATTTTATAAATTAAACAAAATATAAATAGTTCTTTATAATATTTTTTGCATCATTAGCATATATTTTTTTATTTCTAATATGAAAAAATTCAGTTTGATAAAGAAAACTTATTTATGATTCGCATTACAAATATCAATAGCTAATCATTACCGGCTATTTAACTAAATAAATGAAAAGTGAATATATTTAATTAAAACAGGTTTCAATTTTTAATGAACTCTTGCTGATTTGTAATTAAACGTTTTGCCTGAGTTGTCATTTTGAAATTATTAATAAAAAAAAGTTGACCTTTTATTTTTAAGGCATCGACTTGTTTAATTAAACAAAATTTGAAAAACGTTTTGCAAGTTTTGCAAAATCGAGGTTTTAAGCAACAAAAAAAATTAGCTAAAAATGTTTTTACATATAATAAAGTTCTTGCATATTTTGCAAGAATTTATGTATAATTTGATAAAAAAAAATTTTAATTTTTTTAAAAGCAGTGTTGTCATGAATCAAAAAAGGAAATATGTGAGAAAAATAGTTCACATATAATTTTATGTTTTCTTTCTGAGGAAAATAGTTTTTCAAAGATATTTGTTTTAAAATTAACATTAGTGAAAAAATAATCAAGTAGTTACTACCATTTATGTATTTTCTTTCATGTTTTAGTTTTTTTGTTTTTAAAATCCAAAGTAACTTAATTCGAAAATAAAGATTAATATTCCATTCCTTTTCTTTGCTTATTTTTAAACTTAAGAAAATTTTTAGTTTAAAGACACATTTACTCCTGTGTGATGGCACATTTATTTTCAGTTTTGCATGTTATCATGGAATGTCAGGTGTTGCCACATGGCATTACCATTAAGTGTTGTAATATATGACAGCTCATTCGCGTATGCGAAGACTATTGTGAATGGAAATTTTGCGTTTATGCACTGGAAATTAAAAATGTCTAGCATCTTTAGAACTTTTAAAGATATTTATGTTTCATATATAAAAATAATCTAACTAACTACTGGGATTTCAATATACCAGAACTTTCGAGAATAATTACATATGAGTTTGTATTAGTATGATAATTCTAGAACAACAAGTAGAATGTCAATGTTCATTAATCTTTCTATTATCTCAGCCGTTATAGTGTTATTTATTTTTGAAAATATTCGCCGGTCATAAAATATTTATGTAATAGAAATGTTATACATAGTTTTGTTCTTCCGCGCTATTTTATTATTGCATACTTTTACTAATTGTTGGTACATTGTATGTAAAAGTTTCAATAAAGGTAGTAGTTAAGTTGACATTTTGAAGCGTGGAGTATATTAGGATATTATTAAGTAAAACGAGGCAGCAGTCCTTTCATTTTGCGTTGCAGTTTTCTTCTTACATTCATTCCATTTGCTAGAATAATTGTGGAATATTGTGCAGGTGTGAATTATATTAAGTTTTCATTGTCATTTACGCAAAACATTTATTAAACGCAGGAAAATTATAAAATACAGTGAATAAACTGTATTTGAAAGTTTGTGTGTCGCATTGAAATTTAATTGCATTGATATTGAAATAAATAAAAGAATGCATATCTATTTTGAAACCTTCAATTATAAATGGTTCTTGAAATATATAAGGCGATATGGTTAGAAATTAAATCTTCTATCTAGGAAACTCAAATAGTCAAATACTAATTTGACTATTGCTAAGATTTTATTAAACAAATAATTACAATTAATCGACACATATTTGCCAAACCAGGGCAGTTTTACACCTTAAATCTGTTATCTCTTAAAACAGGTATGTTATTACTAGATTCATCGGAAATGTGACATCTCTTTTATTTTGTATTACCGTTAAAATAAGTGTGGCTAATATTGCGCATGGAAAATGAAATCCGAATTATACTGATAACACCACAAAAGCGCAAAAATAGCTATACATACATATCTCGTTATGTGTACATATTATTCAAGCCCGTGTTTCATGGACGCAGCTTAATCATAAACAGGATGCGTACCGGATATCATGTATTTCCAAGTGTGCATCATGAATCATATAAAATATGCAATCAAATTATTGAATAAATAATTCCTACATAAACATTTATAGCAACAATTAAAACCAATTAAAAATTCTAAAGTCAGGGTCATTAATAAATACACTTTTCCTAACAATTGGTGTGAATTTTTGCACATCGAAAGTGTTTAATGTAAATGAAATAAAATGCCTTTAAAGCAAAGTTCAAAACAATACATTTATATCCAAAGGATAGACGTGCACAGTAAAAAATTACAGGCCATATACACACATTATGCTATTTTTGTTGTTTAACTTTTGAATTCGTTGGCAGCCCTGCATAATTTGACAGGAAAAATACATTCGGGGGAATTACTCTGTAATGCGATACGAAAGGAACTGTTTTCGCATTTCAATGTAAATGCTCAGTTTTCCATTCGCATCGTATTACATATATAATTCTGGAGATATTTTATTAATTATTTCTTACAAACGTTTTAAATACCTAGCAAAAGAATATATAGGTTAATTTATGAAAACCTAGAGAAAGGTAGTGATTTAAACTCGGTTACTTAATATTTTTAAAGTTTTGTTAATTCTTTCTTTTTATCTATGTGTACTTCATTTCTGGCTCAATGAAGCATATCAATTTCAACGATAACTATTTAAATAATTTGTTAGAAACAATAGAATTAAGGAGACAGACAAGCTACCAAGTGACGTTAACTGAAGATAAAAACAAGTACAACGACGACGTTTTTTTTTACAAAAAAAAAATAAAAATTTGCAATAAATCATATTAAAGCACATCTACGCCATTTGCAGTTATAAGAACGCATAAAAAATTTAAAATATAAATAGATACATTTGTATATAGAAAACAATTACATTTCCAGTAAATAGTGCGTAACAAAAGTGATTTTTGTTGTTTTTTAATAACAGTTTAAAGAAAATTTCTTTTATTTGGATTTATGGAGATTTTAAAAACTACATCGCTTTTTTTAGATGTGGCAACGATCAAGCTGTTGCTTTGGCAGTGGTACCAACAATTTGATATTAAATTGCTGTTTAGTCATATAATAGAGTGATATCATGACATTTGCATTTACATTGTGGTATATGTAAGTATTTTGTTGTTTTTTCGTCATCAAATGATAACTTAAATAGATGCGTCATCTATAAATATGGTGTCGAATCTTATGTTATACTACGAGGGTATTTTAAATTAAAATAGTGCTGCCATTTGAAAGTAAATAACTTACTCACCACTATGTAGCATGTTGCCATATAATTTTATTACAAACACTAAAATACTAACGTCACTGAAGCTATGGCGTGAAGTGGTGCCAACTATGCTTGCATTTTTCACTGCTTCATATATACTTGCGCATATATAATTATTTTTTATACCAGTGACGCCGTAAAATCTGGTCCTGTACTCTATTTGCCGCATAAACATTGAGTTGTAAATTTTCAAAGTTATACAAGTCAATCAGAAAATATTACTTTTATTAACCAGTGTTAACAATCTGTAATGCTCTCAAGCGTAAAACGGTAGTTAGTTTAAATTCATTCATCTACTAGTCACACATTAAATAATGAAATTTTTAGTGCTGGAACTTGTATTATTTGAAACGATGTTCATCTTATTCATTCATATTTTCGTACATATTACATTTAAAATTGATAAATTTTTTAATTGATTAAATCACTTCTTTGAAAATTGAAACAATTTAAAGTGAATGTGTAATAATTGGAGAAATAATTAACGGGCAATTTTAAAGGTTTGTTGGCAAATCTTAATCAAACTCATAAGAGATTTCATGAATTTTTTCTAAAATTAAAATCCATAGATTTTTAGATAGGGATTTAAGGTTTCGTCTACCGCCACCCACATTACTTTAATAACAATGCAACTTATAATTGATATGAGAAAAATATTTAATAACTACATAGATATTTCTAATTTTTTTTATTCAAACATTTTTTAAGTTTTCAAGTAGAATTTTCCCTCTGCATTCATACAATGAGTATGTATGTATATGTATGTAAATGTAGAATATGTTCTATGAAAATATACGTGGAAAAACAATTTATAAAAAATAAATCAAAACGTTTTGTTTTTCACGGCAAAAGTTCGCACGTATCAATAAAACTAAAAGTAATGCTGCAAAAATAGTTACATACGATTTTCTAATGAACTTCGATTTAGTTGTAAAACGTAAATCAAACAAAACGGTTGTTGAACTGTTAAGAAAATTTAAGATTACAAATCGCCGTTTAATTAAACCAAATATTTCTTCGGGATTTAACAAATTGGCTTCACTAAGCGATTATTATATATTTAGCTTAGTTTTGCGTTTTTATAAACATTTTAGAAATTTGCAAAAGTCTTCAGATTTGAAAATGCAAATTAATCGCACTAAACTTTTGATCATTTCCGGCAGTGTACTCGTTTTTGCCATTATGAATGGCTGGTTAATATTTCCAAAGATATTACGAGTCATTTTAAAGAAACAAGTGAATTTGAAACCGGGCACGGATGTACGCGAATTGTGGCAAGAAACGCCGTTTCCCTTGCATTTTTATTTTTATGTATTTAACATAACTAATCCCAATGAATTTTTGAATGGAGCAAAACCGGATCTACAGGAAATCGGCCCATTTGTGTTTGAGTAGGTTCTAAACTTAATTTTAGATAAAAAAAATTTATATGTAAAAATAAAAGTTTCATTATTTTTGTTAAGTGAATGGAAATCAAAATATGATTTAGTAGATGATGATGTCGAGGACACGGTAACATATCATATGAGAAATACGTTCTTTTTTAATGAAAAAGCTTCAGCGCCTCTCACAGGAGAAGAAATGATAACAATTGTACATCCTTTAATAGCGGTAAGTTATCGAATTCTTAATCGAAACACTAAGAAATTCACATACTGAAATCAAGTACTTTTTTGGTTTTGGTAAATAGAAAAAAAATCTGCAAAAATAATCACACATGATCCAGAAGAGAATAGACCGATCGACTTAAAATACAAGACATTAAGACTGGCATATTATTTTTATATCTTATTTATTTCAAGCAGAAAATAGAAAAGAAGAACACAGAATACACAACGATGGTTATCAAATTTTTCATGTTGGTAGCACTGCTTATTGCACTAGGCTTGAGATTTCTTTTAGTTGTACAAAAAAACAAAGTAGATCATAATGCTATTAAATTCTTTTTAAAAACTTTAAAAAATAAATTTCACACAATTTTTATAAGCTATTTATTCAATTACATATTAAGCTATTTATTTCCAAATTATTTTATTATTAATATACTTTTTTTAATACGGCATATTTCTTTTCTTGGTGGCGTTAGAACTCCTTCAGTTCTAAGGGAATAAACATTTTTCGGAATGACATAATTTCTAAATTTTTGTTTCATTTTATGTCACACAGCACCACAATTGCATCAGTTTACATTTAGTGAATTATTAAATAAAAAAATTGGAATGTAACCTGATCACCCCGTCCGTCATCAGGTGATATAGTATTGAAAACAGCTTAACAGTTGAAGTTGGCGCAAAATCATTTTCTACCGAAACTTTCATAGATTTCAATAGAATTTATTGGTTTCATAATTGCAGTTATAAACAAAAGTTTGGTTTGAAAATTGTATATTAACTCGCAAGCAAGAAAATAAACGATAACTAGATGAACTTGTGTATACTTATAACAATAACTGAGAGACCAACAGCTGGAATGAACGTGAAATAAAATGTAATCCGCTTTATTTCCCGTCAAAACAATGTCAACAACAAGACACGTATCGACTCCTTATGGCAGTCTGTGGCTACCCTCTAAGGTCTTGCACGTAGACGCTGTCAGAAATTAATGATTGCTGATGAGGAGTACAAAAATGTTCTATTTCTGATATTCTACCTTATTCTGTAACCATTTGTCAAAGTCACGTCAAGCCAATATCTAAACTAGAGCACTTCTGTACTACATTTCTTAACCGATTGAGAATTTCCAGGAATAGGCTGTTGGTATATCCAAGGCCTTCGGAAGTACTCATAGATTGTCGGAAGCAGTTAATTATTGTCCGTTAAGTGCGCTGTTCCTGATATTGTCTTGACATGACGTTGGCAAATAGTTGCAGAATAAGGGGAATTGTCTTGACGTGGCGTTCACAAGTAGTTAGAGAATGAAGAGAAATATGTTTTTGTGTATTGTCTTTAAAAAAATACATTATTTTGATCAATTGTAATACAAAAACATTCGTTTTTTTTTCAACAATAAACTACATTTAATTTAACGTTTATAATTAAATTTCCCTTAATTAATGTTAAAGTGGCAAAACTATCTGAATATAAGAAGCAGAGCATAATTGTAACTTTCGAAGAGTTCCTTATAAACACATTTAAAATTTACAAATAGAAATGATGTTCAGTAGACTCCATTACTAGAAATTCGTCGCAGCTGAAATAATTCGAACGTAGTAGTTCGGCTAAGACTTACTACACTGTTTCGACCATTTAAACTGCCTTCATTTCTATTCGTCTAAAAGCGTTTTAAATTTTTTTTTACTGAAATTATTTGTACTATAATATTAATTTGGTATAGTTTACTCAATACAAAAAAAAAATAATAATTTTCTTTAACGTTTATGAATTTGTTATCACAAATAATTGCCACAAATTACTTTATAGACTGGACACTATTACACTGCAACAAAACGGTGGATGCAAGAACGAACGACAAAAAATTTTTTTATTCATTAAGCCACGATATATTTAATTCTAATTTCATTCCTTGGTCTTTTCCAGCCAATTTCAGTCGTGGTGTTACGAGAAAGACCCGCTATGATGGAATTAATTGTCAAAGCCATTGATATTGTGTTTCGAGGTCAGAAAGGTGTTATCACCGCAACCTTTATGGACATATTCTTTCGTGGCCTGATCGTAGACTGTTCTTCGGAGGAGTTCGCCTCAAAGGCTTTGTGTTCGGCTTTCTATACGGGTGAAATTAAGCAGGCGCACCAAGTGAACGAAACACATTTTTTATTTTCTTTCATGATGAAGGTAAGTGGCCGGTTTGGCAGTAGACAATTCATTTGACAATATATATTTATTTTAGGCCAACCATACAGATGCCGGCAAATTTACCGCCTGTAGAGGAGTTAAAAATTATCGTAAAATGGGTCAAATAATTCTGTTCCAAGATGAGCCCGAACAGGATGTTTGGCCGGGAGATGAATGCAATAGGTTAATTGGTAGCGATTCAACGGTATTTCCACCATTTCTGCACCAGGATGAGGGTTTGTGGGCATTTACTCCCGATTTGTGCAGATCATTGGGTGCCCATTATGTACGCAAGTCTTCGTATGCTGGATTGCCGGCTAGCTTTTTTACTTTGG
This sequence comes from Linnaemya tessellans, assembly GCA_951800035.1. Classification (NCBI taxonomy): domain Eukaryota; kingdom Metazoa; phylum Arthropoda; class Insecta; order Diptera; family Tachinidae; genus Linnaemya; species Linnaemya tessellans. Next base: position 14,007,163 of record OX637532.1, on the reverse strand, counting down.
ATTTGGGAGATATAAAGGTAATATGTTGTTCAGACATACATACACCTTAATTGAGCTTATCGCAATTAATGCCATTATTGAGTTCAATTAACCATATAAAATTTTAATTAGCTGATTGCTCAATTAACACTTAATTGCTATAAAATCGAGTAAAATTACAAATGCAGCACGGCTTAAAAGTATATTTAGTGAGCAACTCACTGAAAAAAGTTGGTCGAGTCTTAGCACCTAAAATGTGGCAAAAGAAAAAAAGCCATAAAGAAAATATGTCCAGCCATGTTGGAATTAAATTATTGACATTTAAAATTATTATTAACAAGAAAATTAAAAAGGAAAGATACCAGATTTGTACTTGAGGTCCTCGGGAATATGAAATAGTTTTACTTTTAGTGGTAATACGTTAATTGAATTGAAGGAAGATACTTACGTCAATAAAGTGAATATTGACTCAATTAATAATGCATGTCTGAACACGATATAGTATCAAATCATTCTTTAAGAGCATTTAAAATGGGGTCAGTGCTGATGGGTAGCTATCCTACCTATCAGTCCAATGGTCGTGGGTTCGATTCCCGCCCGAGACTCAACATGTTTTCAACAGACAAAAAAAATCACAAGCTGTGTTTCATACAAACAAAAAATAAAATAAAAATAGATATCTAATTCCTACTTTTTTTATTTCTTAAAGAGCACTCCAGAATTGCATTGTTTTTGCGATGATCCTGAAGATGTCGATACTTGCCCTCCAAAAGGTACAATGAGCTTGCAACCTTGCAGCGGAGCTCCAATTTTAGCCTCCATGCCTCATTTCTACAATGCTGACCCCAAGTTGGTAGAGGGTGTAAATGGTTTAAATCCCAATGAACATGATCATGCCGTGTATATAGATTTTGAATTGGTAACTGAATTTGATGGATCGAAATATGTAAAATACACTTATGAAATATGCATTTCAGATGTCCGGAACACCCTTTCGTGCAGCCAAACGTTTGCAATTTAGTATGGATTTGGAGCCAGTAGAGGCCATTGAGCCGGTTAGCAAAATACCTCAAGTAGTATTGCCTCTATTTTGGGTAGAGGAGGGTGTAGCTCTAAATAAAACCTACACAAATATGCTCAAATATACTTTATTTTTGTAAGTTTGCTATTTTGATATGTTGCCACAAACGTTTTTATTTAATAGTTTGCATACATTTTCAGGGGTTTACGTTTCAATGCTGGTCTACGTTGGACCTTAATTACATTGTCTTTAATAGGTCTCATGGGTGGTGGCTATTTGTTTATGAAAAAGGAGGAAAGCGTGGATATAACTATGCCATCCAAGGATAATAAAGTGTCGAATGTCAAACCTGTCTCAGCCAAAAGCGGTGTAGCCGTTAATAAGCCGCCGCCACCTTTGGCCCAAGCTGACTTAACAAATCAAAAAGTTGACAAATTTTAGATGTAATACGAGTAATTACAAGAATATCTGGTAGATTTTTGTTTTTGAAGTAATGCACAATGAAAACACTTTAATTTGTGAAATGAAAATATTCCCAACACCTTGAGCATGTAAAAGCTATAATTCACAAAAAAATATTTTATGTTTATCAACAGTTTATTTGACAAACTTTACATAGAAATAATAAGGTTATAAGCATAAAATGTTATTCATGAATTAGGCCTAAAATATATAAAGCTTTATACCTAAAATATATTTGATGTTTATTAACAGCTATTTTGACAAATTTTGTATAATGATTTTTCAAATAAACACTTACATAACCTAAAAATATTTCATGTTGACATTTAAAAATATATGGAATGAAGCACTTTGACATATCAGTTATAATGTATAATAGAGTTAATAATTTCGAAATAGATATTTTGCGTGAGTTATTTAATTAATATTACTGGCAACGTCCAGTAAGTAAAATTTGATTTATTGACAATTTCAATGTCGAATAATAATGCATAGATCGAAAACGTCTCTTTGTTTCTTTTTTGTTGTGTTCCAATGATTCTGTTGTATGAAATCAAATTAAAGTCTGGGGTAACATTCTTGAGAGAATTAGTAGCGAAAAGAAAGAACGTAATCTAAAAGGTTACCAAAATAAAATAGATTCTATCTTTCAAACTGCTTCCTCAGGCAAATTTCTATGTCAAACCGCATAGAAGGAAAGTTTCACAAACAACTCTGTTTGATCAGTAATAAGATATAAACAAATTATATACCGTCTTATTCATAAAAATTGTGAGAGGCTTATAAGAGTGTAATAGAGTAAATTTCATATGAAATTTAGTTTTATTACGCTTTTATTAGAGTCTAATAATTTTTATGAATAAGGGGGATAGACTTTAGCAAATGTATATGACAAAACGAAGTAGAAAGAATTACATCTTACTTTTTAAGCAAAACTTAGGACTCTGTTTACCAATTTTGTGATAAAAATTTGTATATTACATATCGACATAACAATACCTTTTAAATCATATATGTTTCATCAATATTAGTGGACAATAAGATGCTTAAAAGTGTACCACATTAAGTGTGTGTCATATTTATATAAAAGACATTAACAATTAACATACACTTCATTGTAATATACAATTAAAATGAAGTTTTTGCAGTTTGCAAATATCATAATAATTATTATAGTCTGCAATAAGACTTATTTCAAATACAAAAGCAATATAATTTTTTCTAGCACAAAAATATTTCATATGTAGTTAACGGCAGATTTCACGTAAGGACAGGATTACATTGTGCTTCTGGCAACGCTGCTACTGCGGCCATATTTGTGCTCCCACGCTGCTGTTAACAACAGCTTAACGTAGCCACACTTTAAATTGTTTTAAGAGTTCGTGATGTAACATTTATATTAAACTCTATTTTTATTATGTTGTTTTGAATGAAACTAATAAATTACAAAATCATTTGCTATTAATTGTTAGCAATAAGATGAGAAACATTATCATAAATCTTCTGTTTTTATTTTTTCTTTGTTTTTGCTACTTAATATAATAAGTAAAAAAAAACGAGACAATATATTGATAAGATTATATAATTTTGATAAACGCACATTTCCTTCACGCTAAATGGTTTTGAATTGAAATATTTCACATTGTTCATCGATCATATAGTTACCACAAAAAATAATAATTATTAAACTCGTATTAGAGTTTGAAGAGAAATGTCTACTTTTGTTAATCGATCATTTATTAAACGTTTGATTTATTGATTTATCTTAAAAATCATTAAAAGAAATGCCAAGAAATGAAACGAAAACACTAAATAATTTTTTAAGCATTTTTTAAATAGATTAAATTCTGTTCGTTTGTTTGTTTGTGTTTTCACGACAACATGTTTAATTATTTGAAAGATTTTTGCGTCAATATGGTGTAAATTCTTTAAAGGAATTTATTGTTTAAGCTTAATTTGCATCAATTTATTTGCCTGCTTGCTATAGGTTTATTTTGTAATCAAACATTTCTATTGCATCTATCCCTAGATTTACATGTAATTTATGTACACGCGCACATCGTATTAACAAGCATCTATTTTTCGTGCGGTTTGAGCATTATTTTCGCTTGGCACGTGTACATTGAGGGATGCATGTATGTTTTATATTTTATATCATTTCGATATTATAATTGATTTTCAATTGAATATGCATGACTTCATTTAGGCATAGAAATAATGATTAGTGAGCGTTTAGTTGGTTTTTTACAGCAAAATTTTCTTTTGTTATATCACGGCAAAATACATTAAAAATGTTTTTAAGTGGAAGAAAGGAGAAAGAGAACAAGTAAGACAGAATTTTGAAGAATCAAGTGGTCGTGTTTATAACAAGTAAACAAATAATTACACTCTACTAGATCATATGTATTGTATTTAAAGAATTTGAAAGTACAACAATTTTGCAATAGATGTGTATAAGTTTTCGTTATTAGCGGGTTGTTTTCGAAAAGTGTTAAAAAAATTTGTTCGATTACTCTTCCAGCATTATTTATCCATAAAAATTAACATCTTACAAATGAAAACAGTGGCAAGGCTGTAATAAGTGAGCAGATTTCAATGCTGCCAAATTGCCGCGGGAAAAAATCACTTCAAAGCGAAATAAAACTGATAGAAATTTACAAAAATTATTTTCTATATTATATATTATTTTATAATTTTGGAATTAGGTTGAAGTCTACTGATGATTTGGTGTAAGAAGCAATGAAATGCAGGCATATAGACATACTTCACCACATAACAAACAAAAAAGCACTAAATATTTGCTATAAATAAAATTATATGTACATACGCAAAATAACAAATATGGAGAACAATTGAAAAAGCAAATTATTTTATTGTAAAACTTCCCTATTTATTTGATTATTATAATTTAGTTTGCTTTTATACAAAATTAATTTCATGGTCTTAAAAATTATATGTCTATAGTCGTTTATTGTTGTTATTGCTTTTATACAAATATGTTTTGGTAGTATTGAATGTAAGTGAAAATTGGGAGAGTAATTGAGAGAATTTTCAATGAATGTTGTTGTGTTATGCAAGACGGTTTGCACCGAACACTGAAAACCGCCATTGTAAAACAACCTTGCACTAGCTCTATTGTTTACGATGTAAAGAAAACGGCGAGCAAATTATTTTTTTTCACAATATGTCTTTTTTTAATTGTCTACTTTTTATAACTTATATATTTCATTTAAAAATTTTAGCCAAATAAGAAACAGGAAGGTGTAGAACAGCTTTTTAGTTTGCACTGCATTAGCTTATACCTTTCTTTATATTACTTTTAATTAATTGGCTTAACGATGGGCTGTAAAAGACGTGATAAGGTTGCTAAAATAAAAAGAAGGATATAGCCAGCACAAAAATACATACATGTATAAATTTGCAATATCCTAGTTGGGACGACACTTTATCTGTCGAAACAGTCCTCGCGTAACATAATTAATTACACACTTCGATTGGCTATGACATTTCCGAAAGAAAAATTATTCGATACGAATATATTATGTTTTTTTATTAATAAAAGTTGTTGGTTTTATTTTATTATAACAAAAATAAAGATTTTTCTTTTTATAAAAAACAAATTTTGGTAACTTTTTGGTAACATTTTCGGAAAATTTTGGTACAAAATTTTTTTACTCAGTGCCAACCGTGATTATGATATCATATTATTTAATCAAATTAAATAAAAGTTTTATTTCTCTGCATTAGAAAAGGAAACACATGTGATTAGCGAATAGAACTAACAATTAAAATTGATATAATTGATACAAAAATGTTTATTAAATAAATAAAACTATGATGAACAATCGTTTGCATCGGCCTTATGAAATATTGCTGTTTACTGATGACAAGAAAATGTGACAATTTAAGCCAAACAATTTTGTCACAATTTTATTTATTTGTTTTTTTTTTTTTGATCGTTTGGCAATATGTCAAAATAATTTCATTTACATTATAACAGCAAGATAATGAAAACAATAACAAAAATCGTATAATTTCACTTTCATGTCATTTCGTTGCTAAAATCAGAAAATATTTTTAGGAAATTGCATTTACATGACACCTGCATTTTATTCATTTTTTTGTGTTTTCATTTTGTTGAGAAAAAATTAAATTTTCTTCTAGGTATTATGTGATAGGATAGTATAAGTTTTTTTTGTTCTATATAGAATTTATATTAAAATACTCTCAATGTTTATTATATCTATAACTAACTTTTCTACCCGCCACTATATTCACATGAAGTTCTGGGCAAGACTAACATTTTTAATATCTATACCTATTGTAAAAAAGTACCTGAAGTAAGTAGCGGCTTTTGTCAATATTTTCCCCCAAGTTTAAGCCATTGTATGCCAAATTTAGTAAAGAATAAAAAAGTATCAAGTTAAAAAAGTACCAAAAGTACCAAGTTAAAAAAGTACCAAAACTACAAGATTTTGCACATTTTTGAACGTCTACAGTACAATGTAAGGTAGTCTATAAACTGTGTATATGCCAAACTTACCAAAACTAACTTTGCCGTTTAAAAAATTATTTAAGTCTTGCAATCTGTTTGAATTGCGATCGCTTTTATTGCTTGAATGTATGCAACACTGTTTTAGGAGCATACACGCACACCCACCTAATATGTCAAAGAAGCACTGCTCATATTCCATAATAGTTGAAATTTTTGTTAGTACAACATGATGCCAGATTGATTTAATTGAAGTTTTATTGAGACTTCAAAAAATATTTTAAAGTAGAAAATTTATAAAATAATTCAAAGGGAACTTAAATCTCTAATTAAATTGAATTAAGATTTTATAGGCTAATTGTTCTCTAATGTTTTTAAATAATGCCAGATTTATTTCACATGTCCTTTCACAATAGGAACCGGGTACTACTTTTGATAATTTCGCCAAATATTTTTATATGTAGTTTCATACCATTTTGCACGTAATCTAGAACAGAGTACATACTAGCCTGTTTCCAGAGAAAATCTATTCACAAGATATATTTATACGTTCAATAACGAAACATGACATATCACGTCTCTGTACTCCTAAATGCGCCCAAATGATGGTCCTTTGTGATAATATGTAATGGTAATAGGCAAACATTTCCAAATTACTGTAGTTTTAAATAGCAAAAATTCAGTCCCATAACTGAACAAACTCTAAAGTTTTGGAATTTTGAGAATACATATTTTTTAAAATAATTTTGTAAACTTAACTAGCCTTACTTCAATAAGAAGAATAAACCTTAAGCCCAATTACGAAGCAAATAAATAAAATAAAATAACGAGAAGTGTCAAATCGGCTGCAGTAGCATGACGGAGCATGACTTGTGATATTTATATAAATTTTTTATATTATTTCCTGCATTGTCTTACTTGCTGATTGCAATGGAAGAAAGAAATGACGAAATATTTGGTTGCATTTTTAGTAAAAATATAATTATTGCTAATGTTTTATAGTGCAATTAACTTTCTGTTGTTTCTTTTGTTCATAAGCATTCTATTATTTTTACTTTGTTCTTTAATCGTTTTATATTTTTCTGACGAAATCATTATATATGTATCGTTCATCATTGTCGTTTCGTTTTCCTTTATTTTTTGTTCGTAAGTTTAACAGGTTTGAATATTGAAAACATCTATTTTTCTATAAAAATAATTTCTGTGTTTTTTCTTTTTCTAACGTCATAATTATTTGTTAATCATGTTGCTTTAAGAAATTCTCAAAATAGATTATTATATATGTATGTAGCTACAAACATATGAATATACAAGTGCTTATGAATATGTATGTATATATGTATAAAATATGTAAATATGTATTTATTTATTTTTCTTTGTGTCAAATCATTACGGTGCCAAGTTGTCTGTCACTGTTTACCACAACAACAAACAATACAAGCAAAAATATAAAATAAAGTATGACATGAAGAATGTGCACACAGTAAAGAGTAAAATTAATAGGAACACAGACCTGCATACATTAAGACTACTTACTTCGAATAATTTTTGATTGCATACGAACAATTTTCTACTACAATAACTACAAAATTTTATTGTTTACTGTGATTTATAATATTAATTTCAAAACACACACAACACTGTAATAATTATAGGTACCTACTCTGTATGCGTTTGTAGAGTTAAATATGTGCATGTTTGATATTAATTGCCTTAAGTGGGAGGGTGGAGTTTTGGTCCCTGTTTGTAATCTTTGTTGTTTACTTTAATAAACTAGATATTTGTGTGGAAAGTGTATTCCATTTTAATATTCAAACCTGCATGCTTTTACAAAAATATTCAAAATAGAAATGAGAATTATATTTCTATAAGCACACGCATTTGGAAATGTTTTCGAACATGTTGCCGAAAGTTGTACCTATAGGTGATTTGGAATTAGTATTAATAAATTCCAGTTATATAAACTGGCCTATAACTAGGAGAACCAAACACTTTCTATAGACAGTGTTTAAACTGCATTAAAATTACAGTATGTAGTCGAGTATGGGATATGGTATGGTTTCCCCAACTGGTATGCTTCCTCGTGTCTAGACGTTCATGACCGTTTCGTAGGAATACGGTATGCATACATTTGTACATATTTAGTTATTATATTTAAACATAACTAGCTAACTAAGTTTATATTCCCTTATTATGTTATTTACTTTAAGTACGATCGCCTATGTTTCTTTGCTTCACATGTATTAACTTTGATACATTGCTTCGTATGTATAAAGATCTACCCTTTAATATAATCTGTTTCGCGCTTATTTATTCTAAGTTTATATTCCTTTGCTACATTATATAATTTATGTGCGATCGTTTGTGTTTCTTTACTTTACACATACTCGCTGCCTAGTATGTATAAACCGTTTCGTAGGAATACGGTATGCATACATTTGTACATATTTAGTTATTATATTTAAACATAACTAGCTAACTAGGTTTATATTCCCTTATTATGTTATTTACTTTAAGTACGGTCGCCTATGTTTCTTTGCTTCACATGTATTAACTTTGATACATTGCTTCGTATGTATAAAGATCTACCCTTTAATATAATCTGTTTCGCGCTTATTTATTCTAAGTTTATATTCCTTTGCTACATTATATAATTTGTGTGCGATCGTTTGTGTTTCTTTACTTTACACATACTCGCTGCCTAGTATGTATAAAGATGTTCCCTTTGATGTGATCTGTGTCTGCTTGCTTATGTTAAGCTTGCTATTTACTTTGAGTGCGACCGTTTATGTTCATTTGTTTCTTGTATACTTATAAACGTATTTACTTTAGTTCATAACTTATATTTACTTGGAATACGGATGCTTATGTCTTTTTTTGGAAATAAAGAACAGTCAGTCTGGTTTGAACATTGAAGAGTGAAGTATTTCACTACTACAAATTCAGAAGTGGGATTAACGCCAAAATAAAAATAAATTGAAAACCTAGAAATAATCAAAGTGAGCAGAAAGTAATTTTAAATTGTTTATGGACAAAGAGTCAAGAGTTGGTGAAAAAAAAAAAGAAAGTTGTTGTAAACTTATAGAATAAAAGAAAGATCACAGAATTTGGCAAATTTTTTTTTATTGTATTATTATTTGCTGTGTTGTCACTATGGAGGAAATAAATACTAACGATTATACTACGGTGCAGCTTCGAGATTGGCTTCGGCAACTCAACTTGTCAACCGCGGGCACAAAAGGTGCACTAGTGTTGAGACTAAATGCTATACCACCAAACGAAAGGGGTGTTTGTCCATCAAATGAGAATGCTGCTGCGGTGGGAGGCGTAAGCGAGATTAATGTGAATTACAGTGAATTTCCAACGGTCGTCCAACCGAAGCTGAACACGGATGATGCTTTTACGAGCGTGACAGATTGGCTAAAGAGAGAACTCGTGATCACGAAAAGGGAGAACGAGCTACTTAAGAAAGAAAATGAATTCTATAAAAGAAAGGAAGAGTTCGAAAGATACAAAGAGACAGTTTTGGGTGCTGGTCTAGAAATGGTTAAAAATACAGGTGACGTTGGAAACGGTGGTACAAATGATAGAAATCAAGGCGAAGAAAATGATAGCAACAAGGGTAATACAAATGAGTGTGGTGGTAGTTCTACAAATGATAGTCATAACGTGGTGGTGAACGAAGCTAGCAGATCAGAGAATGAGTGTGGTGATTTCAATGCAGAGAGGAGTGGTGCGGGAGGTTATGGTCACAATGAAGGCGAAAATGTTAGCGGTAGCGGTGACAAAGACAACGGAGGTAGCCAGGTCCAGTCGAATAAAACTTTTAGCACCAACAACAATGCATCTTTTTTACTTTTAAGAGAATTGTTGCCCGAATATGATGGTTCTACCATTCCAACAATATTTGTTGCACAGGTGAAAAACATCATAGAATCGTATTCAGTGGAGGCCAATACCGTAAAAGCTTTGTTGATGTCAAAGGTAAAAGGAAAAGCACAATGCTGGCTGCACTCCAAAGCAAATTTTTTACATCAGGATTTGAATAGCCTGCTTGACGAGTTGGTAGAAACTTTTGGTGACAAGGAAAATAAGCTTTCCTTAAGACGAAAATTTGAAACACGAAAGTGGCGATATGGCGAAGATTTTGTCATATATTTCAATGACAAAGTAGCACTAGCCCAACGCCTTGAAATTCCAGAAGACGAGCTGATCGACTACCTGATTGAAGGAATCCCAGACGACAATTTAAAAATCCATGCTACCCTACAATGCTTTACAACTAAGTCACGCCTTCTGACGGCTTTTTCAAAGATGTCGTTAAAAATGCAACAGCCAGGTCGGAGACCAGGGGACAATGGTGCTAGGTGCTACAATTGTAACTGCGTGGGACACTATGCGAGCGAGTGTCAGAAGCCCAAGAGAGAGATGGGAGCGTGCTACGGATGTGGTAGCTTGGATCACCTCGTAGCAGCTTGTCCAGAACGAAGGGTGGTGAAGCCTAAGGTAGTAAATAACTATTTAAGATATTTAAAATGTAGTTTAGATGATGACTTTGATAATTGTTTTTATATAGAATGTCTGATAGATACGGGTAGTCCTGCCAGTTTTGTAAGGGGGTCCATGGTACCCAGAGGTTTGGACAACATGGATGAAATAGAATTATCTTTTTTTTCGTTGAACAATATTGAATTTAAAACAGTTGGAAAAATTTTATTAAATGTTTTTTTTGAAAATAAATCGGTTCAAATTGAAATATTTGTTGTTGAAGACTCTGTGATGTTATTCGATTGTGTTCTTGGTAGAGATTTTCTAGATGAGGCGGGACTGACTTTGGCGAGGGTTGCTGGGAGTAGGGAAGGTGGGACTAAGGATGGGGATGACATTTCAGAGGGGGAAAAATTCCAGAGGGCGATCATGTCTATTGAATGTGACGATGTATATACTGTGGGTCTGAAGGTGGGTGAACAGGTTGGGATTGAATTGAGAAGAACGTTAGAGCAATTATTTTTGGATACTTACCTATCGCCAGAAAGACCACCGGAGCCTGAGACAAGGTGCAGGATTAAATTGAACTTGGAGAAAGAGAAGCCGTTTAGCTGTAGGCCTAGGAGGTTATCCTACGATGAAAGGGGAAAGTTGCAGAATATTTTAGAGGACTACTTGGAAAAGGGTTACATAAGACCAAGCGAGTCGGAATATGCGTCGCCCATAGTTCTGGTGAGGAAGAAGACAGGCGAGCTCCGTATGTGCGTGGACTACAGGACCCTGAACAGGATGACTTTGAGGGATAATTACCCTATTCCACTTATCGACGAGCTTTTGGATAGGTTGGCAGGGAAACGGTATTTTACCAAGTTGGACTTGAAGAACGGATTTTATCACGTTTTTGTGGATGACGAATCGGTTAGGTACACGTCTTTTGTGACACAGTTGGGGCAATACGAATTTTTAAGGATGCCGTTTGGACTGAAAAACGCCCCATCAGTGTTTCAACGTTTTGTCAACAGGATTTTTGCGGACATGGTTAGAGATGGTAGGTTGATAGTTTACATGGATGACATAATGATAGCGACTACGGGTGTTAAAGAACATTTAGAGATTTTGCGTGACGTTTTTGTACGTTTGGTTAGAAATAGATTGGAACTACGGCTCGACAAATGCGAGTTCCTGATGACGGACGTTAGGTATCTTGGCTATGAGATTAGTGGCAACGGGATTAGGGCGGATGGTGCGGGTTTGCAGGCCGTTGGGAATTTTCCTGTGCCGTCGAATGTGCACTCGGTGCGTAGTTTCCTGGGGTTAACATCCTATTTTAGAAGGTTTGTCAAGGATTTTTCTACAGTTGCGAGACCATTGTCGGATTTAACAAGGAAGGACAGAAGTTTTGTTTTTGGACCAGTAGAGCTGGAGGCTTTTGAGACGCTGAAGCAGAGGTTGCTGCAGGCCCCGATATTGGCCTTGTATGACCCTAAAGACGAGACTGAGTTACATTGTGACGCGAGCAGTACTGGTTTTGGGGCCATATTGATACAGAGGAAGGGTGATGGGAAGATGCATCCGATATTTTATTACTCGAAGAGGACTAGCGATGCAGAGGCGAAATACCATAGCTTCGAATTGGAGACGCTTGCCATACTTTACGCTCTGAGGCGATTTAGGCCTTATCTGCAAGGGAAGACTTTCAAGATAGTAACTGACTGTAACTCACTGACAATGACTCTAAACCGTAGGGAGGTGAACCCGAGAATAGCAAGATGGAGCCTTGAATTTCAGGACTATGACTATATCTTGGAGCACAGGCCAGGGTCACGGATGCAGCACGTAGACGCGTTAAGTAGGAGCCTACGCGTGATGGCAGTCGAAAGTAATAGTTTTGAGGAGAATCTAGTTATTTGTCAGAATAGGGACCCTGTGTTACTGGAAATTAAGGACAGTCTCGAGAGGAAACAAAGCAAGGTGTTCGAGATGCGGAATGGAATAGTGTACAGGAAGACGAACAAGGACGAGAAGGTGTTACTCTGCGTTCCAAAGGCGATGGAGAGTCATGTACTCTACAAATATCATGACGAGATGGGCCACGTGGGCGTCGATAAGATGGTGGATATTATATCCGGCAGTTACTGGTTTCCGCGGATACGGAAGAAGGCCTTGGAGCACGTGCAGAATTGCTTGAGGTGTATCACATACTCGGGAAAACAGGGTAAGGAGGAAGGTTTCTTGAACAACGTCCCCAAGTCTGCGGCACCATTTGATGTTGTTCACATCGATCACTTCGGACCAGTCGACAATGGGAGAAGCTTGAGACATGTACTGGTCGTTATAGATGCTTCGACTAAGTTTGTGAGACTTTACCCCACTAGGACTACGAAGACGAAAGAGGTAGTTAGTCATTTAAGAGATTATTTTAGGGCGTATAGTCGACCGCGGTGTATTGTAAGCGACAGGGGGACGGCATTTACCTCGGCGGAATTCCGTGAGTTTCTTGATGAGAATGATGTGCGACATGTCAAGATAGCAACTGGGTCCCCACAGGCAAATGGGCAGGTGGAGAGGGTGAACCGGAGCTTGGGACCGATGCTGGCCAAGCTGGTCCGGCCGGAGAAGGGTTTGTTTTGGGATTTGGTGTTGGATAGGGTAGAATTCACACTGAATAATACGATTCATAGGACAATCGGACAACACCCCAGCGTTATGTTGTTCGGACTAGGACAAAGGGGCCCCATAGGGGACCAGTTGAGGGAGTGTATACTTGACGACGTCGGACGCGACGGACAAGCTGACCATTCTTGCCTGAGACAAGCGGCCTCCGAGAGGCAGAGGATTTCACAGGACTATAACAAGCGATATTTTGATAGGCGTAGAAAGGCGGGTACGGAATATAAGGAGGGCGACTACGTGATGATTAGGAATTTTGACTCACATGTGGGGGTGTCGAAGAAACTTATTCCAAGGTTTAAGGGGCCATATAGGGTGGCAAAGGCGTTGAGGAACGATAGATATTTAATAGAGGACGTCGAGGGTTTTCAACAATCCCGAAACCCTTATAAAGGTGTGTGGGCTGTCAATAACATGCGTCCCTGGTTTCAGGGACGGCTCACTGTTGACGCAACACGAGGTCAGGTGACCTCGTTTGTCAGGATGGCCGAGTTGTAGTCGAGTATGGGATATGGTATGGTTTCCCCAACTGGTATGCTTCCTCGTGTCTAGACGTTCATGACCGTTTCGTAGGAATACGGTATGCATACATTTGTACATATTTAGTTATTATATTTAAACATAACTAGCTAACTAAGTTTATATTCCCTTATTATGTTATTTACTTTAAGTACGATCGCCTATGTTTCTTTGCTTCACATGTATTAACTTTGATACATTGCTTCGTATGTATAAAGATCTACCCTTTAATATAATCTGTTTCGCGCTTATTTATTCTAAGTTTATATTCCTTTGCTACATTATATAATTTATGTGCGATCGTTTGTGTTTCTTTACTTTACACATACTCGCTGCCTAGTATGTATAAACCGTTTCGTAGGAATACGGTATGCATACATTTGTACATATTTAGTTATTATATTTAAACATAACTAGCTAACTAGGTTTATATTCCCTTATTATGTTATTTACTTTAAGTACGGTCGCCTATGTTTCTTTGCTTCACATGTATTAACTTTGATACATTGCTTCGTATGTATAAAGATCTACCCTTTAATATAATCTGTTTCGCGCTTATTTATTCTAAGTTTATATTCCTTTGCTACATTATATAATTTGTGTGCGATCGTTTGTGTTTCTTTACTTTACACATACTCGCTGCCTAGTATGTATAAAGATGTTCCCTTTGATGTGATCTGTGTCTGCTTGCTTATGTTAAGCTTGCTATTTACTTTGAGTGCGACCGTTTATGTTCATTTGTTTCTTGTATACTTATAAACGTATTTACTTTAGTTCATAACTTATATTTACTTGGAATACGGATGCTTATGTCTTTTTTTGGAAATAAAGAACAGTCAGTCTGGTTTGAACATTGAAGAGTGAAGTATTTCACTACTACAAGTAGAAAACCTGAAAATATAATCTAAATATTAAAAAAATATATGATTTCGAAAACTAGCAAAAAAAAATGTATTCAAATATTTAGCCATGTCACAGAGCACAACTTCGATCGCAAGTGGTTTCAATTTCAAAAGACAAGCCTTTGGAATTTAAAAATGAATAATTTCTTCAAAATTATACCACTTTAAATGAATTATTAAAGAAGAATATTAATAAAGAAACAAAACAAAATTCATTTAATTTTCAATCAAAGTGTTGCCATACTACCAACTTTTTTTTTTGTAGATGCCACTAGTTAAAAGTGGTCTGATTACAATTCTTAAAATACAACAAATTTCTGTTATTAGAATTCTATCGAAATACCTGCAGTAGGAAAGAAGAAAATGTATGTTGTGTTTTATGTGCATAAAATCTATGTGTTAAATTCTTAAAAAAATAAAAGGTTTGCTTAAAATGAAACCCACGAATGCAAGCGAACTAAAATACTACTGTTGTTTTGATCGGTTTATTCTTTTTAAGATAATAGATAATTAAATTTTAACAATTTATTTATTTCCGAGAAATGCACTTTTCTTATGAAATCTCATTCAAATAATTGTTTGTTGTTGCATTTAGTTAATCATTATTGTCATGATTTCAGTGTATAAGATTTCCCCCTTCGACCACACAACACACATACAAGAACACATACATATGTATATATATTAACGAATCGCTTTGCCAACTTTTATTTTCATTTAGTTGTACTGTTGCAAGATATACCTTTTTAAAAGCGCATAAAAAATATAAAACGTTTATTCACCTTTTATTTTGTTATCTTTATATCATGCCGATGCCGTCGTTGTTGTTTTTGTTGTCAATTTCGCTTTAGTTGTTTGTCTTGGCATTTCTACACTGTTTACATTAGCAACAGCTCATTTACATTAATTACATGCATATATGCCAAACATACAAATAAAATTCATTTAAAAAACACATACATGCATGCAAATATTTGGTAATTTTGTTCTTCTTTTGTTTCAATTATTGTTCATCGCAGGTAAATAAATGTTATTGTTATGTTTAATATTAATGAAATTATTTGTCACTACAAAAACAAAATTATAGAGCAAAATTCCAATTTTTTTTAATTCGCCAATTGCTTTCCCATTTTGTTTATTGTATTGTCTGCTGTGCGATTAAGAAACTAAAACAGTGCTACCAACGCGAAATCTATATAGAAGTTAAATACAATTTGAGGATTAAGTAAATTCTAGCCATTTTTTGGATAATTTACTAGTAGATCAAATTTAACTTTAATATTCGTTATGATATTTCGTTTGCTTGGATACGATTTATTTTTTTAGGCAATTAGACCATATTAAAACAAAATTTCTTAGTTCATTAACACTAAAATTTTTAAATAATGTACTTAAAATTTGAATATTTTAAAATATTCAGAAATAAGGCAACAATTGTTACATTTATCATTCAGTGCATAATTATTATTTTCTGACTTAGCCTTTTTTTTGAAATTTTCAGATATTTCTCTAGCAGAAATATTTGCTATTTACCGATTTTTATTTCTATGGGCAGAAATAAAAATTTACCATTGATTCCTATTTTCTTTATGATATAGACATAAAAATAAATTTATTTTAATGCTAGAATATTTTTGACATTTGGTTTTTAAGTTTAACATTTTCCCCCATATTCATAAAAAAATAAAATGTATTTGAAATCTATTTTAAGAAAATTTTGTATGAAAATTTTTTAGTAAAATACATTTCAAACCCATTTTACATTTGGGGGTTTGTCATTAAGCACATAATAGATGAACAGAATTTCTGACAATAATTTCCACTTAAAGAAGGTTAAAAAAAACATAATTAAAAGCAACTATTTTTGCAAAAAAAACACAAACATGAACATCAGAAAATATCTTTATTTATAAAAAGAATATTTAACAATTATTGCTATGCATGAAGTTGCTCCCAAATATGGTGAAAAGAAAAATCTACCTCACCTACAGGCAGGGCTGCCAACACTTCAATTAAAAAAAATATCGACAAATTGGAAATATCCATTTCGTACTCTTGTATCATAAATCTTCTCATTCCGAATTTGCATGGGGTATATTTACGACCAAGGCTGCTAAAGCGTCGAGTTGGAAGAAGGCGTTAGAACTTCTTGAGAATGGCAGATACTTTTTCTAAAAACTAATAGTTTTTTCTTCGTTATTTACACTCTACATTAACGCAAATTTATTATCTATTAAATTAAAAAGTCCTTGAATACATTTTGCTCTCTAAGTACTTAATTGTTAGTGTATTTGGTATTTTATACAAAAATATACAATTATAATACAATACTGATAATTCACTTTAATTAAAACGCAATGGCAACTTGTCGCCACATTGAATCGTTATATCGTTCGAATTCCTTGAGACGCAAATCCAAATCATTAAGTTTATTCAAAACAAAGGAGAACTTTTGCTCATAGATGCCTGTAATGGCTTTAAGTTCACGCCGTAATTGCACCACTTCCTTGGCATTATCAAATTTCAATTGATCATAGTCTTGGAGGTTGGAAGATGATTCATTAAACAGTTTCTTGGCCGCATCATCGTCTCCTTGCTGAACACTTACTGCATCCACATAATATTCATCATCTGCCGATTCAATGCGATACATACACTGAATGCCGTGTATGTATTCTCCAGGAAACTCCTCGTCATAAATATCGAGGGTGTAGGAGATTTTCAAGGGTTTTATGACCACATCCATGAGCATTTTTAGATTGTAGCAGTTCCAATTGTTGTGGTGTATATAAAATTGGGATAGTTTCTCTAGATATTTAAAATTTAAAGGATTAATTTCCTCGATTTGATTGTAAGACACATTCAAAGATCTCAACTTGTTGGGAGACATTAACAAATTGGTGGGTATTTCTTTAAGGGAAGTATTGCTCAGATCAAGTCTCTCTAGAGAGTTGATTTGCATTAAATCAGGTAGAGCGCTCAGCTTGGGATTACACGATACATCCAAAGTTCTCAGGTTTGTGGAAAGAGACAAAGAGGATATTTGCTCTAAGGCATTTTCTTTTAAACGCAAAGTTTCCAAATATTCCGGTTTGCTGAAGTACAACTCCTTAATCACATTTTTCTGCAAATCCACATGCACGGCTTCACCATATATGTTGACACGGTATATGGAACAGTTTTTAGCCCACAGATTTTCCACTTTAATATTAGCAGCCACTAAGACTTCGAAGCTGGGATTATGAGAAACATCCAAATATTTAATAATATTTTGGCGTTGAAAGGCATAATCTTGTATCTGGCTTAAAGCATTATGCTGTAAATTTATGCTGAACAGTCGAGGATTAGACGAAAACAGGGTTTCGTCTATAAACTGTATGCGATTTTTAGCCAAGTTTATTTGTTGCAATGCCGGCAAATAGGAGAAAATATCAGAGGGCAGAGTTTCTATCCAATTATTGTGTAAGTCTAGAAAATTCAGTTTATCCAAATATTTGAAGCTGTCGTAGTGCAATCTGCTGATGCGATTGGAGTCCAAAAACAGAAAAGATAAACTTTCTGCCAAAGCAAAAACACTAGGCTTAATTTCTTCTAAAAGATTCTCAGACAAAAGCAAAATAGTTAGATTTTGAGCTCCCAAAAAGTTATCCCATTTTAAAGTTTCCACAGAGCAATTTCTAATATCCAGCTCTTCTACTTTAAACGCATAAAACAGCTGCAATGGGAAATTGGAGAATTTGGAGTTGACAAAAGTTAAGGTGGAATATCTCTTAAGTTCTTTGACATCATACGTTCTCTCCGAAGTGATAACTATTTCCATCTTGTTGGCAAAACTCACTACCACGCCACTGTCGCCATAATCCATGCCAGAACAAACATCTATTTGATTGCAACGTTCATCATTTGTATACAATTCAATTTTCCGTAAATTGCGGCCTTCCACATCATCATACTCATCATCCTTCTCTAAGGATATAGATTGATCTTGGATATTATCGTCCTCCACTGCACCCACAATCGCTGTATCACTACTATCGTCTGCAATTTCCTGTAATATTTCCTCTGAGACAATAGCCTTTATGGACAATATCACCACCATAGAGGCGACTAAATGAAATACTTTCATTGCGAGATTTTGCACCCTTTTTTCTCGATTCAATGCCGTTTATTGTGCTCGTGTTTCAACGCTTGATTTTTAACTGAATATTTTGCGCTTTTTAATTGGAATTGAATTCTCTTCCACGTTTGACTGCACAATTTTTGTGTTTATTATATTATTTTATTCATCGTTATTGTTAGATACAACTATTTTGCGATTATTTAGAATAAAAAAGTAATAATTATATGTATGTGAAATAATACATGAATTGTGTAGTAGAAATTAATTTACAAAACAGTTTCAATTCACATAGGAACACAGTGCGGGGCAAAAAAACCAATAAAAATAAGAAGCTATTGCTGTTTGCACAGGTCATATTTTTATTCCCAGAAAATGCTGCTCGGGCTGTAGAAATATTCTATAGCTGCTGATAAAGGAAATTGTGCCAAGATTGAGTTCCCTTGAGAGGAACATCTGTTTTCAAAACAAACACCCACAAAATGATATAGTAATCCTTAAACTCGTTGAAGTTTTAATAAGTTTCCGTTTGAAAACACTTAAGGCCTAAATCATAAAAAATACTTTACTTTTTATCAAATGCTCATTCGACAAATTTTGTATAGAAATTGTATACTTGATGAACGTAATATTTACATTAAATGTGGGCCTGTAGAATTAAAGAAACTTGTACGAAATCAGCCCCATCGCGAATAACTTTCGTATGAAAAAACTCCCAAAGTTTATGTTTTGCTATTGTGAATTATTCCCATAAAGTGAATTATTCCCATAAAGTGATGGAAAACGAGTTCGCAAACTTACAAAATACGCCATCATCACTTACAAAATACCAAATAAAATAAAAAACAATAATAATAATGTTAATTTATTTTTATTGACCTTATCAGTATTGTAATATTAATCAAGCTTGTGGTCATTTTTTATAAAATTTTATTTCGTCTAATTTTTATGGAATAAAATGTTTTATGGAATAAAAATTAGACGAAATAAAATTTTATAAAAAACGACCACAAGCTTGATTATTATTACACTAATAATAAAAATATTAAAAAATACTATAACTGCGGATTTCACCATGTCGATTGAGTTCTTTCTTTCGTACAAATAAATATGAAAAAATAAATTAAATTTTATAAATTGTTTTTGTTTCAAATGTATTTATATGAAATAAAGAACTCTGTCGGCATTGTGAAATCGGCAGTTGAATTCGTATGAAAAAACTGCCAAAATTTGCAATTGGCTATTGTGAATTATTCCCATAAAGTAATAGAAAGCGAATTCCTCAACTTACAAAATACGGCATCCTCAATGTTTGTGCCCGTGAATTATTCTACAAAATAATTCACAACAAGTGACGATGTGAACGAGAAAGGAACATTCAAGTTGTAATTAAGGTAGGGCTCTAGTGTATGGCATTTTTGTGTTATTAAAGGGGGAAAACTAGTTTTAACACTAGTTTTTTTTAAAGGCTTTAAATATAAGAAAAAACCTTCAAATTAAAACATTGTTCATAATAAGAAAATATTACTCCCAAACAATTCACAATAGCAACGTTTACTCCCAAAATATTCATGATAAGTTTTAATGGGAATAGAAAAATGAAGTTTTTTTTTTTGTAAAATGATGGCAGCTCGAAGCTGGGAACTGGAACTTTTTGACAGTTTAAATCATTTCATGTTTCTCTAAATGCCAACATAGACTTTTATTGCCCACTGTGGCATGTATTCGTCTACAAAATGCAAATACTATTTAATCATATTTTTCTATACAATTATTTCGCTTTAATTTTTTGCAAATAAAACAAATATATTAATAATACTTTATTCTTATTGGGCGATTGATGCGCTCGCTGCTGGTTGCTCGAATTTGTTCATTCATGTGTATCCATTTTATATTAACGCTTTTCAGTTGAATTTAATTTTGCTAGTTTTTATACTGACCTCCACCTATGTCAATGCTATAGGAAATCAGTTCCAAACGTTGATCGGGACAGAGAGTTAATATAACAACATTTTCATCTGCCGCTCGGCTCCCATTGCCATTGTTTACAATTCATTCGAATAGTTTAAAATTATAGAATATTTTGCATTTATGGAGGCATGTTTATTCACAAAATTTATTTTCATATTAATTTAGATTTATTGTGGTTGGCAATAGTGTGTTGGAGTGAGTAAGAAAGAGCGCATGATTATAGACAATAAGAATACTATTAGCTGGTCATTAATTTGTTTATGATGTTATTAAAAATTTTTTATTTCCATTAATTTAGTTTTGTTAATGAAATTGTTTATATGGTCGTTCAAAACAAAAAAAAATTCTATTTACTTGCTTAAAGCGCTTTAAAGGGTCAAAAAGTTAAGAAGAATTATTATCGGTTAAAAATACACATTCCGTTGAAGATAAAGTTTGGCGCAAAAATGAAACAAAATTAAGGGGAAGTGTGGTGCACTGTAAAGTAAATTAAAATCGTTTGTTATGTACGTGAAGATAAAGAAGTCAAGTTAAATAAATACGTTTTAAAAATATATCACATGTGCGATGTTTTTCTACTAGATTTGATTCGTCGTGGAAATAGCAGGGTTTGGCTACAGTGGGCCTATTTTGTATAAAGTCTGAAATTCCATATGAAATGATTACAATGTTTATAGAAAAAGATCATTGCTTGCGATATTTATTTAAAAAAAATTTTTTACCCAGACGTTATTTATCTTTATAACACACATAAATACTGTACTTTTTTTTAATTTTCAATTTGAAAAAAAAGCTATGTCAGGTTTTGTTTCATGCATTCAACTTGTGTATTTACCAAAGGCATTCAATGTTGGCTAATTATTATAGATTTATTATTTTAATATTATATCTTTAAGGTAGCTAATCTTTTTGTGTTTGTTTGTTAAGCAATTATACAAAAATCTCAATCCTCACTGTTGTAAACAAAACATACATATTGAACGAATATAAACGAGTCTTTAACAAAACATATTAACGGCATTCATAACCAAAGTAGCAAACAAACTGTTCTCACTTTTATATAATTATTTTCTTTTATACAAATTACCGATTAATTCGACAGTCCGTAATTGAATATTCAAATGTTTAAACATTTTTAAGTAGAAAAATATTATCTGCAGCAGAAAATAATAATTTTATTAAAGTTTTTTAATATTGCTTCCCATTTGCAATTGTAAATTACCTCTTTCCAGTTTGTAAAATCTTACAATGCTTGCAAGTAATATACATATGTACACTATTTCTAAGTAGAAATTCTCCGAATTCCCAATATGAAAAACTATTCCCTGTATTAAAAAAAATGTGGTTAGTGAAAAAAAACAAGTATTCTGTGTGAAATAAACTTTCAAAGATCAAAATTAACTGTTTCCAGTTGACAATTAACTTCTCCCTGTTTGATATCAGGTATTATCATTTTACCAACCACAAGAAACTGTCCCAATAATCTGCAAGAAACTATTTGGGGCTTCAAAAAACTGTGCCCAGGTGCGAATTAACTGTTCCCAATTGTAAAGTACGTGTTCCTTAGGTGTAAAGGAACTGTTCCCAGGTGCAAAGAAACTGTTCCCAGGTGGAAAGGAACTGTTCCCAGGTGTAAATAAACTATTCACAGGTGCAAAGAAACTGTTCCCAGGTGTAAAGTAACTGTTCCCAGACGCAAAGGAGTTATTGGCAGGTAAAATTAACTGTATTCACGTCCCAAGCTAAAGTTTCTACTATATTCCGACCATAAACGCATCAAACAAACAATGGAAATATTTTTATTGTTGTTTGTGTTCTTCTTAAGCAAACGTAATTTATAATTTTGCTTGGAATATTTGTCACACAGCATGATAGATGTAATCCGCCGACAATTTATTTAGCAGGTAACTGACGCCTGGAAATTATTACTTCCGGCTTTGTTCTCTTCTCAATATGCTGTAGAATAAAATACTGGTTTTTAAGTTCATGTTCGAGTACTGCACTACTACGACTTGATGTAATATATTTTATACGTCATTCTTATGGCTTTCTTGCTTATTAATTAATACTGTTAAATTTCAAATTTCGAAACTAAATTTCGCGTATCCCAAAAACACTATTATTTAATTTTATATTCGGTGTTCATAAAAAACTTTTGGCAAAACTTTAAATTTATGTTAAAACAAAATTTCCATAAAAATTTTTCATAAATTACATTTAGTATAAATAATTTTTTATAAATAAATTTTTTTATAAACGTGGTACCAAATCTCGTCACATTTTAAAAATTATTTTTGAGATAAAATAACAAATAAAAGTATAAAACTGAAAATAATTTTCGTATTTTGAATAGTTCAATAAACTTTGAAGAAAAAAAAATAAAAAAAATACAAACACGAGAGATGAAAAGAAAACAAAAGACATTAAAAAGATTTCAGTTAAACAAATATTTAGAAAATAAAAAAATTAACGGCATTATAATGGGGACAAGGATATATGTACATACATATGAACATTTTTTTAAATTTATTATCTGTAAAGATAAATATGACTTTTTAAAAACTTTTATATTAATTTTTTCGGACATTCACTAAAGGGCATTTTGAAAAAAGGCACAATTTCGCAGTTTGCCCTCCGGTAGTACTGATTGTAAAAAGCCATCTAGCATTTATTTTTATATCTTCAAAGACAACTTAGCCACTAGATTCCCCAAAAAATAGATCATCTCGAGGTTACACAAAATGCCAGATCGATTGAAAAGAATTTTTTGAGGGCAGACTGTTCTATCGAAGAGCTAAAAGAAAAGCTCGGCTATGCTTACGGTTTTTCGCTGGAATTCTGATTATCGTTTATATAAATAAATTTTTTTTTATAAATCAGTAAGAAAGTAAAATTTTGTCCCACAACAACAAAAGATAAATTTTTTGTGGTATTTTATATAATTACGTAGTTAAATATTTTGCTCACTATTATCGATATACACGACCATATGAAAACGTTTCTTGATTTAATATGTATCGAACCTTTTAGAACTTCTTGTTCTCCTCCCATAACGCCTCCAAGATTTGGTTTTGGTTGAATTATTGTGTAATTTACTTGCCTCAATTGGTACTGATTAAAATGTTTACACACAATTTTATTATTTTTGTTATTATTATCATTATTAGATTGAGTGAAGTACTTTTTAAACGTCTATAGAAAATTAAAGAAAAAAATTATAACAAATAAAAATACAAAACAGAATAATCAGAAGATTGTTTTGTACACAACATTTAAATTTACACATGATCTAAGTGTGGTACAGTGGTATTGGATGGAGAAAATTAATAACAAGAAAGAAGTAAGTAATAATTTGCAATGACATCATTCTCTAGATCAAAAGTTGTAACGAACTACTTGAAGATGACTGCTCTAACCAGACAACTAAGTGCCACGATAGACAAGCAATTAAAACTTATCCATTTACATACAAAAAGTCTTTCATGTTGGTGTATACAAATCCGCAGTGGTCAATACAAAAAAAAATTAACTATTAATTTTAGAAAAAGGAGGAGCGGGTCTTACGCCGATATCGATTTTCATTAAAAATTCCAAATTATGAAGCATTGGTTGCATCAATTCTTAATCTGATTAGGAGTGATGGTATAGAAACATTTAAACTTTTTAATGCTAACTTCTCTCTTTTTATCATAAACAGCAGAATTGCTGTAATAATAACTGCCAGTTTTAACGGTGACTTAAATTACTTTATTTTATGTGAATTTTTTTCACGTGAAAATCGGTTTTATTTTATGGATTCAGCAGATATAAAAATATACAATATGGCATCTCTATGTATTTAATGTGTTGAAGTCTGTTGATGTTGCCATATCACTTAAAACAAACATGAAAGAAATATGTACTGAAAGCTGTAAATGCTCTAACTGTGAGAATTTGTTGCCAGTTTTTGTAAATAAATTAATGATTTTCGCCTAATTTTCGCTTCAGTTTTTTATTGTTGTTTCAATGTAAATTCTTAGACGATGATTTCCTATTTTATTTACAAAAACCGGCGGTTAAAATTTTTTTCCTGTTACCAAGGTCACTGCACTAAATGACCCATATTACATTATTTAAAGATTACACTACTGTGTTAACAATTTGCAGTGTGCAGTGTGAGCAAGCCTTTATTATTGTTTTTACAATGCACCAGCAAACAAATTATACACAATTAGGAAATATTAGCGAAATGAGTATTTTTTTATTTAAGTTGGTAATCTTGAAAACAGCTATAATTGTGCTAATTTTATAATCAAGAGAAAAATGTCAACTAAATCATAAAACTAAATGTTATTTTAATGCAAAAATCTATAGAAAAATTATGTTATTTATGCATGACAATCATTATCATCCTGAAATATTTAGATGTTTCAATTTCACACACATACTTATTTATTTTAGTAAGTCGATAGCTTCTAAATTATTTAAAAAAACTGGTTTATATTGTTTTATAACATTTTTCATATAAAATTTGCTAATCAATAATTAAAGATTAAACAGAGATTCCGTGTTGATATAATAGGTGATATATAAAGAAATTAGTTAAATAAATAAGTAAAGCCACACCTACCTGTTGCTAAAAATTTTTTTTTAAATTTTGTCTTCCTTTTAATACCAACAGCAAATCTCCAATACGTATTTTTATTTAATCACTTCTTTTTGTACCAATAAAACAACATTTATCACTTTTTTTGTCACTCCCGAAACGTATCTTCAACGATTAATTTTCAACACAATTTCTTTGTTTTTTTTATTTTCTAATGGAACTGTCAAACTCTCAATAAAAAAACGTCACATTAATTACGCATATACGCACACAAATAATAACAAAAGAGTGGCTATTTTGCTTGTTCGGGCAAAAAGTTAGTAATTCTTGTTGTAGTTGATAAGAGAGATAAACAATTGTTTTTTTTCGTATTTATGAAATATGTTTTAGACTTCGATTACTAAAGAAACATTTGTTGAACGTGAATTCACTATGACGTCATCTTAAAACAATAAATTAATTTTATTAATTACAAACAGAAAGAACCTGCTTTTATTTAAAACATTGATTAATGGCTTGATAAACAGGCATTAATAGGGTTTTTATGTCGAGGTAGTGGGGCCATCTTTTCGTCTAGGTAAAGGCTGTGAAGAGTTATATGTACGTAAATCTACGTACATAACTAATTGATTTATTATCGAATTTATTATTTATTTTTTGAAGGCAAAGCCATGAAAATTGGTTATATTTTATAACCTTCTTATTTTATAAATTTCTGTATAAATTTTCGAAAAATAAGAAGTTTATAAACATAAAACGCCTACATGATAAAATATATTTTATGTTTATAAACTGATTATGTGAAATTTTTTTTATAGTAGTTTGTCATATAAGAATCTTATAAGCATAAAATATTTTTTGTGAATTAGACCTTAATTATTTCTTATGAAATAATCCCTTGGTATATAACAATTTAAAAATATTGATGGAAACTTCCTTAACATACAAAAATCACTTTAGATTGTAACCTCGATAGCCCTCCAGACTACAAATAATATAGATTTTTAACACGTTGTTCATAATTTCTATAAAAAAATTTCAAGTGTTACATAATAATAGTGAAAATGTCGTATTTTATTCCAGTACCACCTTTAAAATTGGAAAAAAAAAACTGATCAAAGAATGCTGATAATATGGCGTAGTGCCTTATTCGAATATATACTTATTTCATATTTTCTATCATTTAAATGCATATTATTTCATCTCGTAATTTCTTAATGGTGACTTGCTTTTTACAATCTTGATGGTATTACGTATCTTATTCGTTTTAGGAATTTAAATTTATTTTAAGAAAGTTTGTTTGAAAGTGATAAGCCAGTTTGTAGGCGATGAAAATAAGAACATATTATAAAGGCGATCTGGCAGCTCTTTTGCATGTTAAAGTTGTTGCTGGGCTTGTTTGCTAGCTGTACTCATTACTGAATAGCTTTTGAAAACATCCTTAGTTTGAAATTTTATTACTCAAACACAAGAATTATTAATAAGTTCTGTCAACAAATAAATATTTTTAATTACGAAAAAAAATTTTCTCTTTGTCTATTAATTTGAGTGTGTTAAATAAAACACAAAATAAAATAAATGAAAATTTTCCATTTAAACATAAAAACAAACGGTAATATGAAAGTGGGGGAAAGGGTGGAAAAATAAAAGCATACAATATGGACATTGGAATGAAACACAAACCAAAATTATTTATACACGTGACCAGGGATGCCAACACACAACATTCTCTTGTAATTTTATTAAGATTTGAGAAAAATCTCCTTTGTTACATATGGAATGAATATTTTTATATAAATACATGTATGAATATTTATTATATATGTATACATGTTTAACTGCCTATTTATCATTGTCGACTGAATTCTTTCTTTCGTACAAATACATTTAAAACAAGAACAAAGTTTTATAAATTGTTTTTGTTTCAAATGTATTCATACGAAAGAAAGTAGGTATTCATTCGGCAATGATAAATAGGCAGTTAATATATTTATTAATATAGGTTCACATATTTAATTCCAAAATCTTGCAATATACATTCATGATGTGAAATCTAATAAACCGCCCGCAGTGCGGTCAATTGGTACTTCCCTCCAAATTTATAAAATTAATAAAAGTTATGTAAACCATTGTAAAGATTGTATTTACAGCTCAAGACGGCAATTTTCGTTCAAATCAAATTAAGCAAGTCAATATTAAAAATAACATACTTCGCTTAAATAAACATAATATTTTAATAAGACACTTCTGTACTCCATACCTTCTGCAATTGACAATTTCTAATAACCTCTTCCCATATTAAAGGCCTTAAACATTAGCCATAACATGTTGCCGACAAGAAGTAGTTAATTGTACTGTTTTTGATATTGTCGTGCGTGATATTGACAAATAGCTACCGAATAAAGGAGGATATCTAACAGTTTTAGTCCAATAAGAATATAATTTCAGCTCTATCCCAATCAAAAAATATATACGACTCAACTATAAACATCTAGAAAATATATGGAATAACATAAGAAGAATTACAACTCCACGTGAAAAATGAGGAAAATGAGAACATACGTAACAACTTTGTTATATGTATTCGAAAGACGGAATCGTTTCATATTATATAACTTTTTTCGAAAAGATTTACAAAATCTTAAATTTTTTCCTCCACGGACAACGGATAAGTAATTTACTGTTGACTATAAATAAATTGGCGGTGCAAGATATACATATATGATGCATTATACCTATATGATTGCCTTGTTCTATCCAATTTTCGCTTCAAATTTCGTTTAAATTGATATGAGCTGGCATACAACAAATTATTAAAGTACACTACAGTTACACACACGATTTATTATAGAAAAACTAGCGCGGATATAAATAGAGCAGCCATAAATGTATTTTGACCTATTTTTGAATAAATACACAAAGATCGGCAGCACTGACGATGATTTTAAAAACATTTTTTGTCCACTCTTCCATTTTGTTATCTCTTTAAAATAAACAGCTGATTTGTAATAACGAGAGAGCGAAATAACGTTAAATTGAAACAATTTATGTGGTGGTTTTTATTACACTAATTAATTTATAAGAATTGGAAGCATTGGAGTTGTTATTCCAAATACACAAACAAATACAAAATTAGCCCATTTTGTAAATAAAAATAATTTTTAATGGCAAACGAAACACAAATACATATTTATAAATACTGTACGTACACATTAACCGCGAGTACCTATTGTTTATTTAGATTTTGCTGTTATATATGAATATTTTATCTGAAATTGGAATGAATTTCTCCAATTTTATATATATGTATATATATATATATATATTTTTTAGAATATCTAGCACGATTTGAATGAGTGGATTTTTAAACAACGCATCTGTATAATTTAAATATATACGTGGTTGTACCTAAGGATGTATGTATGTATGCATGCATTTATAAAGGGAGAAGCAGCAGAAGTAACAAAAATAAGCACAAAGAAAATTGATGAAAAGTATGTAACACTAGAAAAGTTTAGAAAATTAGAGGGTATGTACATATGTACAAAAGTTCATGTATTCATATGCATGTGTGTATCTATGCATGTTATCAAGCCCTTAATTTTGTTTTTAAAAATGGTGATTTGATCTTAACAATATCATAAGCTAAAATTTTTCTTAATATGTAGCTTTTTCTTCATTTTTTAATAACACAACTTTATTTTCTCTTTGATAAACACGAGTCTGATTGGTTTTCCTTTTGCTGTAATTTACTTTGAGTACAGAGCTTTCACAACATTATTTCTTTTCTCTAGTGTTAAAAACTTTTTTTTTTTACACAAAGCCCGTTAACGATCTATTAAATCTTATAACTTCCAAGTTTTGTTATACAAGATGTGTTTGCTAATCACGTTGCACATACAGTTTATGATAACATTTATAAACACACGATTAAGAACGCAAAAAGTTTCAAATTCTATTTATTACCACATTAGAAAAACGCAAAACACTGAACGAAACTCTTCGAACACTATGCTCCTTTAAGAATTTCGGAAAACAAAAAACACGCACATATAGCTCAACAGTTTACGAAACACTGACTGCAATTTATCAATTCCATGTTTTCCATTTTGTTTGCCTTCTTTTTGAATTTACGTTGACATCACAAATACAAAGCAAATGGTATTCTCACGATAGTTGCCAGATGGTTCTCGACACAATATCGTCTATTGACATAGAAATAGTCGGCGAAACAGATGCAATGGAAAACCTGAACGACTTTTGAAGATCGCTCCATTATGGCGTAATAAATGTTACATTATTAGATAAAAACAATATTATTTTTTTTGAGTAGATATATATAAACATTTACAATAAGAAGACTACCTTGTTTTCGTTGTATCAAAAATTTAATGGTGATATAACTAGCATTAGAATATTTTCATTGGTTCTTTAAGCACCAACAAATTTTTTAGCCGCTTGAATATTACAAATGAAATAACTGTCCATTTCCAAGCCCATTGAAGTTTCAAAATACGGATGTAAGCACACAGCGATTATAGAAACAACAACTCGATGATCCCAGTAGATGTCTGTCAGTAAATCTGTCGAAAATTATGCGATTGGTTGACAAATATTTGATCGTTATTGCTTGAAGACATTCTACAAAGTTTCTAATGTAATTTTTTACATATTGAAATAATGTTGGCAAATATTCGGAAATTTTAAACTTTTTACATACACCCATATCACTATTGAGGCTAAAACTAAAATATCTATTGAGATTCTCTTATGCCTATTAAATTTTCCTTGGTGCGTATCGAACAACTGTCAAAAGTTTATGTACAAACCACATAAAATGTTTTTTTTTAAATCTGTCTTGTTAATGATGCTTCTTCTTTCTTAATTTTAACATTAGCTCGTAATTTTCTTTCAACAAAATGCGTGTGGTTTTTGGTGTTAATTGTTGTACTAGTGAGAGTACCTGGTAAATCTGCCTTGATCTAAGATCAGAAACTGTAGAGAAGATATAACGTAAGAAAATCGTATATAGTAAGATAAAATATTTAATACTATCTAATACAAACTCTTTATTTGTTACTATTTCCAGATCGTAAAATGTTAACATGATTACATATGTTGGGTTAAGGTTGCATATTGAAGAATAAAATATAGTATAAATTTTGAAATACAGTCGAATCCGCTTTATTGGAAATAACCCAAATTTAATTTTTTCCAGTTATGCGATTTTTTCTCTAAAACGTTGTTGGGATTACTGAAATTTGTTTAACTGCGTACTGCTTAAAATCACGATGTGGCACAAAAAAAGATATCCTAACTAATACAATCTTTAACAAACAATTAGACATCTTTACTGAGCCTAAGTGCAAGTATGAGAAGTGCATAGTAGGCATTTTGACGGAAGAATTCACAGTGTGGCATAAAAACAGAAATCGTAACTAATACAATCACTAACAAACAATTAGAAATCTTTACTGAGCCTAAGTGCAAGTATGAGAAGTGCATAGTAGGCATTTTGATGGAAGAATCCACAGTGAGGCAATTTTGAAGAAGTTTATTAGTTAAATGCTTCATATGTATATTAATGCAACGGACTTGTAATATTTATATCACTGCAAAGGTAATTACGTCTACGGTTTAAAAACTTGTTCAATTAAATTATATATCTCGACTCCGCTTTACTGGAAACAACAAAAAACCAAATTTTTTTCAATTATCCGATTTTTTCTTAAAACGTAGTTCGGATTACTGAAATTTGTTATAGTTAAGCATACTGCTTGAAATCAGTAAAACAATACCTTTTATATCAAATGACTAGTCACTTGCATGGACAATATAATAGAAAAATACGATAAAGTACGTAAGAGCGAAAAGAACAACTACATTTTGCCATTTAATTTTTTAACAATTTTTTCAGTCTTAAGTTTGCAATCGATTCGATGTCATTGTTTAGTATTTCACTACAGCGACGTAAGTTTCATACAAAACGTAGATGTGGGCTTGCTTTTAGTTTTCAGTAATACGATATTTTCAGCAAAGCGATGTTTCGCAAAAGCGAAGTGAATAAGACTAGCAGCGTTTAAAATCAGTGCGGGGATTTGTATCGCTTTCAGTAATCCGATTTTTTCAGCTAAAGCGGATTCGACTGTAACTTACATTGAGCTTTCCAATGCTCACATGTAAAATTTTACTAGCAAGATTTTTTTTTTTTTGAAAATTAAAACTAGCATATATTTACATATGTATGTTTATATGATGAAATTAGAAACTGTAAAAATTATCATTAAAAAATATAAATAAAAGGAACGAGGGCAAACATGTTGAATGAATAATGTCGATGGCTTTTAGTTTTAACGCCGATGTATCGTTAACCAAAATAGTGATCTTAATTTAAAGCTTTGTTTTCGAACGATTGTTATTGAATATTTAATGTAAACGACTTTCAACCACCAAGTCTGGCACCTGTGTGGCACATATATGTGTATATAAATACATAAGTGTGTATGCTTGTACATGCAATTGTATTGACAAATTATCATTTCATTCCAGTATCACATGTGTCGCTGTTTTACTTTTTTCCTTCTTTTTAATATACTTGAAGTGAAATGAAACAAACTCAACAACAACAATATAAATAACTGATAAGTGCAAGAACTCTTAATACCAGCGCTGCCATATGAAAGGGCTTAATACCAAACGTGGGGAATTTTCATTTTTTATAGGAATAAAACTATCAAAGGGTATTGCTTATTGATTTGCATGATATTCGAATTTATATTTCGAATATGATATGTAATTGCAACCTTATTTATAAAAAAATTTTATTCATTATGCGATTATAAAATAGTTTTGTTTATGAAAATTTGAGTTTTTATACATTCGAACTTATAAGATATGTAGAAAAGAACAGAGTAATTATTTGGCAGATCTATTTCCGCTCTTTTTAAAATAGTGACTTTCTTGATCTGTTTGGATATATACACACAATACTACGTTATTATTTTAACTCTTAGTAAACCCCAGGTTTTTGACTTCTTATTTAAGTACAAAATTAATTAATTTTTCCATAAACTTAAGTTGTGTTTAAATACACTTTTAGTTTTTCAGTCTAAAATTAATTTTGGGATTTAATTGTGATAAAATTATGGTAGCACAAATAAATGGTAAGAAAATTTCTGCACATGATACAATAAAAGTACCTTCTTACCGACGTTTCGTTTCTTTCTTGCTGCTTTACCAATTTTCAAGTTGTGGAATGTAAACAAACTATGAAAAACACATACTAGTATAAAAAACATAAATTCAATTTAAATGTACAATGTGGGGACATTTCAATAGTATTTGATTTTGAAGTGAAAAACAAAATTTTGTATTTAAATAAACTTTAAGTTTAAATAGCACTTAATTTTTAAGTTAAAAACTAGGCATAAGGAAATTATTTTAGTGTAATTAACAATGTTTTATCGAAAAACATCTCATTTTGCAATTTTAAAAATTTGCAGCATATAAACAAAGCATCAAAACGTATAAATTCAAATGAAAATGGTCGTCGATATAAGTAATAAATAAAAAAATAATCTGTAAAATGAATTCTATAATTAAATAGAATTTCAAATTCTTTTAACTATTAAATTAAAAGTGGTACACATTAGTTGGCCACATTTTAAAATGAACGTTAACATTATTCGCGATGCATTAGACTGACTACGGTTTACGTTTTTCAACTTCAAATCCAATCATTTGTAATAGATTAAAGAAAATTTCAGTTTTGCCTTTAATCTAAAGGCGAAAAACGGCAACCGTACTCAGACTGATTACTACATACGAACCGTCTGGCAGCATCTTTACCATGTGTACCACCTTGTTTAGTTTCATTCACAATGTTTCGCCAAGAATAAATACACGCTGCTTCATACCATATCATTCCTTTTTATTTGTTTACATTAAGAAACGAAACATAACGAGTTTGTATAGCACACAAGTTTGTATGGGCGTGTGCGTGTGTTATGAAAATAGTACCAAGTATCTTGCAAAGCCGATTGAACCAAAGTCGGCATATTCGTTAACAGTTAGACGGCGTCTTTGATTTAACTGGCACATCTCCTCGTATTATAGAAGAGAATTTTTAATTATTTGTTTATTTTTGATACAAATTTTTAACTCATAAAAAGTCGTTCTTTTAAAATTTACTTTTCAATGTCTTATATATATATCTACATTATGTATGTCTGTCCAATTTTGCTTACCTGTTCTATATCGAAATCCCATTCTGGTGAAGGTGATCTCATAGATCTATCCGCAGGCGGTGTTCCTTGCGCCGGAGAGCCATGTGGCTCTTCCGGAATAACAGCAAACCGACCTCTCTGCAAGATGGGCGATATAGTGCCATAGTTTGCTACAAGAATATATAAAATATTTTTAACAAATTATATCAATTGGCAAATTGAAGGATTATATGTATAATTCATATGCTATCGAAAACTGTTCGTCAGCTGGGCAACCCACTAGCAAAGTTAATTTAAGCACAATGACGAGAACATCTGATTACATGTTCTAATTAGATTAAATGTCAAACTTGGGAAATATTCATAAAAAATATTAGATACAATGAATGCAAGATTGATGTGTCATTACCAAAATTTCTTTCAGAGCTTTTATTGTAATTATTATAATTATAATAGACTCACTGTTTATAAAGTATAAACTTTTATGCAAATGGCAGAGCTGTACATCTCATTTGCTGTCTCTTAAAAATCACGAATTTAAAATTCATGTTTCAAATTGATTTCATGTTTCAAAGATATCGTTAATGATTTTTTTCGTTACATGCAAACTAGAAAACTTTTTAAACTAATATATAAAAGCTTAATAACTTACATGTTGGCATTAGACGAAAGCGACCCAATGTGGTTTCAGGTGGCCCTTGAGGTTGAGTTGAGGTTACACGAAAGCGACCACGTCTAGCGGCGGCTACTTCTTCGTAGCCTCCACCACCGGTATTCGGCATTTTTTAACGTTATTTTAACTAAAAATAAAAACAACAATTTTAATTTTATTGAAACATTACTAAATACATATTTGCAAATGTATAAAAATGGCATGTTAAGCAAGCAAATGTTTTAGAAAATAGCAAAAGGTCGATAGAACAAAAGCATGTTAATGTCCTTTAAACACGCAAGCACAACGTTCAAACACTAAAAAAGTATAACAAAAGGACACCGAAAGTCAATATGGTAACAGTGTTGTCAAACTAAGAAGATTTAAAAAGTACCGATTTTTCCTTTGCTTAAAAGTTGCTAAAAACAATATACATTCACACGATGATTTTTTCAGGTTTTATTGTCGAATTGTTTTCAATTTTAATATTTTCTTTTATTAAACTGTCAGAAATGGTTAAGAAACTTAGTTTGGAAAATCGTCACTTTTAAGGTGCTGAAGATGTATTGGCGTATTGGTTTTCCGAGCCAAGCTATCTTTTCGGAAATTTTCGGGCAACGAAGTTCGACTCAAGATTTTTTGAATTGTTCGTAAATTTGTGTCCAAAACCAACCAACCGTAATCATGCTTCAGCACCCATATTCACAAGGTTGGACCGCCTAAAATTATTTTCTCTTTTGAAGGACGACGTTTTGTGACGATAACAAAAAAAGCGCATATCACAGAACTGCTTCACAGATTGAAAAAATAAACGCTCGCATAAGTGTGATTTATCTGAGGGGAGTGATAAATTGAAGAGGACAGTTGATGGCTACTTTCCTGTTGTTTTTTTTTTACAAAAGACACAACTTTTTCTTTTATTGCTATTTCATTTATTAAATTTGCGGGAAAAGCAAATTTTTTTTCTTCAGAAAAATAAAAATTTACCATATTTTTGAACAACCGTCGTAATATTGTTTTCTGCCTACTAAAAAAGTATGCCATTTACTTGTCAGCCTTTTCTATGCGTCATTGTGATTTGTGGAGGACATTGTCTCTAATAAGAGAAATCGTAGGGGCCTGTTAATGTCTTCCAAAAAAAATTTAACTTATGTAACGGGTGTGTACCGACTTACGCTTGCATTTCGCGGTAGGCATTTGCATTTATTTAATGTAGAGTTTTCTCCGTAACGGACTTACGCCTAGAGCCATGCAAACATTTCACAAACAATTTTAGAATCCAAAATATATAATAAAGCAGCACGATAATGAAATTTTGTACCCGGAAAAAATTTTACAACGAATAATTGCGATTATTAAATCACTCACAATAAAAGGGTTACCATTTATATGACATAATAAATTTAATATTTCCCTAATGGAATTTCTTGAAAACATTCGACATTCTTGCTGAATTTGATATGGAGCGAAATTCCTTCGAAAGTTTATTAAAAATAGTGAAAATTAGGCGTTTCGAAACGATTGAGGATATGAAAGAACTGGTTCGAGGATAGGGCGACGCACCGAAAGTTGATTAAACATAGTGAAAATTAGGCGTTTCAAAACAATTGAGGAGATAAAAGAACCGCTTCGAGCATTGGCTGACGCACCTGACAGGGTCTAGGGTGGCAGCAAGCCTAAGTACGCCACTGAATTTTCTGCCGATAACGTTGTTGTTTTTATGTACAAAAATTGCTCAATTGAAAATTTACAACACGCAAAAACCGTAAAAATTCATATCAAAGTACGAAAGTTAATAGTTATAATTTTATCCACCATGGACAATAGCAAACAGAATTTTGTACGATTTCTTTGCGCACAATTCCTATCGGAACGTCAAACGCAGCCAGACGTCAAACCGGGATTAGTTAGGATTTTTTCGCATGCAATTCTTGAATGCAATTGGAATATATGTATGCATGAATGTATGTGTACTAAATAAACATTTACCACTTACTATTTCAGTTAAAACGAAAGTATGTACTGACAATAGCAGAAATCAATCAAAAGTTTTACTAAGAATTTTAATTACAACAAATTTGTACACTTTCGTTTGAATAACTGTAGAAAGGTGTTTAATTTATAAACGGAAATTAAACTGCACAGCGTTTGGCATATTCATAGCCAAACATACAAACTGTCATATAGTCTCAACATACACACACACACAAACACATAAATCAATGTAACCGCAAAATAGTGATTTAAATTATTTTAAACAGAAAACTTTTCTTGTTTTTTTTTTGATAATTCTTAGGAAAATATTATTCGGTAATTAAAAATTTAGATGATCGTAGTTTTATTTTTATATTTTATTATTATGTTTTGATAAGCACAACGAATTAAGTATTTAATTTTATTTTTTCACAGATTTGCTGTTAATTTATGTTTGTTGCTATTTCGCCATGATAATAGATTGTTATGTACGTAAATTATATTTTCATAGCTTTTTTATATTTTACACTATTGACTTGGTCGGGTTTTATGCAATCTTTTCTTGAATATTAAAATATTTTTTCATTTTGCTACTTTTCTTTTACAAAAACAATAATTTATTTAAAAATGCACACATATTTTCCTTCTTTTTTTTTGTAATAATTTTATGCTTTATGTATTTTTTAATTATAATTTCTTCTTTTCTTGTAATATCTCGGCAGCAGATTAGTACACTTGGTTGAATTGATTGTTGGCTGTTATGGTTATGACCAAATAAACAGTGTTTGCAAAAGAAAAAAAAAAAGACTGTGAAAAACATTTACTCACTCACATAAAGCAAAGGAAAAAATCTCTGAAAGGCCTGCCAGACTTGTCGGCATTTGCCGCTTTTTTCCTCATCATGATCAAATTGCCGATTTTTCTCAATATGTACCGATTTTGTTTTCTTGCTACTCAAGAGAAAAAGCGTTGGTTTAGTTTATCGTAGACGTGTTGGCTGTATTGTATTCTTCTATTGAAATTTTGAAAAAAAATCCCCAGCTATATTTTTGAAAAGGAAGTTTTTTTAAATTTTGCAGATATTTTTAAGGAATTAAAGCAAATTTTGCAAACTTTCTGTCAAAAAGTTTCAGTTTTAAAACATCGCCTTTATCAATGGATTTATTAAGAGAACATTTCGGTGAGCATATAATTTCACGTTTTGGGCCGGTCGATTGGCCACCAAGATCGTGTGATATCACACCGTTTGATTTTTGCCTGTAGGCATGTGTAAAGTCAAAAATTTATGCGGACAAACCCGCTTCGATTCAGGCCTTGGAGGAAAACATCACGAGTGTCATTCGCCAGTTACGGATTCAACGGATGGACCATCTGCGACGTAGCAACGGCCAACATTTGATAGACATAATCTTCAAAAAATAAATGCCAAAGAATGTTCTTTCAAATGATAATAAATATTCACCATTAAATTTGAATTTTCTGTGTTTTTTTCTTTAAAAATAGTAGGGAACCTCGAAATGGATCACCCAATACAATAACGTATGGTTCATATTAATTTCTATTTATTCTTGACCTTTCAATATTATTTTAGTAAAAATTTTTTAAGCTTGAAGTCTTTTTGTATAAAAAGTTTAAAATTATTTATTTATATATTCAATATTTAGCCACTCCTTCGGTTGGCTTCATTAGGAAAATATTAGTCATCTTTTATTTTTTCACATGCTTCCGGAAGTTTGCAATGAATTCTCAGTCAAGTAAATGAAAATAAATTGTCAAAAAGGATTATCATATGGATTCTAATTGAATGTAAACCAACTAAAGTAAAAGAAAAATTCGATGGTCGCTTGAAAATACGTCTTTACAAAAAATTTTTTTGTTTAAAAATATTTTAAACAGACTATTTCAAACTGTTTTGATGCTTTTAGTTTTATTGATGTTTTATTCATAAAAATATGTTTTGCAGTATATAAAATGGGCAAGTATGTTTAATATAATGATTTTTGGCCGATTTGCTTCATATTGAAGTGCCGACGTAGTTTTGAAAATAAGACGATTTTTTATCAAAATCATGTGGCATCATGTATGCAGAGTATTATTCAGTGGAAGAGCGAGAGAGATGTTGGGTTTTGCGCATGCAATCAAAATAATACTGAAATGAAATTATACTGCAAATTTGGGAAATTTCTTTTACAGCCAGAGCTGCCAGATTTTACAGCTTAGTCTTACATACTTTCATGATTTTTGTTCCAAAGATTAGGAATATTAAAATGAATTGTTTATTGTATTTTAAGTTAACACTTTTTGCAGATGCAAATTTAATCTGGCTTTCTTTAATTAGTTATTAGGGTTTCCCACCACAAAAATACCACAACTCGTCTGTATACAAAATATCGATCATCTATTAATGCTATTTGTTATTTAGTGAAAACAATATGGCGTAACTGAAAAGCTGTGCCTTAAATATGTAAACTCTTCAAATGCTGTCCTCATATTAAATAAAACATATAAATCAATAAAAGCAATAATTTAATAACTAAAATTTGCAATTTATAAAAATATGAGCAATATTTTCCAAAATACATACTATAAACTTTTTGAAAGTACATAATATGAAAATTTATATATTCGAAAAATTACCGCGTTGGCATCACTGGGCAATAAAGTGAGCACAACGAATTGTTATTGTAATATTGTTCCTCTCACATGTAATTACTTCAGGACAAAAGCGATATGGTTTTAGTATAATTGGGCAGAGAAAGTACATTTCTAGAATGTCACAGCCACGACATTAATTTTCCCTGAGCTTTGTGCTCAGCAGTATTTTCAGTTAACAAAAATTCCTTTTCCATGGAAGTTTTATGACATGCACTGTATCTATGTATGTACGTATGTAAGGATGTGCTTTAGAAAGAGTAGGAAATTAAAGAGAGAAAGGTTAGGCGGCAAATAAAAAATATGCCGCAAGATATACTATATAAAAAATAGCAGGTATCATATAAATAAAACTTTTTTTCCGCTAATAAAATCCATATGTAAGCGTTGCAGTGTGACAGCAACGTTGGCACATGTTCCATTCAATTAACAAAACAAACACAACAACAAAGTTAATAATAAAAAAAATGAGACTAGAATAATAAACAAAAAATGGACACTCGTACCGGAGCTCCAAACAAAAATAAACAAAGGAAAAAGCTAAAGAATTGCAACGTTAAACTGCAAGTAAAAAACAAAACATAAACAAAATAAATGCCCCTGCATGAGTGTATGGATTCATTTCGTTTAAATTATAAACACGTGAGTTTTATTAAAGCATCATAATTTATCTTGTTTTCCTTCTCGCACTCAATTGTAGCACAGACATGGTAAAACGAGATCGAGTACGAGATGGTACTGCACTTTAGCCAGAGATGTACGATATCAGCAAATTTTGCAGAATAAAATTAATAAAAAAATAGGTACATATATATGAATGTATAAAATATACAAATCAATAAAATTGTGGTATTATTCCGAAAATTCTTAGCTTTCTGGGAGACATATTTATTTGTCCACAATATTTAATACCTATTATAAATTTTTATTTGTTAACAAATTTGGAAAGCAAGAATTATTTGAAATGTATCACTTTAACAGCTAAAAATTAGTTTATATAATAAAACACAGAAGGAATTGAACTTGGCGGTTTTCCTTGCAACCTAAATTGCTGGAAAATATATAAATTTTTGGAGTATTTGAAAAGCACGATTTTTTTATCTTGGACTAGCACTCAGGGGATGACCCCTACATATGCAGTGCATTGCGCCGGAACTAGAAAGGAGGGGATAGTATTGAGGGGACAGATGAAAGATGAGAAGATTTTTTTTTAGCTTTTTCAACCTTTTTAATTCGCCAGCTAATTTTTTGCTACAGAACCAACGAAGGAGGGTGCTTTGCCTTCATCATTGAAACAGGCTGGCAACAAAGAACACAACCACGCACTAATGCTGTTCAGAAGAATTCAACACAATATTTCATGACTCAACGCGGGGTTGAACTCAGGAACCTCCGCTTCATAGTCCCGTGTTCTACTACTTCAGCCAACAGCACCCACAGCTGGGCAGCGGTACCCCGATTTAAATAGAAGCTGCAACCATTTTCATGTATAACAAACTTTTTCCGATTTGTGACATATAAAACAATATTCTCTATTAAATCAAGCTTAAAACAAGATAATATATTTTCAAAAGTGCTGGTCACCTTTTTGATATCTGTTATATGATTTTTAATGAGAAGACGGACGTTTCATCTTTACATCCTTGCATTATTTTTGGTGGTCTTTTCTTATAATCTTTGAGGTTGCTTGCCATCTTTTGCAATGCTTCACTATCGTTGAAAATGTTTCCTTAATAAAAATATTTTAACTTTTATTTAATTTTGGTAAATGTGATTGAACTCTGTTGTTTATGCACATTCTCACATAAATTATATTATACATTATATTATAATTATATAACTCTTATCTTCTATAATGGGGAATGGAGGATGTTCTAAGAACAGAACAGAACAGCAATTTCATAACAATGAGATGAGCAATTTTTTCTTGCTCTTCTTTTAGCGAATGTGTCTCTGTTTTATTTATTTATAGATTCATCAACACCAATTACGTCGGACCAACAGAATACACACACAAATACGCATATGTATGTGTATATGAACCTAGTGATCATTTTTTTTTTGGAAAATTCCAAGCAAAATATCAAATACATTTTAGGACCTATTGTATTGTAATATCTGACATTGTATTTATGTCTGATATTGATACAATATCAGACATAAGTATGTTGTCCTAATTTCTTGTACACATATGTATTACTTCACATAACACTAAGGGAAGAAGAAAAATAACGAGGAAATTGTAAAAGGAAGGTTTAGGGTCAGACTGAAGCTTAAGAGCGGTAGATAGAAAATTTTGGAGAATATTTATCGTGCCTAACATAGAGAGCTCTTCAGCCTCACTTGCGATAACTCTAAGAGACTACTAAAGGATACCCTGCTAAGGGGATCCTAAATAATTCTCTGCTCTCCTCCACATATCATTTGCATTCTTTATTTAAATCACTCATACATATATACGTATTGGCATATGTCAATTATTAAAGTATGACATAAACTGTAAGTGCATCATACGCCAATGACGATAAGAATGTTATACCTATACTATAATATAATATTAAGAGGATTTTCTTTAAAAAAACTTTTCTAAAATATTTGTTCAAAGAAATTTTTCGCACAATATGTATATTTTTTCTTAAGAGAAACATATGTATCATAAAAGATCACCTTTGCATACAAAAGCAGCTTTTTCTTACAAATGTACATTATCTTAAAAGGTAATTGTTCATAAAAGGTACCTTTTCATAACAGGTACATTTTCATAAAAAGTACCTTTTCATAAAAGGTACTTTTTCATAAGAGGTACTTTTTCATTAAAGGTAGTTTTTCATAAATGGTACCTTTTTATAAAATGTACCTTTTCATAAAAGGTACTTTTTCATAAGAGATTTTTTTGTCATATAAGGTACTTTTTCATAAAAGTTACTTTTTTATAACAAGCACTTTTGGATAAAAGACTTTTTTTCTAAATGGTGCTGTTTCACAAAAGGTACTTTTTCACATAAGGTACTTTTTAATAAAAGGTACTTTTTGAGAAAAGTTACTTTTTCTAAATGGTACTTTATCATAAAAGGTAGTTTTTCATAAAAGGTACTTTTTTTAAAAGGTACCTTTTCATAAAAGGTACGTTTTCATAAAATATATTTTTTCATAGAAGGTACTTTTTTTATAAGAAGAACTTTTTTATAAAAAGTACTTATGGATAAAAACTTATTTTTCTAAATGGTACCTTTTCATAAAAGGTACTTTTTCATAAATGGTACTTTTTTATAAAATGTACCTTTTCATAAAAGGTACTTTTTCGTAAAAGATATTTTTTCATATAAGGTACTTTTTCATAAGAGGAACTTTTCTATAAAAAGTACTTTTGGATAAGAACTTCTTTTTCTAAATGGTACTGTTTCACAAAAGGTACTTTTTCATATAAGGTACTTTTTTGTAAAAGGAACTTTTTCCGAAAAGTTACTTTTTCTAAATGGTAATTTTTCATAAAAGGTATTTTTTCATAAAAGGTACTTCTTGTAAAAGGTATCTTTTCATATAAGTTACTTTTTCTAAATGGTACTTTTTCACAAAAGGTACTTTTTCATAAAAGATATTTTTTCATAGAAGGTACTTTTTCATAAGAGGAACTTTTTTATAAAAAGTAGTTTTGGATAAGAACTTCTTTTTCTATATGGTACTGTTTCACAAAAGGTACTTTTTCATATAAGGTACTTTTTTATAAAAGGTATTCTTTGAGAAAAGTTAATTTTTTATAAAAGGTAGTTTTTCATAAAAGGTACTTTTTTTAAAAGGTACCTTTTCATAAAAGGTACTTTTTCATAAAAGATATTTTTTCATAGAAGGTACTTTTTCATAAGAGGAACTTTTTTATAAAAGGTGCTTTTGGATAAAAACTTCTTTTTCTAAATGGTACTTTTTGATAAAAGGTACTTTTTCATAAAAAGTACTTTTTTATAAAAAGCACTTTTTCATAAAAGGCACCGTTTCATAAAAGGTACTTTTTGATAAAAGTTACTCTCTCTAAATGGTACTTTTTTATAAAAGTTACTTTTTTTTAAATGGTACTTTTTCCTGAAAGGTACTTTTTCTGAGAAAGTACTTTGTTCTTAAAAGGCACTTTATCTTAAAAGCTAACTTTATCTGATATAAACTTTTTCTTAAAAATTCTCTCTTTTTCTTAAACGGTAGTCTTTACAAGATCTTGTTTCTTAAAACTTACGTGTCTTAGTATGTACTTGTTTGTTCTGAAAAGTTAGGTTTTTAAAAAGGTACTTTTTTCTAAAATATTATTTTTCTTGCTAAGCGCATAAGTACATATCGTTAAATTGTATTTATTTTATAGTTTTCTAATTTTCATTTAATTTTTGTATAAATTGGAAAATTTTAAATTTCTGAAACCACATAAAACGACAAATAAATGTTAACTGGGTACAAACATATTTACAATGTAAGCAAGTACGGGTCGGGTGTGTATTTACGTTTGCATACTTTTATAATTGTTTGTGGTTCGCAAAAATATTAAAGCACAGAAAATTCAATTGAAAATTTATCGCAAATACAAATTTCAATTGATGATGCTGATGATGAAATGTGTAGATTTTGAAAAGTGAAAATAAAACATCCTTCATATTGTTTGCATTAAATTTAAATGAAAATATGAAATAAATTAATCA
Organism: Linnaemya tessellans; assembly: GCA_951800035.1. Taxonomy (NCBI): domain Eukaryota; kingdom Metazoa; phylum Arthropoda; class Insecta; order Diptera; family Tachinidae; genus Linnaemya; species Linnaemya tessellans. The sequence continues at coordinate 13,963,775 of OX637532.1, read as the reverse complement.
AAAAGTAAAAGTGTTTTTCTTATTGCTGTTCCATTTAAGATGGGGGGCTTTAAGTGATTTTTTTTTGCTATTGAAGTGATTGTTGTACATTTTTGCAAGTATTTAATATAAAAATTTATTTTTAAAAATTATATTAAAACGAAAAGTGTACATATAATCATACATACAGCACATACATATGTAATCAATTGAAATTGCTTCTATATATGGACAAGTTCCAGAAATAGGTTACCGATCAAAATTTTTTTATGATGATCCAATTTGTTTTTATGGAAGATTACACCGGATATATAATTTTATAAATATAACAAATAAAATTATTTCGCTGACTATTAATACGGACGCAATTACTAAGTCCTCCCCCCTCCTCAGATCTTTTAATTTTGTGCAATTAACTAAAATGTTGTACATGTTCATATCATTGTTTTAATTTTAATATAGATGTTACGGTCAAAAGTCAAATTGTTATTCTTTCAATACTCTTTAATTCAGTAAAAATATTTTTCTTTGCCATTTTGCAAGGATTAAAATTTGGTATGAAATGCCAGGTTCAGGCAAAGTAGTGTGCGTTACCGAAAAATAAAGTTATTTTTTATATTGTGAAAAGAATGATTTTGTTTTTTGTGAATTGGTAGATAATTTTATATCGATTTTATATACTGCATTTCAGAAAATAAAAAATTTGAATGCTATAAGAAAAAGTATTTTAAATTACTGTAGCGTGCGTCACGATTTGGGTTTTTCCAAAAGTTATATTGAAAATCCTTGCAATTATTATTTTGGGTTTCTATATTTTCGCTTCTTATCAGCATTATTCGCCTATACAAAAACAAATACATGAAATTAAGAACTACACTGTAAGAAAAAATTGTTTATACATTTAAAATATATAAATATAAAATACGGAATACGTATTTCTATTGGAAGCCATGTTTTGAATTACAGATGCTCTTGTGCGTTTAGTTTATATTAACCAACTAGAAAAACTTGATAAACTCATGATCGTTAAGTCAAACGAACAGACCTGTAGTTGATTTGATTAGTTAGTTAGAAAAAATGTAACGCGCGTTACAAAAAAAATTGAGTGTAAATAAATTTTTTTAGAATTCTCTGTTTCAGGAATTTCTTGTGATTTAAAGTTAACTCCATTTGTGTAGCGTGCGTCACACAACTTTAGTCATTTATTTCGCAACAAATACCTTTTGACAAATTAAAATTTGCCCCAATATAACATATTCTTGTAATTGCTACAATATCGAAAACCTATTTCCCATCCCTGCCTTACATGCATACAACATGGTGTGGCCAATTATAATGCTTTTGCATCTGTTGTTGTAACTAATTAATACTGACCTTTCTCTATGATGTTATATTACTATTAATCATTCCATATAAACTTATACACGCATGTTTTTTATAAAAACTTAATTAATATATAAATAATCAATACCCTGAAATCATACAGACGGACCAATACATAAATATAAAATAATTGCCGTTAGCGATAACGTGAAGGTAACTGAGTGTCTGAAATCCGCAAATAATCTTGAATTAATTTCATGAAGAGTACGTACTTTTTATATCTTCGTTAAACTAGCAAGCAATAAAATTTAATTTAAAAATTAATAAAAACAAAATAGAACACATGCCTTGTTATCATTAACAAAAAAAAATAAAATTGTTGTTTTCTGTTTCATTTTAAACCACACTGTGCCAATATGGTTTATTTATGAAATGTTTTTAATATAATTTAATGCAATGGAAATTGGGTTGACGTTGTGGCCATAAAAGGCGCTATAAAACCCTGGTAAGCAGCGACAAAATTTTAATTATAATTTTTTATCACTTCTTGGAACTACGTTTTTTATAGCCTTCACCGCAGCGTTAATAGGTATATTCATATGCTGCTGTATGTCTAATTTCCTCTTTGCATTTGCGTTCGCACTTTTTATGCCTTGGATTCTTTTGAAAATTCGATATATTTTTTTGGTTTTTTTTTATTACCCAACTCACAAAATTTTAAAAACTATTGCTTATACTCATACACCCAATTCATACGATGATTTTAAAATCAAGTTTTTTTTTAAATTTAATTCTCTTTAAATACATTCCATGACTTTGTTCAATGTTTATTTTATTTACAATTCGTTTATTACCATTTGTCCACTAAAGGACAATAAATAAATTGACATATTTTGTTAAACTCCCCTGCATAGAATGCAAGCTACATTCAGAAAACTATCAGCTGGCAACACTGCCAAAGTGTTGGGTTCTAAAATGCTAATCGGATGTGGGACAGCAATGCTGTCTGATCTACTTTCTTGTCCACTCCACTTCAACACAAAGAGAATTGTTTTTGTACTAAATCTTTTTAGATTCTTCTGGTTTCTTGACCTCTTTTTAATTATTATTGTATTCTGATATTTTTAAGCTTAAGGTCTCTTTATTTTAGTTTAATTTTTGTATAGGTTTAAATATTTTATTATTGTTCATATATTGTAAATTTATTTAAAATTTGTTTGAATCTTTTCTTATTTTGTTGACAAATAATTTTGTTTCACAAACAAAATATTTTTTCATATCAAATAAAATAATTAATTTCCTGAAGAAGTCACACAAAGGAGTGACAAAATATTGAAATTAAAAATTAAACTAAAATAAAGAGACCTTAAGCTTAAAAATATCAGAATACAATAAATCATTTTAGACAATATGGGCAGTGGCACGCCCATATTAATTACATATTTCTTATTTTTCAAATATGTACTTCTAATAAAATTATTATTATATTGCGTTTTCCCGTGAATATAATTAAATTATTCGAAAAGTGGGCAGCACCACGCCCATATTTACTATATTTTATTTTTCAATTACGTGTACTAAAAATATTATTATCAAATATTACACGCACGTAGCGCTGACCCGGTGAGTATAATTAAATTTCAAGGAAAGTGGGCAGCGCCACGCCCATACTATATTAGATTTTTCAATTACTTTTAATACAAAGCTTATTTTCAAATATGTACTACAGAAATATAACGTTTCCCTGTGAATAGAATTAAATGATTGAAAAAGTGGGCAGTGCCACGCCCTTACTTACTATATTTTATTTTTCAATTACTTCTAATAAAAAGATTGTCAATTATTACACGCATATAGCGCTTTCCCGGTGAATATAATTAAATTTTGGGAAAAGTGGGCAGCGCCACGCCCATACTATATTTGATTTTTCAATTACTTTTAATACAAAGATTATTTTCAAATATGTACTACAGAAACATAACGTTTCCCTGTGAATAGAATTAAATGATTGAAAAAGTGGGCAGTGCCACGCCCTTACTTACTATATTTTATTTTTCAATTACTTCTAATAAAAATATTGTCAATTATTACACGCATATAGCGCTTTCCCGGTGAATATAACTAAATTTTGGGAAAAGTGGACAGTGCGACGCCTATTTTATCTATTTTATTTCTCAACTACTTCTACTAAAAATATTATTATCTGATATTAAATTGACAGCATTTATTATTATAGCGTTTCCCTGTTAATATATTTAAATGGTGCGAAAAGTGGGCAGTGCCACGCCCATACTTACTTCTTTACCAGACAATATAAGCTACTAACTAAAACAGCTATCAGTGCCACGCCCCTTATTGAACCAATTGGATGAACAGTATGAAACATTAAGCGCACGTGAAAATAACACATGCACATGACGGCGGCAGTGTGCAGCGTCGCAGTCCTTTACAATTGCCATCTCTAATCGAATTTGGTAGTTGGCTACCATTATTTTGAAATACAAATATGTAATTGCCTATAAAAATTATTTATGTACGAGCACATGCATACATATTTTATTTGTTTTTATTTTATATGTTTTTTTTTCGGAAAAACTTTTTAGTTTATTGTGGTAGATATTGATTTTTTCATACGTGGTTGTTGTCATTTTCAATAATTAACGGTCTAGAGGATTTCCTTTTCATTCAATTTCTGCTACAAATTATGAAAACATAGAAAAAAGAAAATGTTTATTTTTAGAATTCTGCTAGTTGGCTGACGATGTTTGTTTTTCTTTTGACTCAAATTTTTTGGTCATAACATGTGACAAATGACATCACTCGCTGGTGTTTGGTCGTCTGGCAGAAATACAATTTAGTAGTAAAAACTATAAAAATTATAACAACAAAAGGAAACAAAAAAAAAAGATTAAATAAAATAAGAGGGTGGATTTATCGAAATATTTCAACAAAATTTATTTATTCTAGTTTTTTAGCACCATTTTATGCAACATATTTAAAGAGGGTAAATGTTGTAAATGTGTTTGTTTGCTGGTTTTCTCTTAAGCCCTCTCTCTCACGTTTTCGACCAACTCAATTTGCATTGAAAAAAATGTGAAATTGTGGTGCAAATGCTTTTTAGAAAAATTCTAAATTATCTTGTTCTAATGTCAAATGCGTTTATTGGCCTTTTTTCTCTGTTGATTAAAATAAATGAAATATGTAAAGAATTTAAAAACAAAAAAAAACAAAATTTTATTTAAAGACAAGAGTAACAAATCATATGAAAAAGCTAATTGGCTGACTAAATGACGTTACTTGCAAACGTGTTGGTTGGTTAACAGTTTAGTTTTTTACAAAACTTTTCTTTGGCAAATATTTATTACTCTGTTAGCCAAAGGCAAGGCAAACACATACATACATGACATGTATTGTATAATTACACATGTGTATTTTTCTACATAATAAACTAATTGCTTTAGTTATGAATGATATAAAATTCAATAAAATTTGTTGCTACATTCGGCGCAGTTCTTGACAGGGAAAAGTCATTGGAAATACAGACTGACTGCTGGTGTCATCTGGAAAAATATTCTATAAAATTTAAATATTTTTCATATCGATTTTCTATAGGTCTTGATGTTCTAAGTCCCAATATGTTGCCGATTTTTGGCTTGTGTGTACAATTATTTGTGTGTACAATTATTTAATTGATTAGTTCAACGGTACATCAAACTAAACGCTAAAGAGCTTCCCTGGGCTCTCTACACTCTTTGCTTATTTCATATTTCCGGCACAATGCATTTCTTCACTAGGTTTCATATCCCGAATGCCGGGCGAATTGAAAAAAAAAAAACAGTTACTAAATTCACTTTATTTTGCTTGGCAAGTGTTACACACACTTTCTCATATATTTTTATCAATATAAAAATTTAATGTAGTGACGGATATTTACTTTATGCGGGAGATGCCACGCCTATTTCTTATTGTATTAGTTTTTATGGACCAGTACTATATCGATAAAATCTGTTTTACGAGAAAAAATTTATTTACTTTTTTATCATGATAATATATGTCCTTGGCATGACAATACATATACATATGTATGTGTGTCCTTGGTATTAATAGACGATTTCAATTTAGACACATACATACATATCGCTTATTTACTCAAAGAACGTCATAACTCAAAAAAACGTGTTTGCCAGAAAACTAGTTTAAAGTTTTCAATTTACACACAATATACTGGGAGAGGAAAATTTTATTTTTCTCTCAAGAGTTGAGTAAACAAGATATTTGTATGAAATTTTTACACAATATGAAAGACGAGATGAGGATTAATTCTGCATCACTAATTAAAAAAATGTATTTTTTGAGTTATGACGTTCTTTGAGTAAATGAGCGACATGTATTCGTATGAATTAGTGATGTGCTGATAAAATATTTGCGAATAAAAATATACGATTAATATTTTTATAAATTATTATCATCAAGCCAATGTAATTTATATTGTTTTTAAGCTCGATTTTTGCATAAAACGTACGAATCAAAGAGTTCGCTCTAAATTAATTTATTTTACACGGTTTTTGTGGCATGCAATTTTTTAATATGTCGGTGTGTAGGTACTACTTGAGCAAAAGCCCATATTCTAATTATTCCATATTATTTATTTATTCTTTGAATTTAAATAATTTAATTTTTATATCTAATTTTGTATGTAATTTATTTAAAATATCTTTTAATATCATTTAAATATTATTACTTTTCGCTTATATAATATTCGACAAATACGAATATGAATAGCGAAAAATTGCCGAATATTCGGAAATCTAAATGTGTGTAAAATTCCAAAGCAATCGGTTAGCTAAAATTAGTTTAAAAGTTATTTTAAGTAACATTATTTTTCTTATACATATATACGGCCAAAAGTAATAAAATTATATTGGCGGACTTAATTAAGAATGTGTACACACCTACGAACATAATTATATATGTATGTGTATTGTATAGGAGTGGCATTACCCTTTTATCTAAAGATAAAACTATAATGTCACCGAAAGCTAGTGAACGTTACAAAATTTTAGTAGTTCGTACGATCTTGAAGTGTGAAAAAATAACTTTGTTTTGATGCCAATAAAAGTGGAAAATCATTAATTACTTATTTGATAAAGAAACATATTTGATAAAAATTATTCTGGCAACGCTATAAACGGCATTAATTGGTGTGTGAGTGTGAGTAAATAAATGGGAATTTATGAATGTTTTCGACTCACTCAAAACTTTTAATTAATCGCATATCATAAATATACCGTTATAAATTAAACGATTGCACTTGTATTATAAATAGTCGGTATACGATTTACTGTTATCAATTTGATATGGTGACCAACGTTGCGTCTTTGTTTAAAAAATATTTTATAAATATGTACACATATGCACATATTATAAACAATATAAGAAATACAACTTATTGTGTTTATTTTCTGCTAAAAATCAATTATTTTCACAAAGAATTTCAAGACTAAAAGAAAATACCGACCAAAACACAAAACAGCTGAGCACACACCATCATCATATTATCATCATCATCATTGTTTTAATGAGGATGGACAATAAACAGAAATGTATGCTCTTATATAACAGCATGGCTGTGTGTGTGCATGTGTGTGTGTGTGTGTGTTTGCATATGTTGTTATTCCGTTCTTTAATATATGCATATAATATGCAAATGCGATAAGGAGAACAAATCTGTAAAGATAAGTGCATGAAAAAGTCTCGAAAAGGGGTGGTGGCAGGTTAACTGTAAAAAGGAAAATGTAAAATTGTATTTGTCCCTTTTTTGAACACGAATATGCAAGATATAGTCAACTACAACAACTACAACAATGAGAGCAATGATTTTTAGCCAAAAAACTAAAAATAGTAAAAAGAAACTTACTTTAACTTTTACAACAGATGAAATTGATGTTGTTTTAACAAAATTAATTTGGTTAGAAGCGAAACCAAAATAATACAAATAAACACTGGCACACACACACACTTGCACTGCACTTGTTTTAAGAAATCTTCTTGTTTTACTTGGTTAAACAAAAATTTGCTGGCTGCACTTTGGTTCTTTTTGTTAAACCTTTTGAAAGTTATTTTTAAATTTACATGCAATACTTTAATAATTTTCAAACAAAAATAAAACAGGTTTCACACACTTTTTAGCAAAATTACATTTATACATAATTACATATGTATGTATGTATTTATGATGAACACAACTTTTCCCTTATTAAAAGGACTGAATGCAACTTCTTTTCCACTTTTTCTGTATGCTTTTATTCAAGGTAATCTCATTTAATAGCAATATGTTGAATATATTTATATTTTCAATTAATATTCTAAAGAAAGCTTATTATTTATACATATGTAACTATACATCCCTAAATTAATGAAGGATAATTTCTTGCTAAAATGTTCATCTGTTTTGTAACAATTTAACACTAGTATCAACACACCGACCGCACTAGACGACCACAAATTCACGACTTTACTGCAAAAATTCATTCATATTTTATTTTACTTCTAGAATTGTTCTCTCTCTCTCTCACTCTTTTTCTCAGTTCCTGTTTGTTAAAAAGACTTATTGGAGATGCCACAATAATTTATTATTCTAATAGGACTCCCTCTCGGTGTCATATACAAAAGCTTGAAGCTATGAAATGTGGCGGGAAATTGCTTTATGGTACACATATGGCTTTTTCTATTTCCTTTAGTTTTCACAAGCATTTGCTACAACCATTCTTCGTCTACATACTTAACAAGTTACAGAACATTTTAGCGTCAAAACTGTGGCAAATGCCAAAAATTTCATTCAAATTAGGTAACAGGCACATGGGATGTATTCAAGTTATTATTTACATATATTCAATGTAACGTCGACTACATAAATGCATATTTTATTACGAACATTCCTACAAAAGTCAACGAAACTTTTTTTTATATATGAAAAAATCGTCAGTCGCAAAGCAGCTCTGAGTCAGTTAACATCAAGCCTCGTTGGCAATTATCTTTTAAGTGCAGCCAGACCACTGATTGTTTACTCTCTTTCGAGAGTTTTGCGTCTCACTCGCACTAGTTAATTTCAACACCTCAGATAACTGTATAGTTTTACAGTTCTTCTGAGGAATATTCCGTGGTTAACTACGTTGCTACTTCCTATGTGAAGGCATAGGTCGTGTACAGTCAGTCACAGTAACGGAAGAAAATACGTGTTAATAACATCGCCGGCATATAGTCTAAGTCACTCCGTCGGCATCTGTGCACCAAATACTTTGCAAATTTACTTTGTAAAGTATTTCAACATACAAATACAAATATATGAAAAAATAACAGTTTTATTACAATTACGTATATCAATTCCGATTAAATGAAATAATTTTTCATGCAATGAAAATGAATTTTATTAAATATTTCTTGCATTTTATACAGATTTGTGAAATTTCCACTTTTTGGCGATTGTTTTTTTTTAAATAAATTTTATCTTTGGAAAGCTTTGGAAAGCTGAAAATCACGCTTTATTTTCTAATTTATAGCAGTATTCCGCGTGGGAAAGTAAAAATACGTTATCGTGAAATATTCCATTCTTCTTTTAAACTCTAAAAATATTTTATTTTTCTAATTTTGGATTTGTTTATTTCGACATTTCTTATTGTATATATAAACATTAAATTGGAGGGTTATTATGTAATTCAATTCGAAAGAAAAAGCTTTCGAAACTAAATAAATATGCATATGCTTTCGAACAATTTCCGATTCGAATAGAATTACATAATAACCCCCTGAATTGTTAAATATCAAACTGAAAACCGAATAGATGTTGAAGTTAGATCATCAAGCATTTCTACAACAAATTTTAGTATATTTAAAAATGATAGTCAAGTGATTTAAAATCGCCTAACTTCTAGGAAAGAATTGTACCAAATATTCTATTCGAACTTAATTTTGATTTCACTAAAATCTTCAATCTAACAATAAAAAGTAGTTATTAAATGGTGGTGAATATTAAAAGCAAGTCCTCGTTTATATTTCGAATTCATGTTTTTGGAAAATTTTAACAAGAGATAAATATTAAATTGCACAGACATCACAAAGGGAGTGTTTGATTGTTAATGCTTTCCCGGATTGTATTCACAACAACTTAAAAATATGAAATATTTTAGGATGTAGATGTTACCGCAGTCAAAGTATAATATATAACTTCATACATATTTAAATTGAAATATTTATGGCTTGGCACACACTACAACTTGAATTATAAAAACGTTGCGCCTCTAGTTTACTGTATGACTAAAATTTTAATTTAAAAATTTAAATTAATATTAGAAAAAAAATATGATTAATTAATTGATTGTAAAAAGATTTTTTTCGTAAAAATAATTAAAATAAAATATATTTATAATAAAATCACACTGTAATCTTATATAGTTGTGAAGCAGTCGTTGCCGTTTCATTTGTCTCCTCATTCTAGGAAATTAATTTCTTTTTATCCTCAAGTTCTTTATCTTTAGTTGCTGTGGGCTTTTTAACACTCGCAGCAGGTTTTTTACCATAAAACATATCTGCAAAAAGACCAGCAAAAACGAGTACTGCGCCAAACCATTGACGTGGTATTAAGACATTGCCAAAGAAGACAACCGAACACAGTACGGTGAAGAATTTACGTGTTGTCGTGACCACGGAACATGCCAGGGGTCCAAAACCAGCCACCATAAGAAATATAAACAGCTGGCCTAAGCAACCACAAAGAGAGAGTAGGGCAAGATGGCCCCAAAGTTCAGGATGGCGGGTAGAAAAATGTATAAATTCTTTGCCTTCACCTTCAGTGATAAAAGTGTAATAACATAAAATATATTTACAAATAACAGACAGATATCGCGTATGTAATCACTTACCTGTTGCAATCATGGCAAAGCCCAACATAATAGTGCTCCAAAAATTCATCGCATACATCATTTGCTGACCTGAAGGAGCACTTGATGAGCGCATACGTTCCTGCACAGCGCCCGTTAAACCATCCATTGACAAACTCAAAAACAGTAAAAGCTCTCCCAAGCCGGTTCTATTATCACTTGCGGCTAAAGGTGTTTTACCCTCCTTGAACATAAATAGCACTACACCCAGCACAATGGTGGTAACACAGGCATATCTAATCCAAGAATATGATTTGCGACCTATCAATACGCCCAAAATCATAACAGGTATTGGTTTGGCAGATTTGCCAACAACTTGAGTGGGATAAGGCACCCAACGCAAGGCCATATTAGAAGAAACCATTGCCAGTAGATAAGTGAGGGCACTAAGAGCATAATATCCGGAATGTGTGGTGTCTTCTTTTTGCGGTCTTACAATTAATAAACCTGGAATACATTAAATTCCTATTTAAAAATCCCCAAACTAATATTCTTCTTAGTCCAATCACCTTTAGCAAACACAAAGTTGCAGAAACACTGTATCCATACCAAAGCCAGAGCGTAGGAGAATCTCTCGCCTATAGAACCATCATCATTGACTTGCTGGCCATAACGGCCACGAGTTATTTTCTCCTGTACAATTCCATACAGGAAGTAGCAAAAGAATATGCCCAAAGCATATATAAGAAAGCGGCTGTTTTCCGGTATCATTCTACAAAGTATTCAAATTTTCTTTGAACTAAGCGCCAAGTTGTACTTAATTTTACTTTAAAAATTTGTCAACTTAATTAATCTACTTTCATGTTTTAGAACATGATATTCTTAACACGTCAGTTAATTTTGTTATTCTCACCTAGTGTTGTTTTGTTGTGTATAGAGAACGTGTGATTATGTGTACGTGTGTGTGTAGAAAGTGGCAAGTTTTATTAATAAGGTGTGTTAATAACACAGCTGATTCTTAGGCTCATTTTATATTGATGCGTCTGGACACACAATTTTTGAATGAATACAAAATAATTGTGCACAACTTTTTAATTAAACACAAATTTTCCGATTTGAGCAAAACGCTTTTCTCATAGAAAAGAAACTATTCATGAATAAACATATATAATTGCTACTTACTAAATGTTTTAATAGTGTGGCAGCACTAACACTACTGTGAATAGCTGCTGCTGTAAATGAAACAAGTACTTTAAACCGAAAAATTAATTAACATTTTCAAAATTTGGTTTAATAATAAAAAAGAAAGCTCTAGTGAATTTTAAAACTTAAAGACTTAGAAATCGACGATAACACATCACAATTTGAAAAATTAAGATTTGTCAAGAACCCGCGGAGTTGATTTGACGATGACGCTAATACATATTGCAAGGTAAAATATGAAAAAAGTTTTAATAAAATTTATAGGCAGGTTGTTAAGGTTTTGTTGGCTGTCCTGTAAAAGAGCTATAAAAAATCCTGTTCCTATGCTTTTTCAGTACTATCCCCTCCTTTCTAGTTGCAGCACAATGCACTGCATATGAATTGATCAACTGAGTGCTGATCCATCTTAAAAAAAATAATATCGAGAAGCCATCGTGTGCACCTGGCAGCATCTATGGCTACACGCCAGACATATTGTATTGTAAAGTGGACCCAAAGACTAAGAATTGGTCCAACTTCTTGTAAAGTTGTCACTTCAATAAGGAACTTAATTAATTAACCTGTAAAACCTCTGCTCTTATTTTTGCAATGCTCCCAAACAACAAATTAGGACTTAAAAATGTATATTTATTTAGATAAATTATGGATAAGTTTAGCTTGCTTGAGGCAAACGTATAAAATGCTCATAAAAAGATTTTGTAAAATCAACCATTTGGTCTTGCATAGCCGCAGGCACAAAATTTGGATTTCCTTGACCGCCTTCAATAGTACCTTTAGTTGTATAACGCATGTAACTGGCTACTGTAGTTTCTGGCGGCAAAACAGCTCCATCTTCAATAATACAACAGTCTTTTAAAACACATCGTCTTCCCTAAAAAGAGGAATAAAAAGTTAAATATTGTGAAAAAATGTTAAAAAAACTTATAAAGTTTACAAAGCTATATAGGATAACATGAACTCTAGGTAGAAAGTTTTAAAATTAAACTCGTCATATAGAAAAATTTAAATCAATCTTTTAGCAAATATTAAAACATAAAAAAATAAAATATTCATCCCATCTACTTACAATTATAGCATTCTTTCCTATATAAACAAACGATCCAATAACACCTGCCGATACCACTGCACCTTCTCCTATGTATACATGGTCGCCAATGTGCATTGGGAAGAAGGCAATTCCTTTACTAAATTGTTTATAAGGTGGACGAATAACAGCATTCTTACTAATAACACAGTAGCGCCCGGTACGCACATTTGCCAAGTCTCCTCTGATTATAGAACCACTTTGAACTATAACTTTGCCATTTAATACAATATTTTGGGAACCACATAAAATTGTCTGGCGACTCACTTTGTTACCGGAGGCCTATAAATTCGAATTGCAATTCAACAATGATGTCATCATTCCATATACTTGTTTAGCAGTAAATACAATTCTTACCGTCTCAACGTATTCATCTTTACTGTAAAAGGTATTTTCTATTTCCATTACTATTATATATAATTATTTCTATATTATTAAACAAACTAGTAAAAGTTGAGTATTCTGTTTCATGTTCAGTGATTAAGATTAATAGTTCCATGCCAACGTAATATAATTGTCGGCGGCTAATAGCCAGCTGAAATTGAATTTACAGTAGAGCTCGCCTATAAACAACTAAATGGGGGCTGTGCAATGCAGCATTATAAAATATAACTTCTGACTGTTAAAATATGTTAGCTACCGAATAATCCAACTAAAGTGCTCCTTTTCATTGTATTTAAAAAACATAATTTGCTTTTACTGTTGGTCGCTTTTCCATGTCGTTTTTTCTGCAAATATTTTGTTATTAGTTTTTCAATAAAATGAATCAGCTGTTTTGAAAGTAAAAAATAATTAAAAGGAAAAAATTCAAATTGGAAACCAGCACTTTCAAAATTAGAAAACATACGAAATATAATTTTTATTTTGTATAATTTTTATATTGTATAATTTGATTTGCTAGCAACAGAATAGAATAACATACAAAACAAATATGATATTTTTTCAATTAATTAAGCAGAAACCAAACAGCTGGTTCTTGACAGAAAACGATGGCTAAATGATTACAAAAATTGTGGCAGACTACTATTAGTTAGTTACACTGACAAATATTGTACAATATACCTCTTTATAACATATGTTATGTGCAGAAAGCTTTTAAACAGTTGATGATATACATAACAGAGTGATTAATTAAATCGGTTAATCGTGGTTGCTATATTCCAAAACTTCAGCCTGTAGTACAATGTACGAAATTATTCTTCACTATATAAAGCGAAAAAGGTTCTGTTGTCTAAAGTAGCTACCGCGTAGAGTACGAAGCAGAAGGTCGTGGATTCGATCTCGTACTCAGCCATGAATGTAGGATCGAATACATCTAATTTCCAGGGCAAGTTAGAAAAAAAAATATAAGAAATTATTTGAAAGTATTTGAAATTTTTAACAAAATACATTTTTGAATGTTGAGAGCATAATTTTTTTTTGCTCGGTTGAATCTGCTACCACTTCGTATATAAATAGTATGACTATTTGAATCGGTGGGTTTCTTCACTAATAAATTAATGTTATTCCCCATAAATACCAGTATTACCGTTGGTTTATTTTCTTCATGCCCAATATTTTCCTTTGGTTTTTCTACTTAAATCAAACATGTGAATCTCAAGCTGCTAGCTAATTATTTTATTTATATTAAGATAATTTTCTATATTTTATAAGTCGTTTTCAAGTAATGATAAAACCAGTATAGCTTTCATAGAAAAGTAACAAAATATTGTTGCAATAAAAAAATAGAACACAAAGAATTTTTCTTTAAAGGCCGATACAAATAGAATTCGCCATACCTTATACGCCGCCTTTTTCAACTGATACCTGAGTTGAAATGCATGCTTTCTTATGTGAGTTGTCACATTCAGTACTTCTGCATCAACGCACAGTACGATAGTTGGCCAACTTTTAACGTACATTGAATACAAACATCAGTAAGTTTTTAAAATTGTTTTGATTAATTGTTTTGTGTATTCAGGAAAAATTAAATAATATATAAAAAAATTTTATAAAATAAGTAAATTTAACTGTTATGAAATCTTTTTATTTGACACATTGTTGTCACAATACTACTATATATAAATGAAATTTATTTGTTGGTGGTTAAGCAATGTCTATATGCATTTCATTGGTGCTTTACCAAATCGTCAGTAGACTTCAACCACAGTTTTGAAAAGTTAAAAACCTCTTATCTTATGCATATACTTCCGAAAACCATCTGAGAATTCACAACTTGTAATTTACAAGTTGTGAATTCTCAGATGGTTTTCGGAAGTATATGCATAAGATAAGAGGTTTTTAACTTTTCAAAACTGTGGTTGAAGTCTACTGACGATTTGGTAAAGCACCAATGAAATGCATATAGACATTGCTTAACCACCAACAAATAAATTTCATTTATATATAAGTAAATTTAAGTTAAATAAATTAAATGGAGAACAAACAACTGATTTAATATCGGTCAACAAAGTACTCATCGTTCCAACTTTCTCCGCCGGTACGTTCATGTCACTTAAAAAAGGCGGCGCATAACGTATAGAGGATTCTATGTGTATCGACCTTTACCAATTGGCTACTTAAAATTTTAGAATCCTCCTTCTCTTTTCAAAGCCTTGGAGATGTCCATTGTAGGCAATTTCTTTCTAAAACGGGTACGCAAATGCCCTGTTTTTGATATTATCTCGGCTTGACTTTGATAATTACAGAATGAACTTGAGTATTAAAAAAACTTTCTTTAGAATAAATACAATGAAGATAAATAAATAAATTTGCACTGTCCTCTCTTACCAATCGAATGTTTGAATCATTGACAGTTATTTCACCTGCAATAAAGGCCACAACAAATAATTACCACAATATATTCAAACGTCTATCTAAATCTCTTTTTTATTGTACTTGGATCTTAAGCGTACAAAAAAATTGTGAAATAAAACCTCAAAAATTATCTTTTTACACATGTTAAATGTCAATAAGGGTTAAAAACATAATCATTTACAAACTAAATTGTACACGAATGCAATAATCTATTTAATGTTAATTTTGTAGCAAACTCTTATCAATTATTAAAATAAAAATACGACAATATTTATTGAACACCTGGAAAAAATGTTTCTGATGTGTAAAAAATGATATAAAATAAGTTGACTATTACAAAGGTTTTACTTTTCACCGAGGGGTTGATTTTTCGCTAAAACGTGTATGTGGGTGTAAAATGAACAAAACTAATTGACCCTCGTTTTCAAAAAAAAAAACCTAAAAACACGCACATTTTGAGAAAATATGAAATGAAATATAACAGACAAGTAGAAAATTATTTCCGCTTTTATATGACAAAACAATTCTATTTATTTTTTATAGACCTTAAAATTTAAAGAACATTAAGGATGCGTTTGGCATGTTTAAAAGCCACAATAAACTCAACCAGCCGTTAAATATTCGGTGTTAAAAAAACGTTTAATAAATAAAATTTTTTAAACGGTTTTCGCATGTTGAGTTAAACTAAAACTAAACTGAAATCATCTTAAATCCAAAGTTATTTTTTTATTTATCTTTTTATAATTATGATAGATTTCTTCAAAACTAGTTTGTGTTATTATTATTCTTAAATCGAAAAAATAGGTTAATAATTCCGATCCTTTCACGAATATTTTAGAAATGTGCGTATTCCAGGTGGCATATAAACCTTGAACTCATTAGCGTAATAATTAAAAATACATTTGCTTTATTTTTCTAATGTCTCTTTATTAGTAGTTTCATTTTAATTATACATACATACATATATATGTTTTTAACTTAAACATAAAGGCCTAAATTCATAACACACGGCCCAGAGAGACAATTTATATGAAAAAATTATACAATTTTCCAAACATTTGATTGTACATATTTTATTTTATTGCAAAATTTATAGTTTATAAAAAGCAATACGAATATCCGAATTTTGAAATTTTTAAAATTTATTTTTCTTATAAATTCCCAATTTGTGCACGTAGTGTTTCAAAAAAAAATTGCCTTTAAAAGCAGGAATATAAAAAATTTTAAGGTCATTGCCAGTTTTGTATATCAGTTGAAAAGAAAATAATATAAATTTGTATTTATAACAATCAGTGTTGCCACAACTCCATAAACGAAAATTGATAAACATTGGCGCTATTATTCAATTTTGTGCAAATGGTCTTGCATTATTGCATTTGCAAATTGAGAAAGTATGTGAGAGCATTTTCAATATATTTTGTTGGTGTAGAGTACAACTATTTTGCAAATGTTATGATGACACTATTGTGATTTTGCGCTCCATTGTGAATGAGATAATATCGATTTTTCAATGTTGTCCGTTCTGCAAATCCATCGGATTTTAAACTACTTGATTTAGAAAAAATTATAGCAATATTTTTTCAGAACTATTTTGTAGTTTTCTATTTTCTAGAGCTTAAAATGTCATATCTAAAATTAATATATTTTTATATTTCATTTAAATTAAGTTTTCTGAATGCCAAATTGCATTAAATATGTGAAAATTCAGCTACATTGGCAACACTGTTAGCAACAATTCAAGGATAAATTCGTATTATCTCCATTTCAAGTGAAATGCATAAATGACAGCGGCAATTAATTTATAATAATATTATACAAATTATAAAACTTAACTTAATGTATACCACAGAATAGTTTTCGCGTAATTTTGAATTAAATATTTACGTTTTGGGCTTAAATATTTATTTTTGCTGCTTTTTTAACGACATACCTATCTCTTTCTAATTAAATATAGCATTCATATAATGAAAAGTACGAGGTGAGTAGTAATTTTAAATAGACTAGAAATTTTAGTAACTTCAGTGACTAGACTTTATATTTTAAAGAGAAAAATTTACTTAGGTAAATATCATAAACTCAGTTGGGACTCAGTTGGGAATATTCGTATACCTTTAATGCGCTCTTTTAACACGTTATAGTGTCAATTGGACAACAACAATGTAGATCCGAAAAATTCGCTCTCATATTCAAGACTTAGTGTGGGATCGAACCCACTACTTTCAGGTTCATGGTGCACGCATTACCTATTTCAGCTACCAGCTGCTGAGAAGGTTAAGTACACAATTCTCCTAGTGTAAAAAGTACACAAACAAAAATATTAATTTTTTGTATATCTTAATAAAGTGTGCTAATGAGTGTTGGACACATTTGCCCGAAATTGCACAATTTTCTTTTTAATATAATTTCGATATTTTTCTACCGGTTATTTCTTTTGGTGTGTAGCTGTTCTTAGTCAAACACCGTTGGTGTGATTAATTTTTTTTTTGCTATGATGTATTTTTTCAACATTTTGCAATGTTTCTTTAGACTGTCCAACAGACTGGACATAAGACTAAGGCTTTGGTAATAATACTCTCTATTAGAACAATGAGCCTTATTCGTCCACTATTGCAAATAACCGTTATCATGAAAAAATTCCCGAGTTTTCTGGTTTGCTATCGCGAATATTTTCCTTCTCAATTTTTTTTGGGGACAAATTCACAATCTTGAAAAATATGGCATCTCCTATATTTATACTCGCGAAATATTCACTTCAAGTGTTAATCAGAAGAAGAAGAGGAAGTGCAAGTTTTTCTCTCCCAGCAATAAAAAAACTGATAAACGCTATTCATTTCTTCAAAATCTGTATATTTTCCTTTTACACAAATTATTTATAAAGCAATAGAAACTATTACTCCCAAACTATTCACAATAGAAACTTTTACTCCCAAAAGATTCCCAATACCGATTTGTTGGAAATAGGAATTTAGGATGCCAAATAATTCTTTCCCATAACAATCGCTATTGGAACGATTATCGGGGTTTTTTTCGTCTTGCACCAGCACTCAGAGGATGACAACTACATGTGTGATGCATTGCACCAGAACTACGAAGAATGATTATGGGAACGATGATAGAGGGAGATATTCGATTTGAATTTCCCCAATTTGAACGTAGCGGGAAAGACCTCTTCAGGGAGTTTCTTCCACATATGAATCGTTCGGCCAAAGAACGTGTTCTTTCTGTATTGGGTGTTACGTTCGACTAGCATCTCAATGGGTATGTCCTGACAGCAGAGCACCCCAACATTGCGTCGATGCTCTAGTGAGGTTCTGTTGCCCGCTCTCCTGGACGCGGTCATTGAAAATTAAAAATAGGTTTCAAAGCACAAGTCCATACATAAGATTTGTGTTCTAATTTCGGTCGGTTCTAATTTTCGGTGGTATAGATGGTAGGGAGATCAGATGGTCTTAAAATCCGACTCACTTGAATACTGCTTTTGAGACATGCAAAATTTGCTCAGTCCACTGTGATGTATTTTTATGCCTAGAACATCAAGAACTTCTGGTTCTTTGAATACCTATACCACTCGTAAATACGGAGGAGGCAGCACCATCCACCAAAAGCCTTTGCGTGATCATGCAGTGAAAATGAACGAAAAATGCTGCTGCCATTCGGGAGTGAATGGAATAGGTTGAAAGTAGGACCTAGAAGGTAATTTATAAATATTAAAAAAAAGAGTAGGAGATAGAACAGAGCCTTGCGGTTCTCGTAGTCGTGGTGGTGACAACTCTTGTTATATATTTGAAATTAAAGCCGTTTATTTTGAATACGAATATGGCAAGCGTATTTTATATTAAGAATTCTTCTAACAGCATTTTTTTCTATATTAGAATGATCTTTCTTTTTAATTTTATCACTTTTTTCTGTTAGAAGAGCGGAAAAGTTGAAGTTTATGACAAAGTGATTGTAGCAAATAGAACCCCAATTTTCCTGGAGCCACTCTAAGTTTTGCGATATTTACCCAAATGCTATTTTTCTTCTTATAATTGCACACATAAGAAACATTGCAAATGTTGTGTTCCTTTCTAATTTATAAAGCATTTTGTTGATGCATTTCATTGAAAAGTTCATGACAAGTCTGGGTACTTGAGGCCGGCGTCGACGTTGCTGCTGCTGATGTATCATTTATAGAAGAATTGTCTATGGCAGAATCGGAGGAATGATTGGAATTGTTGGAATTATAACAGCGACTAAGACTTCCTTGTGTTTGTTGTTGTGTATGATGATGCTGATTATGACTGTGATGATGATGGTGAGTTGTATTGAGATGGGATCTAGGATCTTCGGGAGTCCAGGTACGTGCATATAATTTAGTACCCGGATAACGATCACCACGACGATACCAAGACAAAGAATGAGAAACACCGCCAGCTGTAAAGAGATGAAGAAAAACAAAAAGTAAAAGTAAAAACTAATTTCATAAACGCTAAAAAGAAATAACAAACAGACAGACAGACATTGCAAAAGGCTTGTTAGTCTTGTTGAAATTGCACAATTAATTTTTAAATTAAAAAACTCGATTTTAAGCTGTTTATAAAAGTTAGATAACGAAATCCTTATTAAATCCTTTTCAGAAACAATTGTTAAAAAGGGACTTTTCCTATTTGCGATGTTGTCTGTGCCCTTTTTTTCCTCTTCATTCAAATACTGGCTCGTACAAATATTTGATTAAATAACACTTGAGAAAACATTAGCGTCTACATTACAATGCCATTAGTGGTAACGTTTTAAAATGACGTTTGAAGTGTCAAAGATATATAATTTTTTTTGTTTTTGGGGTTTAGCAAATAAGGGCGGTTTTAAAATCCTTTGCAAAAGAACTGTTATTGCAGCTGCATGCTGAGGATTTAATTGTGTGTTAAGAAAACATACACACGCACACACACAGCAAAAAGGCAGACTGCTTGTTTGACAACTTCCAATCAGAATTCAGTGCTCGTGTGGGGTGTTTGTTTTGGCTTTTAAGCACCCCTTATTCCTGTGCA
The DNA here is from genome assembly GCA_951800035.1 of Linnaemya tessellans. Taxonomy (NCBI): domain Eukaryota; kingdom Metazoa; phylum Arthropoda; class Insecta; order Diptera; family Tachinidae; genus Linnaemya; species Linnaemya tessellans. The sequence goes on along the minus strand of OX637532.1, from coordinate 13,943,487 downwards.
TCTGAAATTGAAACACTTGTTTGTTCGTTCGTTCGTTCGTTTGTTGGTTTTTTATTGCTCTCAATTTGTTCGAGATGTTGTTTCAAATCAACAGCTCTTCAAATGCGGGTGTGAAATATTTGACATCTTTTTCAGTATCTGCATTTCGTTCAAGTGCTTTATAAAGTGTTGCAAGTTTTACAGTAAAATGAAAAAAAAAACTTCGGCAGCAATTAGCCGTAATCAAATGAACTCGGTATTCATGGGAATATGTCAAGCTGTTGCAAATATGATCCTAATAAAAGCTTGCGGAAAATGTATGACAAATGAAGTAAAGGAAAGAAATGCCCAGCAGAAACTTTATAGCTGTTTCATGGGCTACAAAGTAATACGTGGTGGCACCTATTTCTTTTATTATTTCCGATTGATAAATCGCGAAAATAATTATTGTTTTTAAAGAATTAAATGAATTTGGCTGGGAATGCCGAGGCAGTAAATAATTAAATAACAAACATATTGAGGCAAATCGGCAGGAAAACGTGGGAAATTTGTGATGGCAACTCAAGTATATCCAATGATCGTGTTTAAGGACTTAAAACTTTCCTAGGCAAAAAAGGGACGTACGAGCTGGCATTATCTTGCCAAGACTGGAGACAAATTACCGCACTCGATACCGATCGTAATTTCAATACAATTTAAATGGAAATTTCGATCGATATCGAGTGCCGTAATTTGCTCCCTGGAGACAAATAACGCAAAGAGAGCCAGGTATGAGATTGCTGGTAAAATATGGACTGGCTAATTAACAAATATTTGACCATGGGGCATGTCTAGGCATGCCTTAGTCGTAGACAATCCTCAAATGTGCTAGAAGGAGACAAGGAAAATACTGTTTCCTACTTTCTTTTGGGGAACGCCCAGCTTTGCATCTCTCAAGAACTAAATTTGTAGGCAGCCAATTACTGGATTATCCCACAGAGTTATCAGAGGACGGCATAAATGGGCTGGAACCGAATTACCGCATTCGATGTCAAACAAAATTTCTATACAATTTAAATTGGATCGATATAGAATGACCCCTGATTAGACATCTCAATGTATCCGAGGACTTTCGCTTTTTGTTCTTTCAATTGGGCTAGCATTCAGAGGATGACCACTACATATGCAGTACATTGCGCTGGAATATGCACTGGCTAATTAACAAGTATTGACCATAGGGCATGTCTGGGCATGCCTTAGTCGTGGACGATCCTCAAATCTGCTAGAAAGAGACAACGAAAAGACAGTTTGCCACTTCCTTTTTGCGAATGTCCAGCTGTGCAGCCAATTACTGGATGATCCCGCAGAGTTAACAGAGACTGGCATAAATGACCTGCAGTCGAATCATCGCATTCGATATCGAATGAAATTTCCATACAATTTAAATACAAATTTCGATCGATATCGAATGCCCCTTGCTTAGATATGTCCGAGGACTTGGTTACGTTCTCTTTTTTTTTTTTAATTCGGAGCAGCCCTCAGGGGATGATCCCTACATAAGCAATGCATTGCGCCGGAACTAGAAAAGACGGCGTAATATTGAGAGGACAGATAAAGATATTGAATTTTTTTGCAGCTATTGCAACGTTTTACTACGCCGAATAATTTTTTGCTACAGGGCCGACGAAGGAGGTTAGGTTAGGTTGAAGAGAGGGGCATAAGCCATCCCAATCCATTTCGGATTACACCTAGGCCTCATGGGCCTGTTGTGCGCTCTATGATAAGGAGTCCCCATTGTACTGTAGGGTACCTCCACCGTTACCATGGAAACCTTCAAATTCGATTACTTCAAGAACCCAGTTTCTTCGATGTATCTCCTTAAGTTCCTCCAATTAGAGCCCCCAAGAAATTCCATTCCCCGTATAATCTCCTGATTAAATGTTTGCCTTCTGACTTGGCTAAAAGCTGGACAATAGCACAAGTAGTGCTCCTGTGTTTCGTCCCCTTCCTGAAAGGCCCTGCATGTTATATCGCTAACGATACCCATTCTTGCCAGGTGATTCCTTAACTCTGTATGTCCTGTTATCAAATAAACCAATCTCCGTAGTGGTGGCCTACTCAATGCTAGGATCTCCTTCGTCCTATTACCATCTGGGTTGCCCAATAGAATTCTAGTCATCCTACTTACGGTAGAGTGTTGCCAATCTCTTGTATGCAATTCTATAGCCCACCGCCTTAGTTCGTTCTTAAAATCCTGAAATGGCTTCGGACTGTCTAGCGTAATGTTCGCCATTAATGCTCCCATCTTTGCTAGCCTATCTGCCTCAACATTTCCAGGTATTCCCTGATGTCCTGGAATCCATATTATCTCTATGCGCCCACATTGCGTGTATGAGTTAATCTCATCCTTGCATTGTAGTACATACTGAGATCGAACCGCATGATTTCTCAGGGCCTCGATGACCTTCCTACTATCCGTGAATATACGAACCGGTAGTCTGTTATCGATTTCCTTCAACCATTTGATCCCTTCCGTAATAGCCACGATCTCACTCTGAAATACTGTGCTATGATCCGGCAAGCGGAAGTATTTACGAAAGTTACGACCCATGTCACAGAAACCTCCACCCGAAGGGTCACCAATCCTCGACCCGTCCGTGTATAGGTTAGTTATTGGGTTCATTATATGTGTACCCTCCCACTCCATACCTTCCGATATTATGGTGGTGCAGTGTGATCGTACATATCTAATAGGGATCCTATCGCACGCAACCGTGCGAGCGTTGTTCCCGGGTAAGACATGTACTATACCCTGGTGCTTGGTTATGTGTTCTCTTGTCAGCCACTCACCCATCATCATCAATCTGATGTGGTTCTCATTGCGCCACAGATGCCGATACAGCACTGTCTTTGTATTTTTTGAAGGTGTTTGACATTAACCTTCCTTTCCAAGGACGTCCACCACACTATCGAGGAGTACGTCACAATTGGTCTTACCACACTCGTATAGAGCCATCTTTGGGCTCATTCCCCATTTGGACCCGATTGCTCTTTTGCAATAGGTCCACACTCTTTGGGTCTTGATTACCCTACTTTCTATATGGTCCTTCCAGGATAACCTCCAGTCGAAGGAGGTTGCTGTTCCTCTGGTCTTTAGTACATGATATTGTCAATCGCTGTCAGTTACGTTCAGTGGCCAGTGCTATGCCTTCGTCACTGAAACAGACTGAAGATAACTAACACAAGCATGCATGATCATGATCACAAGAATTCGATACAATATTCAGGATTGAGCGCGGAGTCGAACTCTACACTCCCCACTGGTCTGGTCTGGTGTTAGCTACCTCAGCCAACAGCACCCTCTTGGTAAATGCCCAAAACTTTGCTCTACTGAATTGTAAGCCATAAACGAAGTTGGAACTCCCACAAGCGTCTACTTAGGTTCATGATCTCCTGCAAAATGAAACTGGCATATTTTTCAATTTAAGAAATTCATAATAAATCCAGCAATTCAAAATGGTCGCCAAGGACAAGCAACAAAGACGGTCTGATTGTTTAAGAAACCTTTCACAGATTTCCATATGGAAACTAAACTATTTTATAACCAGAATCGAAATACACAAGTACGGCTGTAATTATTCATATACAATAGCAAAAAACTACCTCCGTTCCTGGCACGAACATATTTACAAATGCATGTGTGTGTGTGTATGTGTGCAGATATAAAAACTGATACAAAATACTAATCATGACACCCACATAATTACAATTGTGGGAACTTTAAAAAGCTTTAGCAGCTGGAGTTCGTCATCAGCAACCAACAACTGAAAACAAATTTATCGAGCTGCTGAAAGTACATGAAACGACTAGATATTTTACCAATGAAATACATATAAAGGCTTTAGAAGGGGTCTTTTGTTCAAAACACGCAAAGTAAAAAAGCTCCAAAAACACATATAACAAAAGAAAAAAAAGAGATCCTGCAAACTGCACGCCTGGCAATTGTTCACACCAATCTGTAACAAAATACACAAACAATACAAAAGGAATTGTTTTTATAAAGTTTTTTTTTTTTTGAAGAAAAGATAAATGGGAATACGAAATTTGGAAATAATAATGGATGTTAAAGGAAGCTTGTGTAAGTGTGTAAGAGTGTATAGACAATATTAGTTGGATGAGGGTCAACGTTCCAACAGACGGATTGAGATCTTCAGGTCAATAGTAGGGAAACTGTCTTGTGCGGCATTGCCTTGGGATCTATTTCCGATGACAACAATAAAATTCGGAAATGGGTACGCAGCATCACTGTAAAAGAAGACTAGAAACTCTCATGTTTGCTTCGGTCCTTTAAAGTCTATTTTGAAGTTGCTCCGCCGCATATAAGAGCGAGCGAAGAAGCTTATCGCTGTCACTAGGGTAGTCAACTCTATTGATTCACTGAGTATCAAAGCAACGTCGGGTGTGTTTTACTGTTTTACCGATACTACAGCTCAAGGCGAACTCACTTATGCAACTCTGTGTAAAATTTATTGAACTGTCAAATGAAATGCTTTGGAAAAAACAATGGCCGCACACAAAAACGAAATACAAGAAGAACACTTTGACAGTTCAATAATTTTGCCTTGGTAACAGCTGATCACCAATTTCTGAACTAAGGCCACCTGGTATGAAAAAACTGTTTATTTTGGTCGAGTTACCAGTGAATCGCATTACGCATTGCAGAGAGATTTCGTTCTTTGGCCAAACGTTTCGTATGTGGAATAAATTTCATACAGAGTTCTCTCCTGTCACTTTTAACTTCGGGAAGTTGAAATCTAACGTCCACAAAACACTGCTCCCTCTATTTTGCTTCCCATAACTAACTTTCGCAGTTGTGGCACAATGCATCGTATATGTAGGAGTCATCCGCACTGTTCAATATTAAAAAAATGCACCTGACGAAAAATAAGGAAAATCTATTGAAAATACCAATTTTGGGATTTTGAAAATTTCTTTTAGGAATTGCGGGGATCCTAATTTTTCATTCAGTCTTCGTTATAGCATCATTAAATAGACGTAATATATAGACTACCTGCGTTGCGCCTTTTTCAAAGCGTTGTTGTCTGTTGCACTTTTTATGAATACTTGCACTTTTTATAATGACTTGCACTTTTTATAATGACTTGCACTTTTTATGATCACTTGCAGTTTTTATGATGACTTGCACTTTTTATGATGACTTGCACTTTTTATGAATACTTGCACTTTTTATAATGACTTGCACTTTTTATGATGACTTGCACTTTTTATAATGATTTGCACTTTTTGTGATAACTTGCACTTTTTAGAATGACTTTCACTTTTTCTCATGATTGGCACTTTTTATAATGACTTGCACTTTTGATGATGACTTGCACTTTTCATGATGACTTGCACTTTTTATGATGACTTGCACTTTTTATAATGACTTGCACTTTTTATGATGACATGCACTTTTTATAATGACTTGCACTTTTTATGATGACTTGCACTTTTTATGATGACTTGCACTTTTTATAACGACTTGCACTTTTTATGATGACTTGCAATTTTTATAATGACTTGCACTTTTCCTGATGATTGGCACTTTTTATAATGACTTGCACTTTTTATGATGACTTGCACTTTTCATGAAGACTTGCACTTTTTATGAATACTAGCACTTTTTATGATGACTTGCACTTTTTATAATGACTTGCACTTTTTATGATGACTTGCACTTTTCATGATGCACTTTTTATGAATAATTGCACTTTTTATAATGACTTGCACTTTTTATGATAACTTGCACTTTTCATGAAGACTTGCACTTTTTATGAATACTAGCACTTTTTATGATGACTTGCACTTTTTATAATGACTTGCACTTTTTATGATGACTTGCACTTTTCATGATGCACTTTTTATGAATAATTGCACTTTTTATAATGACTTGCACTTTTTATGATAACTTGCACTTTTCATGATGCACTTTTTATGAATACTTGCACTTTTTATAATGACTTACACTTTTTATGATGACTTGCACTTTTTATAATGACTTGCACTTTTTATGATGACTTGCACTTTTTATGATAACTTACACTTTTTATGATGACTTGCACTTTTTATGATAACATGCACTTTTTAAGATGACTTGCACTTTTCATGATGACTTGCACTTTTTATGATGACTTGCAGTTTTTATAACGACTTGCACTTTTTATGATGACTTGCAATTTTTGTAATGACTTGCACTTTTCGCAATGACTTGCACCTTCTTCAAAATGACATGCGCTTCCGCTCCGTCTCTCTCTGTCTGTTACCTTATTTTTTATTTTCGCATATTTATTCATCTGTCTTCTTAATACAAAAAAAAGTATTTCACTCCAAAGAATTTCTTCCTAACCAACTGCTTCTATCTGGTGTTTTTTAACTGTATGAGAATTTTAACTGATAATACAAGACACATTATTAAAATGAAATTTTCTTTATTATTATCTGGCATTTAGTTTTATATCGTTAACCAACAACACTGAAAGGATACGTATGGGTCTGTCATTCCGCGTGTAATTTCTAAAACATTAATATGCGATCCCATATCATCACAGGGAATGCAAAAAAGCTCTATCTAACATTTTAAAACTGGTGATTGCAACTTTGCTAGCGGCAGCAACTAGCAAATGCGGTTTGAAGGACCATTAATAAGTTGAACGTGATATTTCAGTTTCTTTACACGAGTAATAACACAGACGGAATAACTGTATTGTTTTCATTTAAATTAAATTTATTGTGTCACCCTAAATAAGTTTTCTCACACTTTTAACTTTTTCTTCAATCTCCAATCAGGCATGTCAGCTTTGCAACTACTAATCAAACCATAAACATAACCTACAAAATGAAAATTGTACGATAAACCAGGAACAAAGTTGCGTGTTCTAAAACGCCCACCAAACTGCAGCTGTTCAATATTTTCAAATAAACCCTCTTGATTTGTTAATTTATAAAACAATCAAACGCTAAAACAATATTCTAAACGGATCGTTGGTAGAGAAAACTTCGATAAACGATCTTTTAAATATTCAAATTGTGATTAGGAAAATACGTATTTTTGTTTTACGATTACTTTGCGAAAAACAAAAATAAATGAACACGTAATCGCAGATCTTCCATCAATGTCACAACTAATAATATTCATGCATGCATTCATTCATTCATTGAGTTGTTGTGGTTCTGGCTATAGCGTTTAGTTAATAAAGACCATATGGATTTGCTAGCAAAAAAAAAAAAAGAAGTAAAATTTATTGGAGAATTGCCAGAGATCCTTATCTTAAATGCTGATGAAGTTTTTTTTTGTGATTTTCTCAAAACAAAACACGCAATCGGGGTGGTGGGTTTGTGGTGAAATGATACCACAAAACACAAAAGCAACTGCAGCGTTCTTCTTGTACGGGGATATTAATAACGGTGTCTATTCACAACAATATTGGGTTCTAATGGAGGAGAGAGTACATGATGAGGCACGTCTGCTTGGAACTAATTAAAATTTTCACACTTTTTTTTTTCTTCTTTGATAGTTTTATAGTTGCTGCAGCACCATTTGAAACAATTTGTTTTATAACGCACTAGATGTGCTTTAATTTGTTGCAGTTGAAGCATTTCCGTATTGATTTCGCTATTAAAAGCGAACATTTCGTTACGGTTTTTTGGTTAATAATTTTTCTATTCATAACGTATGACGTTTAAGGATTAGGAAAAAAGGTTTTTTTTTTGTGATGGTCTTGCATTTAATACAAAAAGCATTACGTTTTGTGCTAAACAGAAAAGGGTAAAATATGTTCTGTTTTCTTTTATTTTTTTTTTTTAATTTTCACATTTATGCCAGTTTTTTTAATGTTATTATAAAAAGTCATAACAAAAATAAATTTTCAGTTAATTTGTAAATTAAAAAAAAAATAATTAGTTAATGAAATATACGGCCAGTTTTTTTTAATACAAAACTAGAAAATATTTATGAAAAATAAAGTCCTTTGGGACCTAAAAATCAAATTAGCGGCTGCTCAAATACATAGTTATAAATAGATATTCCCCTTTATTCTGTAACTATTTGTCAACATCACGTCAACACAATATCAAAATTAGTTCAGTTACCTACTCCGTGTGGACTAGAATTAAGACGACTCTCCAAGCCCTTGAATACAACATGATGATGCTAGAAATTGTCAATTGCCAAAAAAAAGGGGGTGCAGAAGTGTCCTACTTTTTATAATGTCGACGTCACTTTGACAAATATTTATGTAGTAACAGAATAAAGAGGATTATGCTTATGAAGGGAAATTGATATTTTATGTTTTCACTTCCACACAAAATTCGAATCAAACACTAAAGTCCTTTAGTATATTCCATGTATTAGAATCAGGAGTCGGTCTTGCTCGTGAACTTGCAAAATTTCAAAAAATACTAAAAATGGCCAGGATTTTTTTTTTATTGAAATTTTGAGGTTTATACGGACTCAAAGGATTCTATGGCTAGAAAAACATCGGGTCGAATGTGCAGACATGCCAGAGGGCAAATTACATCATTCTATTACAATCGGAATTTTTATTTAAATTGTATTGAAATTTCGAACGATATCGAATGCTAAAGGGTCCGCCATCTAACGTTTTTTTTTCAACTAGTGCTTATTTCGTGAATGGTAACACTTAGCTCATATCTGATTTGACAGATAATTAGTTGTATCCTTCCGCTGAACGCATATGGTTGTGTATAGGCTTGAACAACGCTGGGAAAGTGGGCCTGCGATCGACTTACAGAAGATGCCGATTTTGCCAAAAAAAATCATCTTCTCAGATGAAGCTCATGTTAATCTTGGCGGGTATGTAAATAAGCAAAATTGTCGCATTTAGAGCACAGAAAACCCGCACGCATACATTGAAAAGCCGACGCACCACCCAAAACGAGTCACTGTTTGGTGCGGATTTTGGTCCAGAGGCATAATTGGGCAATTTTTCTTCGAAAATGAGCAAGGAGTGGCCGTTACAGTCAATGGCGATCGTTATCGGGCCATGTTGAACGATTTTTTTGTTTACAAAAATTGAAGAGTTGGGAACATTTGGTTTCAACAGGACGGCGCTACGTGCTACACAGCCGAAGCTACACTCGATGTTTTGCGCCCTGTTTTCGAAGATCGCATTATCAGCCGCAGAGCTGATGTCGTTTTTGGCCACGTCGGAGCTGCGATTTGACACCGGTGGACTATTATTTGTGGGGAGTGTTACGCCGACAAGCCAAAGACAATTGACGCTTTAAAAAACAATGTTCGTGAAGCCATTGGTGAAATACAGCTGCACGCAATCGGTAATGTGCTTAAAAATTGAACCGATCGTGTAGGCTAACTGCATGGCCAGCCGAGGCAGCCATTTGAATGAAATTATTTTCCATTATTAACCGGAAGGATTGTACTTTCAAATAAAAAAATAAATTTGAGAAAATATTCAGTAGTTTTTTTATAGCATTTTCCAAAAAAAGAAGTTATTTGGCGGACCCTGTATATGAATAGAAAGTTAATTAGGTCAATAAAGTGAATATTGATGCATTTAAAAAATGAATGTCGGGACATCATATTACGACTCTTTAAGTAAACAAGTTTCATTAAATACTATTTATATAATTCATTTCTGCAAATTGCATACGAGAATTATTAATTATTGTACTCTAAAGCAAAATCAAGTACAGCAAGTTGCAAAAAGATCTCTGTCCTCTCATCTATCTTCATCTGTCCTCTCAATATTAATATCTTTCTAGTCCCGGGGCAAAGCATTGCATATCGGAGCGGTTTTATTTACGATCGGGAAATTTCAATAAATAAATTTTTCTTTTTTTGAGTATTTGGGAGAAAGGATACTCCCCATGCAAACTATTTATTAATATTGTTTATATCAAAAATAATAATACCTCTTTGCTTATTCACAAACTTTCAGAAACCACTTGAGAATTACTAAAGCAAAAGCACAGCAGGCCTTGAAATTTTTAAAACCAAAACAAAAGACAAATTTATAAATTTTTTAACACTTTCATTTCCAGAGATGGGCGTATCCCATATTTTTTTGTTATTCATTTACGCCCGTTGACCTCTTGTACAAGAATCATATATTATTTTTTAAATGAACTGCAACTTATCTAACAATTATATATATTTTCATATTTTACTCACTTCTATCCTTTAGTATAATCTTTTTCGGCGGTTCCTTTTGATAATTCCTCTTCAAACTTAAACCCGGCTCATTGCCATTTTTATCCTTTTTGACCATTTCGCTCAGAAACGTTATATAGCTAATAGCCAACTTTAAAGTATCCACTTTACTCAAACGTTTCTCGTACGGCAGCGTTGGTATATGTGAACGCAAACCCTCAAATGCCTCATTAATGCTTTGCATGCGCCGGCGTTCCCGCAAATTGGCCGCCTGACGTTGTTGTGCCACCTGCGAAGCACATTTTAAGCGACGTTTGTGCTTCGAACGTCTGCGTTTAGAGGGAAGAAGAAAACATTTAAAAATACTAAATTAGAAAAAACGTTTATAAACATTAAAAAGCTCTAAAAAAATTTCAAGATAAACTTCTTACGTCTTTTCATTGTTTTCCTGGTCGCTGTTGAAGCCACTGCTGTAGGCATCATCGGCATCCGTATCGGAGCTGTTGTCGTCGCCAAAGAAGAACTCTGAACTGGATGATGAGGAGCCGTTGGTAGAATCGAGAAAATGACGGGCCATTGTTACTTCCAAATCGAAATTATCCATGGAAAACATATTGAAGTAGAAGTTTGAAATTGATTATTGATTATACTTGCGCATAAAGTGAAGCGACCGACGCGTGCTTACAATTGTTAGCCACGTGTGGCCACTTAGCACAAGTGGCAAGTGTTTTTGAAGCGAGGACTGCGTTGTTATTTTATTTTGACTTTTACAACTTGTTTTCTTATCTGATTATGTATGCGAACAATGGAATTTGTATAATTTATGGTGAGAAGGCATTGTAAATTTGTTTACATAAATACATATCCGTCCCCCTCTTTGGGAGCGATTAGATTACGCACGCTGCCTGCACAATAGTACACAAATTCGATTAACGAGGTCTGTTATGCATTTCTACAACTTAATTATCAGTTTTGTTGTCTGGTTGTTAAACATCTTGAACTGAGGCAAATAAAGCCGTGCCGCTTTTGTTAAAGACCATATTTAAATAGTGCAACAAATCTTGTAGAGTTGTAGAGATGCTTAGACGAACCTTCTTAATCGGCCTTCTCTACACACACACACACAATTGAATTATTAAATTTGACACCTTTTTCTTTAATACTTATAGTCCATGTATAAGTGCGTGTGTATGTATTTGTTTAAAATCACCATTTCGTTTTACTAAGTTTCACTTAATGCCACAAACGTGCCTGCAATTAAATGGCACATGTCGCTTTTGTGTCTTTTTATTTGATTTTTCTTTTTCTTTGTTTACTGTTCTTTATCTTGGCCGCCCGCTTGTGTATGAAACTTACACTTGTTAATTGACCCGTTAATCATTTAATGCAAAATAATTTTGTAAAAAATTATTCCTTCCGTTTTGTAGGTCTAATCACTTCCGTTTCTCGTTTACATTTGAAAAGGTATAAAAAAGCATTCCTAAAGTATGCTGGCGCTGGCAGTGTGCTATTTGAAATCAGCGGTGGTCCTTTGCGAGGGGTGGTTGTTTTTATTGTTTACAACAACAGCAATAAGTACTCGTAGCACCACGTCTATCATGGCTGTCGGCATATTTGAAAGACAAAGGGCGTGGCTTATTTCATTTGCACTCAACCAATCACAGGCCGGGAATATTTTCAAACAACTAACACTTACGTGGGGAAAACTGTTTTTTTTATATAACGGAATAGGTAAATTTGTTTTATTAAATATAAAATGTATGCATGTGTATATGCAGATACATTTCAATTGTGAATGGTATTAGTCACGTGATGGTCTGTAGTTTCTCTGAAGTGCATTACGCGCTTTGAAATGGAACTGCACCAGAATGGGCTTAATTCATGCCTTCTCTGCACCACCCTGTAACATGTCTCTGCGATATCTAAAAACTATTTAATCAAAGTAGAATAATATACAATGTACATCGCACGTATTTATGCATAAGCATGCCTATATATTGCGAACTTCAATATGTAAACAATTGCAACCTCAATTAGTCGATTATTGAAGGCAATTCGATTTGTGGTCTTTGACAAACATTAAAATTGTGCTTTAAATTTTTAAATCTGACAGTATCCTCGTGCTTTAAACTATCGCCCGTATTTTGAAAAACGCATACCGCTTGAAGTTGGAGATTTCGTTTTAAAAACGCCAAACAGGTGTTCTGACAAAACGAAAACGCTACAAATTTGGCGTTTTATAACTACTAGCGTATATTTAAGCGATTTGGTTAATATTATTTCAACTGCACTGCAAAGAAAAAATATGAAAAGAAAAATAAAAAATCGCTTAATAATTCTGGGTGACCAGATATGGCCAATTGTTCGCTTGTGAATGAGGAACTGCTTCAGTTAACACAATGGAAAAAAATAATATAAATTTTTATAATTTTTTAAGGGAAAATATATTTTTGTACCTCTCAAGGGATCAGTAGCTTGAGCACATTTTTTTCTCGTGCAATCATTGATTGTTCGAGGCAAGACGAATTCAAGCAGGTGACTTTATTTCAGAAAATGTCGATCAGGTGATTTTACTTCGGTCTGTCAAAATCTTCTTCTGCTTACTTTGTTTTTTTTTTTTATCAATTAAAACTAAAATTTTTTGTGCTCCAAAAACAAAGTTTTTCTGAAATTTCACTAATTTTATTAAAAAAGTGAACAAAAAACAATATGCGGATGTGATTTGTGTGCAAGAAGAAGTTCAGCAAGGGAGAGGGAACTTTATTCCATGTTCCAAAAGATGTTGGAAGCATGAGGCGAACATCTGTATCACAATTTTTTTTCTTTTTTCTGCTCAACTAAAGTTGACATTTCAGAAGCCTGTACACTAACAAAATGTTCTTTACACAGAGTTGCATAAATAAGTTCACCTTATTCAATTCGCCTTGATTCGAGGTATTATGGATTATATTATATAGGGTGGGCCAAAGTTTACATTTAAAAATCCAATAAATCAAAAATGGTTTGAAATTTTGGCAAGTTTATTGTTTTGCTGTGAAGTACAATTATTTCGATTAGATATCTTGAGAACGATAGAATCGATATATTCGGTTGTACGCACTGTACGAGCAGGCTCACGTCTTGGCACATCAACAATTAGAACAGTTTCACGAATTTTAGCAATAAACTTGCGTATACTGGGCACTGTCGGTCCTTCGACCAAATGTTGTACAATATTTTCGTGCAATTTCGACCAATTGTCTTTGTTTTGGAAATAAATTTTCCATAAATTGCGATTCATTTAGTTCAGTGGAGATAATATACTGAATTTTGTTACAAATTAGAATCCCATAATTATTGCCAGATTCGAAATAAGCAGTGATTCAAATTTAAACCGATAGATGGCCCACCTGATAGTACCTCATTAGGCAGTCCGCGAGGTTCGGTAAATTATCCTTATTCGAATAATTTTCTTGTCAAGCAACGTTGACTTTTGTAACTTTTTCTAGGGCATTTTACTAAGTCGATACGCTTGTCGGGTATCTAATATAATGAAGCTAAAATATGGCAGCACTTATCGGGTATATACATATGTAACACTGAAGTCGTTTAATTTCGTCTACTCCTATATCGCCACCATTAAGAGCTAATATCCTCATGCGGACATTATATGCGTTTTTCTAGCCTAACTATCACAAAGAGATCAAATTAAATGGACCCAAGTGGGTTGGACTCTATATTTCTTCTTACCAGCAAGCTGTTAACCTAATACTTGCGTTTCTTTAATAATAAAATATTTATATATCTGATTTCCCTACAAATATTGTTTTATAAAGCCTTTATAAAACAATTTAAGCCTTAAATACAATTTACAACTTACATATTCCGTGTTTGGGAAATAATTCTCCAGAGTAAGCACTAGTGTTGCCATAAAGTAAATTAACTGTCAATTTATGAAATTCCAAAATTGAGCTGTCATCCTTTGGTAATTGCTTAATACCAAATTTAAACATTTTAGAAAGGCTTAATTTACATGCAGCCATAAAATAAATCAACTTGTGTCCTATGCCTACGTCTTTTTTTCTTCTAGTGGGATATAAAAATTACTCTGGAGAAAAAAATTTAGCAATTAAAAAAAAAATATTTGCTGCTTTAGACGGTTATCACCTTGGCGATTATTGAAAAATATCATATACATATTTGTATGCATGTTATAGTAACATTACGGAATACAATTATTCCTAAACTGTTTTTCTTTTGAAAATAATTTTATTTTTATTAGAACTTGATTAATGAAATTTCAACACAACAATTATATAGCAATAGAATTTAATCCTTTTACTTTTTTTAATAATAAAAAGTAAACAAAATAATTTGTAATAATCAAAGAAACATTTTGCTGGATTGCATTAAATAATGTTACATTGTACATACATACATACACACGCAATATAACGAGAATTTTATCACAAGCCAATTGCAATTTGAAAATTCCTGAATTTTTCCCAACTGCCAAATGCAAATACTTAAATTAAACAAACGTTTTTAAAATAAAAACTAAGCTCGTAATGAAAGGGAGGGTGTCCCTTTTTTAAAGGGGCTGAGTGTCAAAACATAATTTTTCATTTTTACTCATCACCGTCGGTCGTTACGCACCATTTAACATAACGCACACAAACACATACACACAAACACAAATGAGGGTTAAATTGAACAATTGTCAACATCATCGATTAACACATTTGCCAGACTAATATGTCATATAGACGATTTTTTTTTTCGATAATTCTACCGAAATCGTAAAAAATAAAGTCGATTTGAGAAAAGTGCCCGAAATTCCACCATATTTTTTATGAATATGGCAGATAAACTTTCCTCGACAAAACATTTTTAATCAATGTTTCATTTATATTTAATCGAAATATATTTTTTTAATTCAAAACCCTTGAGTTACTTATTCTGATTTTTAAGAACCAGGCTTTAAAACACAGAAATCATTTTCAGAATAATTGGATAAAAATTAGTATCTACTACAGGAAGTAAAAAACATCATCAATAAAAGCCCCGGAATCTAATGAGAAATTGAAAACAATGAAAATAGTATTAAAATTATTTGTATTTAGAAATTAAAATAAAAAAATTGTGTGAAAACAACGTAGAAAGTGTTAAAAATTCTGTGATCTGAAATGACGAGTTTTGAACATGATCGTAAAAGATGTTTAAAAATAATATATATAATTTGTTTGCCAATTAACGTTTTTCATATTAATCGCATCTGGCATCTTCGGTGATAACTTCAATATCCGATGTCCTTTTTTTAATACCACACAACAACAACGAATGTATTGTTAGCAGACCCAGCAAGCATATTGCATCAAGCCTGCCAAATACTATTTTTAAGTTTATAAACTTTCGTGTTCAAACTCATGGGCGATGTGTTAACACCTTTTTGTTTATTTATTTTATATTAAACCCACAAAAAACAAAGAGAATGCAAAGCAACAGACAAATGTACATACATACATTGTTATGTTTGTACATGAGCTACATACGTTGCTGTCTTGCTATCTCATTTTTATATATGTACGTATAACCACGTCACTATTCTCTTTGCTATGCATAAGACAAAACCGAAGATCAACATAAAACACTTTTTTAATATAACTCCAAATTAATACTCCGAATTAAAACACTTAAATCTCCGCTCGCCGATATCGGATCGCCTTAATTTTGGCCTAAACTCTTCGTCGAAACCCGCACTAGCGTTTTAATCCAAAAATTAATAAAATCGGCTATGAATTTTCGGAGAAAATCGCGTGGGAAAATTATATGAAAATCGCCCAATAATCACTTTCAATACCGACTGCCAAGCAACGAACAAACAAACTCGTACACCTTACACTTGCGTATGTATTGAAACTGATAGTTTACTGCCCTAGATGCGCGCGTATAGATGTTAACACATCTAAAATATTTCGCATATTAAAATTAACTTTTAATTAAATTATAACAAAAACTTAAGCTTCAGATAAATAAAATAAAATACAAATATACCAAATTTTAAAAAGAAATTTTTTGAGAACATATTTTACCAAAATATCAAAAAAATATTTAATAGCATAAGCTTGTGAGTATTTAAAATATATAAACATGAATTCTAGTGAAACGTGAGAAGTGTCATATTGAATCATATTGTTATAGGAGAGCGTTGCCATTTTGAAACTTTGCGACCATTTTACGACGTTTTTGTAGTCTCATTCTAATATTAACACAATCTAAACACCTATTTCTTTTAAGGGTACGTTTTGGGGCTTTCTAGATGCTATTTAACGTTTTGAGTCCAAATAAAAATAGTTATCTTAATAAATTCTTGATATTCGCAAAGCAGCTCTGAGTCAGTCAACATCAAGCCTGGTTGGCAATTAAATTTTAAGTGCAACCAGACCACTGATCGTTTACTCTCTTTCGAGAGTTTTGCGTCTCACTCGCACTAGTTAATTTCAACGACTCAGATAGCTGTATAGATATACAGTTCTTCTGAGGAATTTTCCGTGGTTAACTACGTTGCTACTTCCTATTTGAAGGCATAGATCATGTACAGTCAGACACAGTAACGGCAAAGAGAATACGGCTAATAACATCGCCGACATACCCGTTGGCATCTGTGCATCAATAGAATTAGTTTTTGTGGCACGACATATCTTGCGAATTGGTGATGGCGAAATAGTCTCAAGACTGGCCAAATAATTCTTCAGTCGATGACTGAAGTAACAAAATAGAATTTAAAAAAAAAATTAATTCTTGATAAGTTCGGCAAATAAATCTTGCGTTCAAGAATAATAAAATGTTTCTGCGTCTTCGCAAAACGTTACATGTTGTGTTATTCCAAAATAATGTCTACTATTTCGGTAAATGTTTAAAAGAATTTCAATTGTTCGCTGGGAATGCACAGTGTGTTTATATGTATGAATTTTGATGATGATGTGCTTTTTGTTGACTGCACGCTTTGCATGTTGTTGCTGTTGTTGAAATCAATTCCTTGTCAGGTTGCCATAATAAAGAAATTTGTTATTTTGTTTGCTGCAAAAAAGTAGAGGTTTGTTGTTTTTTAATTGTTGTTGTTTTGTTTTTGTTGCAGCTGTATAAACAAATTATCTTTTTTTTTGGACTCTTCTTCAATGGAAAAGAGATAGATGATTTTGGAGGAAGAAATGTTGGCAGCGTTGCCAGTGAAAAATTTCTTCTCTAATAAAAGTGCATAATCAAAAAATAAAAAACGTAAAATTTTAATATTTTAAACATCACGTTTAATTGTTTTGATAAAAAATGTGGCACAGATTATATATAAATGATTAATACGACTTACATACATACGTAAATAGTACCCGTAATAGAAACTTATATTGATTTCTTTTCTGGAAAAGAATGCTACATTTCTTACACTTTTTAATAAAAAACTGCACCATCATGCCATTTCGAAATAGTAAATCTATTACAAAGTAATCTACCATTGCTTAGGCAAATATATTAGATATTGTTTTAAAAATCCGCAAACTTTTGGATTAGAAGTGAAAGAATGTTACATGTTTTTTAGAAAAGAAAACGCCATTAAAAAATTTTTATGTAAAACCTGAGTAACATGAAAGGGAAAATTTACAATCTCTTAGCTGCAAATGTTGAATATTTATGTATAGGATCAATTCTTTCCGCAAACGTCTGGCCTTCAAATACAAAGTTACTGTTTTCCTCGCGAAATAACGTTTCAAAGCCCAGCTTTTCACCCATACGTTGTGAATAGCGTGAAGTAAATACTGCCATTACAGCTTCAGGTTTCTGTCCCTTTAAATGCTCCAGTAATTGTTGTGACTCAACAGAATTTTCATCTTGTAGTTTGCCAGCATATTCCAACAGATAATTGGTTAATGCCGAAGCTATGCCTCGACGTCCATAATCGGTTCTTGTCGACAGAAAGTTCAATTCAATTACACAATCAACATGCCATTCCTTGAAAATGTCAAAGGTGTGTTCGATGGTGTTCAGATATTCACCAACGGTCTTCATGTTTGGTGTTTTGAAGGACTCAAATACTTCATCTAACGATATGTTAGCGGAGGGGTTCTATAGAAATATTACAATTAATTAATCAAATATTATTCTTGTTTTTATAGTAAAGAAAAAAAAGGCATGTTCTTGTAAGTACCACCAGTTTATTGGCACATATGGACACCAGCTGTTGAGTTTTTATATCTCTGGCGGCAAATGAAATGTTATCTTTTAATATTACTTTCACTAGCGTCATGAACTCGTCAACAGTGTCCGGACTTTCGGCAAGTTTGCAGGCAATGCTAACATTTTCATACTTCATAAAATAATTTCGAAATATCTAAAAAAAATAAAATAAAGTAGGAATCATGAAATGGAGTGTTAAGGAATTCAATAAAATGTAAAGCTGCTGATTTCTTATATAAAAAAGAGCTAAACATTTTTTTGTAGTACACTTTTTAGTATATTGCCTCCACCGTAGTTGATCAAACATATGTGACTTAAAAGGTATTTTTATACAGATCTGCACAATATAAATATTTTTGTATAAATTCTTCTGAAAGTGGTAAAAAGACTATTTGAACTTGAGTTCTCTATTTAGATTTTGTTTTATACTCACGCATGTATACATAAATGTCAACGTTCAAAGGTATTTCAAATTGCTTTTATTGGTTGGTACAAGGCGAATATGCGATTTTGGTTGATTTTTGTTTTTCAAAGTTTAAAAACGAATAAAATGAAATTTAAAAGCAATATTTTTTTTTAAATATCAATCCCCCTTATTTTTTAACTATTTGTCGACGTCGACATCAAGACAATATCAAAAATAGGACACCTGCTTACACTTCCTCTTCATCAATTACCTGCTTTTAACAGCGTCTTGATACTTTTTAGCCCTAAAGAATAGTCTAAAGGCATCAGCAGAATTCAATTGTTCACCACAACGAGTATTTAAGTACGCCATTTTTGATGTTGTATTGACATTGACATCGACAAATACCTACAGAATGAGGGGCATTATCATACTAGAGTCCAGACAATTTTCGATATGAAAACAGCAACCAATATTTCGGCTCTTTGGAACAAGTTCGTTATAACCTTGTTTTACTGTATACTTTTCAAAGCAAAATATAGGAAGATAACTAATTTATTTATACTGTAAACTTCCCTACAAGAAATGAATGACTGAAACTAAATAATAATACACACAAAACATTTTCATTAACCCATTTGAACATGAGGCTGACATTTCTTAAATTTCGACAATACACTTTGTTTTTAATTTAATTAGTTTTCATTTCATATTATTTTTTAAAGAAAAGAAATCAAATATATAAACAATATTAAGAAAGAAATCGTGAATTTTTAGTGAAATAAGACATGTAAGTATATTATTTAATATTACACACTACAATTACAATAATAAGTTATTAAATTCTTCTGGTTTCTTGACCTCTTTTTAATTATTATTGTATTCTAATATTTTTAAGCTTAATGTCTCTTTATTTTAATTTAATTTTTAATTTCAATATTTCGTCACTCCTTTGTGTGACTTCTTCAGGAAATTAATTATTTTATTTGATATGAAAACAAAATATTTTTTCATATCAAATAAAATAATTAATTTCCTGAAGAAGTCTCACAAAGGAGTGACGAAATATTGAAATTAAAAATTAAATTAAAATAAAGAGACCTTAAACTTAAAAATATTAGAATACAATAATAATAATAAGTTATTTTTACAGCCATTAGTAATATTCAAAATACATATAGCCGGACGAGTGGAGTAACTCAAGGAAGAACTCACCACCTAGAGGTGAACAAAGGGCAATCTAAACAAAAAGCTCACCAAAAACTCAAAACTTAAGGTAAAATTAGATAAAATAAAATAGTAGGTAAAACTTATTAGATGTTGTTTAATTGGTGTTTGTTTTTTGTATATTTTAGCCATTCTGGGGCCAAATTACGGCATTCGATATCGATCGAAATTTCAATACATTTTATATACAAATTTCGATCGATATCACGTGCCGTAATTTAGCACCTGATCTCTTTTGCAGCGCCACAAAACATCAGCATCGCTGCCACAAGAAGTACATCTTAAGTTATTTATTACTTTGTAAAAATACTATTAATTTTTATTATAATTCTTTAAATAAAAAATTCTAAATAAAATTTTATAATTGATATTTTTTTATTTGCTCTGAAGAATATAAACAAAACATAACAGAGTTGTCAGGAGTATTGAGCAATCAATTGATAACCCTGCAAGAAATGAATGACTGAAACTAATACATACAAAACATTTTCACTAACACATTTGAACATATGGCTGCTATTTGTTGAATTTTTGACAATACTTTCTGTTTTTAATTTCAGTTTGCATCTAATATTTTTTTATAGAAAATAAATAAAACTTATACAATTAAGATTAAGAAACAAACCGTTGATTTATAGTGAAATAAGACATGTAAGTATATTATTTAATATTACATATAAACATAACAAAAATAAGTTATTTTTACATCTATTAGTAATATGCAAAGTGTTTTCGGAGGAGTGAAGTAATTCACCACCCAGGTGGACAACGGACGAACGCATCTCTACAAGATGCTCTCAAAAATGAAGGTAAAGTTAAATAATATAAAATGGTGGGCAAAACTTATCAGATCTTGTTTTATTGGTGTTTTTTTTTTGTTCATTTTAGGCATTCTGATCCATTCTGCAGCATCACACAATATAAGTATAAGAAGTAGATCTTAAGAGTTATTTTGTAAAAATATTGTAAAAATATTAGTGTCTGAAAAATATTATTAGCTGTTATTATAATTATTTAAATAAAGAATTGTAAATTAAATTTTATGATTGCTTTTTTTTGTTATTCTTTGAAGAATGATAGCCATGAAATAAAGAGACTGAAAAGATACCACGTACTTGATCTTCCTTTTAGAAAATAAAAATTGTTATATTTATAAGTTAATTTTGATATCATAATTAATTAAATTCATGCAACTTATTGTTTTTGTTTTTATTGCACTCACTGGAGTTCAATAACCTACGTTCATTGTAAAATTTAAAAAATTTGCTTAATGTTTCTTTAGAAAATAGATCGCAAATATAGAAGAATGAAAAAAAAATTCTTTGCCAGGTTTGAGTAGTCATTTGATTCAACTGTACTGAGCAATCAACTGATAAGTTATACCTATGTGTCTACATACGGATACAAAAAAGCACTAGAGTGAGCAGGTGAGCAATAGTTTCTAATGGCGGCAGAATTAATAAGTACGACAGAGATGCAAGCTCACATGTATAGACTTTTTTATATCAATTTTTCATATTGCCCTTAAGAAAATGATAGCAAGTTTTGTATAGGCAATGAGGTATTAAGCCCTCAGCACTATCAAACAAATGACTAGTCAAATGTTCGGTAGTGTTCTTGTAGGGAATTGGTATCATAAGTAAGTACAGTAAAAATTCGATAATCCGGATAATTGATTGCAGACTCCAATCCGGATTAGCGAATTATCCGAATTACTACGCATGTTTGTATTTATTAAGGCCAACACCCTTCCACTCATACCTTTACTAAAGGTACGTTCACACTTATCAAATATTTGCCCAAAAATGCGTAACCACTAAACACTAATAAAAAACTTCTTAATTCAAAAATGTATTTATTGAGTTCAATAGTCTCCAATAATATTGGATTCATGACACTGCCTATTAGTTTTGTATAAAATTGTTTTAATTAATAAACACGTATCTGAAGAAAAATATGTTTCATTAGTAAATTGTTAATTTTTTATCGGGCTTAAGTTCGAATCTTGCATGACTGCAAATTATTTTTTTGTTATTTTTTATTATTAATAAATGAATTTGTTTAAATTCTATTTATTATTTTATATTAAGATTGGAATATTAAGAATATTTTTAATAATCATCAAACCAGCAGAACGGATCAGTACTGATTTCGAGGCCGCTACGCCATCTCATCAGCGTTCTTTGTTCAATTTTTCCCACTTTTGCAAGTGGTGCTAGTTAGTAGGAATATCAACTATTTAACCAATATTTTAACGAAAATTGAATATGAGAAGTTATCACATTCATATTATTAAGTTATCACATTTTGGTTAGTACGAAATTCCCCAACCCTGACGATTAATATTCCAAATATTCCAATATCTCTTTTGCTTTTTCCAGAGCCATCGGCTGCTGATAGGTAAAGCTTCTTTGTTATTTATGTTCAAGTAATTGAATTTAGTTGTCAATTTACTTTGAACAAGTGCGCGTGCCCCCGCAATGTTTTACATTATGTATGAATTTTTATTAGTCGAACTTTTTCTTATGTAAATTGTTAATTTTTTATCGGGCTTAAGTTCGAATCTTGCATGACTGCAAATTATTTTTTTGTTATTTTTTATTATTAATAAATGAATTTGTTTAAATTCTATTTATTATTTTATATTAAGATTGGAATATTAAGAATATTTTTAATAATCATCAAACCAGCAGAACGGATCAGTACTGATTTCGAGGCCGCTACGCCATCTCATCAGCGTTCTTTGTTCAATTTTTCCCACAAATTCATTTATTAATAATAAAAAATAATTTGCAGTCATGCAAGATTCGAACTTAAGCTCGATAAAAAATTAACAATTTACATAAGAAAAAGTTGGACTAATAAAAATTCATACATAATGTAAAACATTGCGGGGGCACGCGCACTTGTTCAAAGTAAATTGACAACTAAATTCAATTACTTGAACATAAATAACAAAGAAGCTTTACCTATCAGCAGCCGATGGCTCTGGAAAAAGCAAAAGAGATATTGGAATATTTGGAACATTAATCGTCAGGGTTGGGGAATTTCGTACTAACCAAAATGTAATAACTTAATAATATGAATGTGATAACTTCTCATATTCAATTTTCGTTAAAATATTGGTTAAATAGTTGATATTCCTACTAACTAGCACCACTTGCAAAAGTGGGAAAAATTGAACAAAGAACGCTGATGAGATGGCGTAGCGGCCTCGAAATCAGTACTGATCCGTTCTGCTGGTTTGATGATTATTAAAAATATTCTTAATATTCCAATCTTAATATAAAATAATAAATAGAATTTAAACAAATTCATTTATTAATAATAAAAAATAACAAAAAAATAATTTGCAGTCATGCAAGATTCGAACTTAAGCCCGATAAAAAATTAACAATTTACATAAGAAAAAGTTCGACTAATAAAAATTCATACATAATGTAAAACATTGCGGGGGCACGCGCACTTGTTCAAAGTAAATTGACAACTAAATTCAATTACTTGAACATAAATAACAAAGAAGCTTTACCTATCAGCAGCCGATGGCTCTGGAAAAAGCAAAAGAGATATTGGAATATTTGGAATATTAATCGTCAGGGTTGGGGAATTTCGTACTAACCAAAATGTAATAACTTAATAATATGAATGTGATAACTTCTCATATTCAATTTTCGTTAAAATATTGGTTAAATAGTTGATATTCCTACTAACTAGCACCACTTGCAAAAGTGGGAAAAATTGAACAAAGAACGCTGATGAGATGGCGTAGCGGCCTCGAAATCAGTACTGATCCGTTCTGCTGGTTTGATGATTATTAAAAATATTCTTAATATTCCAATCTTAATATAAAATAATAAATAGAATTTAAACAAATTCATTTATTAATAATAAAAAATAAAAAAAAAAAATAACAAAAAAATAATTTGCAGTCATGCAAGATTCGAACTTAAGCCCGATAAAAAATTAACAATTTACATAAGAAAAAGTTCGACTAATAAAAATTCATACATAATGTAAAACATTGCGGGGGCACGCGCACTTGTTCAAAGTAAATTGACAACTAAATTCAATTACTTGAACATAAATAACAAAGAAGCTTTACCTATCAGCAGCCGATGGCTCTGGAAAAAGCAAAAGAGATATTGGAATATTTGGAATATTAATCGTCAGGGTTGGGGAATTTCGTACTAACCAAAATGTAATAACTTAATAATATGAATGTGATAACTTCTCATATTCAATTTTCGTTAAAATATTGGTTAAATAGTTGATATTCCTACTAACTAGCACCACTTGCAAAAGTGGGAAAAATTGAACAAAGAACGCTGATGAGATGGCGTAGCGGCCTCGAAATCAGTACTGATCCGTTCTGCTGGTTTGATGATTATTAAAAATATTCTTAATATTCCAATCTTAATATAAAATAATAAATAGAATTTAAACAAATTTATTTATTAATAATAAAAAATAACAAAAAAATAATTTGCAGTCATGCAAGATTCGAACTTAAGCCCGATAAAAAATTAACAATTTACATAAGAAAAAGTTCGACTAATAAAAATTCATACATAATGTAAAACATTGCGGGGGCACGCGCACTTGTTCAAAGTAAATTGACAACTAAATTCAATTACTTGAACATAAATAACAAAGAAGCTTTACCTATCAGCAGCCGATGGCTCTGGAAAAAGCAAAAGAGATATTGGAATATTTGGAATATTAATCGTCAGGGTTGGGGAATTTCGTACTAACCAAAATGTAATAACTTAATAATATGAATGTGATAACTTCTCATATTCAATTTTCGTTAAAATATTGGTTAAATAGTTGATATTCCTACTAACTAGCACCACTTGCAAAAGTGGGAAAAATTGAACAAAGAACGCTGATGAGATGGCGTAGCGGCCTCGAAATCAGTACTGATCCGTTCTGCTGGTTTGATGATTATTAAAAATATTCTTAATATTCCAATCTTAATATAAAATAATAAATAGAATTTAAACAAATTCATTTATTAATAATAAAAAATAACAAAAAAATAATTTGCAGTCATGCAAGATTCGAACTTAAGCCCGATAAAAAATTAACAATTTACATAAGAAAAAGTTCGACTAATAAAAATTCATACATAATGTTTCATTAGTATTTAGTGGTTACGCTTTTCGGGGCAAATATTTGATAAGTGTGAACGTACCTTAAGTTCTTCAACAATTTTTACTTTATCCAAAATACTATAGATAAAATCCTGTGTGCGCTCTTCACTGAAGGCATCCTGCATCAATACCAGTGATGCCAGGAGATTTTTTCGGAAATCCCTACGCTTATGAAAAAAATCCCCCTTTTTCCCTGCACGCAATTTTTTCCCCTACATTTTTCCCCACGCTAGTATTTTTAAATAGTTCAAAAAATAAAATTTTATTTTTATTTTGTACATTTCCAATTTATGTCATAAGTTCAGGTTCATTTAAAAATAGTATAACATGTTATATAATAATATAAGATAAATAACATTAAGGTACCATAAGTATAAAAAAGTTACATAAAAACAAATAAATTTTTTAAATTCATATTGGTTTTGATAAAAATGAAATATTAAAATAACAAAAACATAAAGCCATAAAAAATAGCATATATGTATGTATTCCAAACAAATTAATGGAAAAAATTATTTACTTATGTTTTAAATGAAATTTATTTGTTGGTGGTCAAGCAATGTCTATATGCATTTCAATGGTGCTTTACCAAATTATCAGTAGACTTTAACCACAGTTTTGAAAAGTTAAAAACCTCTTATCTTATGCATATACTTCTAAAAACCATCTGAGAATTCACAATGAAATCCATATAGACATTGCTTGACCACCAACAAATAAATTTCATTTAAAATAGTATTGTGACAACAAAATGTCAAATAAAAATTTCATAACAATTATTTACTTGTTAATTTTTTTTAACGGGCTCAGGTTCGAATCTGCATGACTACAAATGATGTTTTATTAATAAATGAATTTGTTCAAATTCTATTTATTATTTTATATTAAGATTGGAATATTAAGAATATATTCAATAATCATCAAACCAGCAGAACGGAGGATCAGTACTGATTTCGAGGCCGCTACGCCATCTCATCAGCGTTCTTTGTTCAATTTTTCCACTTTTGCAAGTGGTGCTAGTTAGTAGGAATATCAACTATTTAACCAATGTTATTAACGAAAATTGAATATGAGAAGTTCCCACATTCATATTTTTAAGTTATTACCTTTTTTGGTTAGTACGAAATTCCCCAACCCTGACGATTAATATTCCCAATATTCCATGTATCTCTTTCGCTTTTTCCAGAGCCATCGGCTGCTGATAACTAAAGCTTCTTTGTTATTTATGTTCAAGTAATTGAATTTAGTTGTCAATTTACAATGAACAAGTGCGCGTGCCCCCGCAATGTTTTTTAAATTATGTATGAACTTTTATTAGTCGAACTTTCTTATGTAAATTGTTAATTTTTTTAACGGTTTTAAGTTCGAATCTGCATGACTGCAAATTATTTGTTATTATTTTATTAATAAATGAATTTACTTATGTATACAATACTGTGTAATTCCTTTTTTTTTTTTTTTGATATGACAAAGTGTGCATTTAAAACTTACACAAATTATAGTGGTATTACCAGACTTACGAATTTCTACACTCAAAATATTCTGTACGTAAAATTAACTGATATTGTCATATAAAATAAATGAATATTCGATTAAAAACCGGTCAACTTATTATTCATTTAACTTTAACAAAAATATCATTTAATTTTAAATGTTAAAAAATTAACAGACTTAAATCTGTAAAAAATATTGCTTTTCTCTTTTATTTTGTTTGCTCAAAGAGAAATGGTATTTTTATTTGAATCAGTTAAAATTAAAATTGCTTAAAATTTTAAATGTTTGTTCATTTAAGAATTATTATACGGAATACTTCTTGAATAAAGTACATTCCGTTTCTTTAATAATATTGTGAATATACTTACAAATAAACAACGGACAATATTGAAAGCAACAGAAAATCCGTATTAATGTGTAGTTAGTTTTTTGAATGACTGTTAGAATCAGTTAAAAATAAATTTGCTTACATTTTTAAATGCTTATGCATTTAAAAATGACTGAACGGAAAACTTCTTGAACAAAATACATTCCGTTACTGTCATAATTTTGTCAGTGTAATGATATACTTAAAAAAGTTATATATAAATTATAAGTTTAAAGTTTACAATTGGAAAATATAATTTTTAACTGTTAAAAAATTCGCAATTGAATAAAATCCCTACAATTGGACATAAGTAAGAAATCTTTCCCTTTTTCCCTACATGTCAAATATTCGAAAAAAAAATCCCTACGAAAAAGGGAAAAATCCCTACACTTGGCATCACTGATCAATACCAAACTAAAAACCCATGTGCTGACATACTCATATCACACTCACAGTTGCCATAGTTGGTAACATTCTACCAAAATTGGTAATTTTCTTTAGGTAACTTTGTAACTTTGTTTTAAAGGCTTGACAAACTATCAAATTATTGCTTTTCTTTTATCATTTTTCCGCATTACTCAACACTGAGAAAAAAAATCATTAAAAACAACTGTGTGAATGTGCGCCAAATTGTCCAACGGCGTAATATGCAAATGTCATTATGTTTGGTCAGCAAAAGATTATTTTAAATGACTGCAATATTAAATAATTTATTTAAATTAAATACGGAATTCGTAGGTATAATGAATTGAAATATTTATTTGTGTTCTAAAATGAATTAAAACGTTTTATGTTATGTTTTTTATTATTAAAAGTTGTTGTTTTTATTATTATAAAAATAGAGATTTTTGTTTTTATAAAAAAAAATTTTGGTAGCTTTTTGGTAACATTTTCGGAAAATTTTGGTAGAAAACTTTTTTACTCAGTGGCAACCATGATCACACTATTCTAACTGTATTTTTCAAAGCATGCTGTGATTTGAATAAAAAAATAAATAAAAACGGGTTTCATTCAATCCGGACTATAGAGTTGCAATCAATCCGGATTGTAGAATACGCAATGACTGTATTTTTCAAAGCATGCTGGGATTTGAATTAAAACAAATAAATAAAAACGGATGTTATTCAATCCGGACTATAGAGTTGCAATCAATCCGGATTATGGAATATGCAATGAGCTGCAAAATTCTGTCCGGATTACCGAATATTACGGATTAGTGGAGTCCGGATTATCGAATTTTTACTGTATATTCCAAATATGCGTTAACAACTTCATAAGCATTCTTCACAATCAACTACAAAACCTTTAAGACTGAAGTGAATTATTCTTGGCATGTATTTCAGTAAATTGCAATATAATAATTTAAACCTTTTACTAATTTTACTGAGTTATTTAAAAAAAACTGAATAAATTTCAGAATTATACCTTTTAGATTGTTTACATTAATAATGTAATTAATTAATTAATTACATAATTACAAAAATTGTTGTAATACTAAGTCTCGTGTCTACAGAAAAAACTTTATCTTTACCTCTATGGCATCATCGTATAAATCTTCGGTTATTTTAATTATCTCCAGTTGACCTAAAAATAACACTTTTTAATAAAAAAAAAACTATCACACACTTTATTTTCCAAAATAAATACCATCGCAAATTAAACGCAAACATTCGGAATTCATACTTGTAATTTTTATTATTATATTTTTTTATTCAAGAATATTTTGCAACGTTTCAGAAATACTTTGACCGTTTTCCAAACCCTAGCATTTCATACTAAAATCCAATACGACGTTGAAACTTATTTTTCTAGACAAAATAGTGCGATAGCAAGCAATTAATCGGTCACTCTTTTTTTAATTCTAGTCCCAATTGAATATCATGTGTGCTGCAGAGATCATTTAAAGAGAATAGACTTGATAAGAAAATGAGAGATTTCCTAATATCAATTACATAAAAATATCACTCGTCTTTATAACTATATTTTTGCTGGCAAATTGTTGTGTAAATTTATTAGACTATTAGAAGAAGGAAGAGAATATATTTCTGTATCGTGTCCGATATTTTTTGTGGTTAATATAAATAAATGGCTTTGATGAACTTTAATTGAATTGAAGAATGCACGAGTACATAAAAATGAGAACAAATAAATTAAGCGCACATTGTTCATTAATTTAATTGTTTTATTCGAGTTTCGTAAACTATTTAAGACATTTTCATTTTTTTTTATGTGTCAATGTCAATTAACAGAAAAGCAACACAGATAATAGAAATATCACCAAAGTCTAAAATGTGTGTTTATAAATACACATTTTTTGTAGTACACTTTTAGGTATCTTATCGTTCATCAACTGTGATGAAATATTTATGCCTTATAAAGTACTTTCATGTTCATATGCACAATATGAATAGTTGTTTTAAAATCTTAGTATGAAAGTAGTAAAAAACGTTTTAAATTGAATTGCTTTATGCCTGCAAACACATGTGTACATACACAAAATATAAACGATCAAAGCTCTCTTTATAATTTATTTATATAATTTTTTGTTCTCTTAAAATATTTTTTTTTTAATTTTTCTTAACTTCTACAATAAAGATATATTTTCAAAATTTTTATGATGAAATTAAAAATCTGAAAATATGCTTCGTTTTGTTAGGAACTTAAATACCGAATCCGTTGCTTTTCCGAAAGTCTATTTAATTGTGTATGTTAACACGGAATGATTTAGTTCATTGAAAAGCGCTGAAACTGCAAAAGCGCTAAATGGGAATTAAGCCATAAAATAAATCAATAAAATCCCAGGATGTAGGGAAAATTTCCAAGAACTTCCTACACAGAAAAAAAAAATATTTCATCATATTTTTAAATTAACCCCTTTTATTGAAAAAAATATGTATGTAAAAAATATATATTTTATAAAATAATTTAATTGATTCAATTAAAATGTTAATCATTGTACAGTTCAGTAAAATTAAATGATGCCAATAATCATAAAAGCATGTAAATAAAGCCAATTTTTTCTTAATGAAGCAATTTCATTTTGCATAAGAGCTTGTTTTTTACTTTTTTTCTCAGTCGCAAAGCAGCTCTGAGTCAGTTAACATCAAGCCTCGTTGGCAATTATCTTTTAAGTGCAGCCAGAACACTGATTGTTTACTCTCTTTCGAGAGTTTTGCGTCTCACTCGCACTAGTTAATTTCAACACCTCAGATAACTGTATAGTTTTACAGTTCTTCTGAGGAATATTCCGTGGTTAACTACGTTGCTACTTCCTATGTGAAGGCATAGGTCGTGTACAGTCAGTCACAGTAACGGAAGAAAATACGGGTTAATAACATCGCCGGCATATAGTCTAAGTCACTCCGTCGGCATCTGTGCACCAAATACTTTGCAAATTTACTTTGTAAAGTATTTCAACATACAAATACAAATACTTTTTTTCAAATATCTAAAAATGGTGATATTGTCTCATTCCATTGGCTCCTACACCAATTGATCAGTAAACGTCAATCCAATTCCAGTGATGCCAATGAAATGTAGACACACTTAAGGTACGTTCACACTTATGAAATATTTATTTGATAAAAAAAAGCGTAACCACTAAACGCTAATAAAAAACTTTTCAATATAAAAAAGTATTTATTGAGTTAAAAAGTTTCCAATAATATTGGATTTCTGATACTGTCTACTAGTTGTGTATGAAACTGTTTTAATTAATAAACACGCATTTGAACAAAAATAGTTTTCATTAGTATTTAGTGGTTACGCTTTTCGGGGCAAATATTTGATAAGTGTGAACGTACCTTTAGAGGTCTGCTCAATAAATAAATATCTTATAAACATAAACTTCTTAAAATATCTTGAACAAATATAATAAATATTCTAAATTAAACTTAATTTTTATTTAACAATTAAATGTCAAACAACAAATATCTATATCATACATATTAATATCAAAATACATTACAAAAACATATGATTCTTCAAGTTTTAAATCAGATAAACAACATGTTCACAAACTTTATGCAACGGATTTATACGTTGATCGTACGTTTTCTCCCCAAATTTGAATTTTGTGTATGGCATCGTATTGACAACATGAAAACCTTCGGCTCTACCCACTTTTTGGGAAAACAATGAAGTAAATATAGCGGTAACAGCTTGAGGCCGCAAAGATCTTATTGAGGGATGTAATTCTTCCAGAGATCTGCCCTCTTTAAGTTCTTTTGTCAAATCAATTGTATATTTTGTTAAAGCCTTGGCAATTCCTTTACGCTCCCACTGCGGTATTGTGGCTAAAAACATTAGCTCACATGTACAATCCAAATTAAATTTCTCAAATATATCAACTTCGGAATCAACAGCAATCATAAAGTCCATAAGAGATTGAGCATTAGGAGATTTTGTATTCTGTTTGCGAAATTTCAAAAAGAAAACATCGTCACCGTTGTCTGGAATAAACTAAAAAATAGTTATAAACGATTTTTATGGTAAATACTATTTCTTGAAAAGTTGAAATGAAAACTAAACATTAAAAAAAATTTAGATAACATATGCACTAATAAATATACCAATAATGGTTTTACGAACTTTAGCATATACAATCGATACAACAGTATGTGCATTCTCCCAAATACACAATAACTGTATATTAGCACATGATCACCAATAAATTCGCAAAACACCGGTTGTGAATTATAAAATCATTTCACTTACTTGTATTTTATTGAAAGCCACACCAATTGGTTTTTCCGTGGACTTTTCCACAGCAATAAGCGATACACCATCTTCGGCTGTAACACGACACAATTCTCTTAACTCTCTGCGGGCTTCACCATTTTCGGGCAAATTTATTTCTGTAGCCACACAAACGGACTCATTTACAAAGAACGAATCATCCAAAACCTAGAAAATCGGAAATGTTCAAATCAATAATAATAGTTTTGAATAAAATTCGGTGCACAAACCGGCAAAAAAAACATAAAGCAAGTCTCACACACAGAATAAAAGAAATTGACGAAATTCCGCGTTTTCTTCTATAGAATTAAAAAAGGCAGACTTTTAGCAGTTCAAACACATACATATATACTTCTACTTCGTAAAATTTATTAAAAAACGTTTATTTAACTCCTTGCGAAAATGTTGAGTTTTGGCACGGATTATCGAAAAATAAGGATGCATGCGCTCCGACATGTTAATAATTAATAATAACAAAAAAATAAATAAATTAGAGAGTTTATTGTAATCACACACAAATAAACGCTTCGAATGATTTTGAATATGAGCTTTCATCAAAATGCAATTATGAATGAAACTTGATTTCCCTACTTGAGTTTCATTATTTATGCGCTGCCTGAAAAAGTAAATAGAAGATTTCGGCTTAATTGATTAAATAAATGCACGTCTACCGGTAGCAACATGAAGATCACTTTAAATAAACTTTTATAAACTTCACTTACATCCAATGAGTCTTCCAACTTATCTTCCGTTAAAGAACGGATCTCTATTTGATCTGTAATTCAAAACAATTAATTAACAAAATATCTACATATTTCATTAATTAATACATTTCTTTTCTCTACTTACCACCACAAACTGTGTCCCAAACTCTGCCAGTATTCGGTTTCATTTTCTAGGAGTAATTTATTTTCTTATATTTCTGCGTATGTTTCTCAAACATCTATTCTCCAACGAAATCTAAAAAACAATGTTTGATTTTTGCACACAAAACTTGCTAGAGATTGCTCATTTGAAAGGTAACTGGATGATACTCTTGGCAACAAACTGATAACAAAAAATTAAAAACTTTAATTATACTCTCTGTTGATATACATTATGTATTAGTACATACATACATATACAAATACAATGTATGTATGTACAATGTATATGCATAAATGAAATTGTATAAAAAATTTTGTATAAAGAGTATATATTATCTAAACAGAAACATGACGTCGTCATAAAAACCTGATAACCAGTTTGAGAAACAAGGGAAAGTGATACTGGGACAGGCCAACACTTTTCCTCGCCAAATATTCAGTCCGCAACAATAGTTTTCTGACGCCGCATTTAGTCTAGAGCTAGTGCCAGTTAGTGCTATGCCTCCGTCATTTAAAGTTTAATCTGCAAAATATTTAAGTGGGGAAAAGTGCTAAAATGTCTACCACCTTTAAATCCGCTACTCCAAAAATCATAAAATTAGTTTTTTGCATAAAAATAAAACAATTGCATGTGTGTGTATCCATATGTATGTAAATAAATGTAACAGCTTTTGATTTTAAAAACTGTTGCTGCCACACTGTAATATTATTTACTTGTGCAAAACAAATGGAACGGAAGTAATGGGAAACAGAACTACCAAATTGAATTTGATTTACGAGGTGATTGCATGAAATAAAAGATTACAAAAACAACGATGCTCGACTCTTTTTGACATGCTACCCGCCAATTATGGGAAAGCAGTAGGTCAGCTGTGTTGTTAAGACAACTATTTAAATATATTTGACATTGAGAAATATTGATATCAAACATCAGAGATGGCAACGTTAGTGCAATTATACTATGTGTTATGCGAAAAGTACTTTGGATTGAAAGTAAATTTTATTAAGCTGTAAACAAATCGTATATTTCTGCTGCGCTTATGTTTATTTTCATACTTTGCCTAGTTTATAAACACTTATGGATCAAAACCAAAGATGTAATTAGCAAAATTGTGCTATGACTAATGCATGTTGGTAAGGTTTTATTTAGGATATGTCAAAAAACCTATACAAGGCCATACGCTGCACTACTTTTCCTGTAATATTTATCCCAAACTAAATCTACCTTAAAAGCCACACAATTATGCGATTATGTCAAAAATAAATCTAGTTGCATTCTTTACATACCGTTGCAACTCTGTTACTCATGCAACTATAATCAGATGGAATTGCATTACGATATTAATGATGCATAAAGTCATAGCACAAACAACACACTAAATGTTTATATGCACTATCACAGTTTTTTTAATAATCTAGAGCTACTTGAAAAAGTTTAATATCTATTTACCTTAGGATATCTAATTTTAACTGCACGATTGCGTATCCGCTGCAATAAAATCGTCAACTTATTTTTCACATTAATCTGCCGATGTAAAGTGGGATTAATTTGATTCTAAAAAAAACTGTATTTGAGTACTATTAGCATTGCAGTTCAAAGCATTACGCGAATCATAAAATTCAATAGTGCTGTGCTTACCACACCTGATATAAGGGAAAACAAATTTGATGCATCTGGCTACACCAATTTTAAAAAACCATCGGCTTTAGTTGACGGCTGATATTTTCGCCAGCGGGTTTTCTGTTGCTGTCTGATTTTCTGCACGGAATCCCAAACTTTGTGATAAAATTTATTGATTAAATTTACCAAACAGTCAAATGTGTTGAAAACATAGTCTACATGTATTAAAACTATAAAGATTGCAGTCAATTAAGCAAAACACTAAAGGAATAAACACTGGCCTTACCATAAACACAAAAGCATCAGCAAAATTCAAGTAAGTTGACCCTCAAAAAGCAACAATAAAGACAATTTTTTGTTGCTTGTGTCTCAATGTAAAATGCTATTAGTTATGATTATGACTTGTCGGGGTGATTTGATTTTTTTTAACTAAAAGAAGAGTCTTTTTAGAAAAATGCTACCAAATTACGTAAATTGGATACTCAGAAATTTTAAATGTAGAATAGGAAAGAAAACTGGAAAATATGATACACTATAGAAATCGTTTTGATTTTTACTACAGGAGATACTTGAAGATTTTGTGTGAAACGGGTTATTGATTATCGATGCTGCACTTAATTTGCAACAACTAACATGTGCATATGTATGTGGGTAGGTGATTAGAACCAATGCATACATACATATAGTATGTTAAGTATTATGTAAAATGTTAATTTGAACATTCCTGATTTTCCCAATGTGAATGGTTGGTAGAAACAATAAAAATATTTAAACATTCATATAGGTGTTTCCTTTGAAGAAAGTACATACATATATATCTTCATAAGGATAAGTAGATTATCCTTCATTAGAAAATGGTAATTTTAAATAAAGCAATTTGTAGAAATAAAATTTCGAATTTCTTAAATAAATAAAACGTCACCATACTTTATACCATGGTATAATATATTTATAATAATAATGGTATAATGGTATTTATATACCTTGCTTTATACCTATACACATGTCGGTTAATTTTTAAATGAAGCTTAAAGCAATTAAATTGTGGAGCAGGAAACTTACCTGACTTTCAACACATTATAGGTATAAATTGCTCATTTACGAATGTTTTTATTTTAAGTTAATCCAGATAAAAAGAACACAAAACAATTAAATATGCCTACTCTAAAGCCACAGCATTTTAAAAGTTTGAATTAACAAAAATCGTATTCACCAAAAATTTATAAATTCAATAGAACATCACAAATAATAGAAAGAAACAAAAAGAAATAACAGCTTTCACAAAATACAATTTTTAGACTTGCTGCTTTCTGTTTTAGATTCAGTTAATAGCTCACAATTTACCAAAACATACAAAATTTCTTACACGAAAAAGAAATTCAATAAATTCTAGCAGTTAGGTGCTATTTCGTTTCTTATCTAGCTTTTAAATAATATTAATAACTATTTAGACAATCTGGTTGATATTGCATTTTATGTGTATACAGGACTTGGACAATTATTTTCCAAAAAGCATTAAATACATTTAAAGGGCATGATTACTAACATATATTTAATGTGTACAGTTAAGTATGTACATAATACCTATAGATTAATATAAATTGCTTTCTTATCACTTAAATGTTCGATTAATTTTGCACACGTTATCATTGCCTCAAGTAATATTGCTTTTTCTAGTATAAAATTTTTTTCTTCAAATTATATATAAATAAACTTAGATATGTTTAACAAACTAAAAAGCCCTACTTATGTATAAAATTGGGGTATCAGATCCAAAGCAAAAGCGTATAAACTAATTTAAGCTAAATTTATTTTCAATCGAATCATATAATGTATGCAAGAACTACTAGTAATAAGAAACTAGTTATTAGAAGCATTTGTCTATAATATTTTTTTTTCTATTTCTTTCAGAAATGTCAAACCCACAAACAGCTCCAGCACAACAATTTTCGTAAGTAGTAAAGATTTTTATTTGCATAACATATACATTCATATATGTATATGTACATAAATGGCAGTATGCATATGAACAAATGCATACATTTTTAATCTTGAGATTATTCATTTTAATACACACGTGACAATATCTACTAATTGTGATTTTATATACATAATCATGTGCTTGCTACAGTGCTTAACATTACAGCTATTCCTCGTTTTACAATGTAGAAGTTTGATTAAATCTTGAATTAAGCAGTTAGTATTGGCCGAGTCTATACCAAAAATTGTATTTTTGCTGAAACACTCAATATCTGCTGTTGTTTTAGTTTTAATGCTAACTACTTACAATCGATCTTAACATGTCACTGTGTTCATTTATTCCTACAAATGTATGTGATATTTGTAATGGTTCAATTTTTATTCCCGCTACACGGTCTAAATTGGCAACACTGGTCGTATAATTTTTTCAAACTAAGCACACTATATAGGTATATTTGTTCTGAGTATAAACTAGTACTTTCTTGTGGAAAAGTTCTGTGTTTATGATTTGTTAAACCAGTTTTAAAAATTAACCGACTATTTTGATTATTTCATTTATAAATTAGCAAAATTAATATAATTATGATTTCGTAAAATATTTATACAAAAAAACTTTTCTTCTCACATTTCTGATTGACATGATTGAATACTTCGTGTGTAATATAATACTTCTCGTATAAAATTGCTCTTAGATGTTTCCTTCATTATGACTATATGTCTTTTAAATACGCACAATTTAATTAGTGCAATCACACAACTTCTGTATTCCTTTCAATTAAATAATAAGTAGAAAAAATATATAGTAATTGTTAATGATCAAGTTCAAGTAACTGCAAACATCAATTAAATTAATGAGATTATTTATATCCATTTTAATTAAGATCTTAAGCAAATAAACAAATGTCTTGCAAATGATAATGAATAGATAGATGTCTAGTAGTTGGCAAAATGCTTATTGCTGTTGTTGAAATTCTTGATAGCTTGTCGCAGTGTTAAAGCAGAATAGAATTTGTTTTACATTCACGAGACATTGGGACGCTAAAATTTATTTAAAATAATTCAAAGAAATAGAAAAGAGGAATCTTTTTAAGGCACGCGACAAATAGTTGTGTCAGAAAATTAAATATGTATTGGATATAAAAAAATTATGTGTTTTATTAAAGCTTGCTTCCAAAAATTATAAACGGAGGTATTGCCGGCATCATTGGCGTATCATGTGTATTCCCTTTGGACTTAGTTAAAACCCGTTTGCAAAATCAACAAGTCGGCCCAAATGGCGAAAAAATGTACAAAAATATGTAAGTAAATATAAATGTATCTTAATAATAAAATATGAAAGTTTTAGGTTTTAGCTGAAGATTTTTCATACTGAAATATTTAATATCTCTCCAGGTTTGATTGCTTTCGAAAAACATATCGCTCTGAAGGTTACTTTGGCATGTACCGTGGATCGGCTGTCAATATCCTATTGATTACGCCCGAGAAAGCCATTAAATTAGCCGCTAATGACTACTTTCGTCATAAACTCACTACCAAAGATGGCAAACTGCCCATAAGTAGTCAAATGGTTGCTGGTGGTTTGGCTGGTGCATTCCAAATCATTGTCACCACGCCTATGGAATTGTTGAAAATTCAAATGCAAGATGCTGGTCGTATTGCTACTCAGGCTAAGTTGGC
The DNA here is from genome assembly GCA_951800035.1 of Linnaemya tessellans. NCBI lineage: Eukaryota > Metazoa > Arthropoda > Insecta > Diptera > Tachinidae > Linnaemya > Linnaemya tessellans. The sequence goes on along the minus strand of OX637532.1, from coordinate 13,905,604 downwards.
AGGCAAAACTGTAGAAAAGACTTCAGCAACAAAATTGGCCACTCAGCTGATCAAAGAAAAGGGTATATTTGGTTTATACAAGGGCATTGGTGCTACAGGATTAAGAGATGTTACCTTTTCTATTGTATACTTCCCGCTCTTTGCAACTCTAAATGGCCTGGGACCTAGGCGTAATGATGGTTCAGGCGAAGCAGTTTTTTGGTAAAATTTAACTTGTTATAAATAATGTAATAATAAAAATATTCTTGACATAATTTTTTGCAATTTAAGGTGCTCGTTTCTGTCTGGTTTGGCAGCTGGTTCATTTGCTGCATTATTTGTTAATCCATTGGACGTGATTAAAACACGCTTACAGGCTATTAAAAAAGCTGACGGTGAAAAGGAATTTAAGGGTATTACGGACTGTATAACGTAAGTTTCTGAAATTTTTTATATAGCTTACATTATATACTAACTTACTTTAGCTGCATATAATTCACATATCACAAAGTAGCTTAGATGATCTCCATTTTCACGAAAAAAAACCTAATGAAATAAAGCATACATATAATCATAAAAAGAAATAGATTTATATAATAAAAATAAATAATCTTATGACCTCTTTCTCAAAATAGAAGAAAACGGTTAATAGAAATAGAAGTTATATATTTTCTTACCCTATTTTATGCAGCGTTTCCGAAATTCAATTTCAAAAGTTAAATAGTGTCATAAAAATCGGAATTTCTCTGAGTTTACTACTAAAGTCCGTTCTTAAATAATATCGTCATATGGCAGCCCTTCAAATATTGTTTTTAATATTCCCGTTATAAATTTCAATTTACATACTGTGTTCATAAACACAATATTTTCACAACATCTCTGGAACATGGTATTGCCACACTAAAAAAGGCATATTTTTAATTTGCATTGCTCAAACGGAATGAGATTACCGTAAACCTAGTATAGCAAACGGCTTTTAATTTGATGTTATCCCAAACTAATTTACTTTTCTATTCGTAGCGAGATATTCATAAATAATGAGAAATAATAAATGTTCTAAATAACAAGAAAAACTTAACATCAATTTAAATTTTGCAAAAAAAATTCAATAACTTATTTTAATATCGTTAAAGAAACAAATTGCCAATACTCTATTAAAAAAGGTTATCATCCAGTAATTTCAAATCTGTAATACTCTAGTCGTACATCATTTCACATATCCTTATATTATAAAAATACTGTTTTTACGTTTTCTAATAAAATGGTTAAAAAAAATATTTTAATTATATATTACATTCGCTTCCAGTAAGACTATGAAATATGAAGGACCAACAGCATTCTTCAAGGGCGGACTGTGCCGTATGATTGTTATCGCTCCACTTTTTGGTATTGCTCAAATGGTTTATTTCTTGGGTGTTGCCGAGGGTTTGCTGGGTATGAACAAACCACATAAGGAATAAACACTCTGTTTTATAATTTAAGAACCAATTTAACTGGAAACGAATGCATTTCCATTATATGTCGTCCGTACTGTACATCGTAAAATAGTTACTGCTAATCAAATTATAAAAGACGGATTGTTTTTATGCCTTAATATACTCTCCTCTTCATGTACTATTTGTAATTTATTTCCATGTCATTTATTAATGCAATGAGTTTTCTTTTGCTTAAAGTGATTGTTATACCTAAATAATTTGAAATGTTGAAAACAAATTATTCATCCTTAATTATCACAAGAAAAATCGTATACAAGACAATAAACTATCATGTTGATTACACAAAGAAGACGTAACGTTCAATTTGAATTATTTATAACCAAGACCGTAAAAAATTAAAAAATATACATATATGTATGTATAAATGTATGTACGGTATATTATATTAAAGCTTGTACATATTTACTCCAAGATGTTCTCTTATTCATCAGTTGCAATTAGACGACAACATATTGTTATTTAGAAATTATATTTTTGAATTCTATATTTTTGAATACTATAGTAGCAAACAACAAAATGTTTATATATATGTATATGCTCGTATATATTTACGATATTATTATGTTATAAATATAGCAACTGGACGAATATGTGTTTCAACTGTTGTTTTTATTCATATTGTCAATTAAATATAGAAACAGCCGTCTGTAGATGTTAACCAAGAACTGCAGTCTTGTAACTTTGTTTGGCTTTTTATGTTACATATTTGTGTAGGTTAATAAAAGTATATACAATAGCTCTGTATTATTTAACATTCATAATAATAACCCAATTACTATTTAGAGACTGTTTTCTTAACTTTAATTGCAATTATTTTAAAAATAAAATTCCTAAGATAATTTCTTGTTTAGTTGAATTTAAAAATTGCCAATGTTTAAAATAAAAAAAAAATATATGTATTTATGTATATTAACATGCAACGAGAGTTTAACAATATTTTTTCTTAATACTGGAAGTAAGTAAACAGACAAAAGCACTGAAAATTTATTTGCATGTACATATTGGTTTGGGTATCGTCTTTGATAAAGTTTTAAAAAAATCTAATTAAAATTATTTGCTCTTAGATATTTGCGAAAAAGTCTGAGAAACAATTTTGTTATTTTAAAACGAAGATCATATACATACATTCTTTGGGAGGTAAGCAAGATGTGGACATTGTGAAAAGTTACGTTTTTTCAATTTTATATCTAGGCTGTTATTTACTTAATTGCATTTGTACAGTGGAGGATTTTGTAAAAAAAATTAAATAATTCTGCTCCCACATGGCACTCTACAAGAATGTTGCACTACTGCAAAATAAGTCGATTAATAATGTCTATACAGGAATTCATTCTATGTTTCAGTTCTATTATTAATTAGTTATTAAGAAATAAAAAAATTCGTGCTTTATTGTATCAATTCACAGATTACTACATCCAATTTGCTGCCGTTTTGAACTAATTTTGCAAAAAAATTTTGGACTTCAGCATCAGCCATCCATAAAATTTGGTCTTACAACTGTGACAGTATTTTTCGCTTTATTTACTTTATTATTAATTAATTAATACACTAATGAATTACATATTAAATTCATACATTGCAACCAAGTCTCTTAAGATAGAAGATGGAAATTTATGTCCGTTTATTTCTACAAAATAATCAGATACGTGATGCACATCGACTGTAAACTAAAGGCAGAAAAAATATGGGATGAGCTCATGTTTTCCTCTTGGATATACATAATTTTAAATTTTTAACACTATATTCAGCCAGTTTTGATAAATTTCTCTCCAAAATTAATATAATTTTTTATGTGCTCACTCATGTTTTTTTTCAAGCCATTTATTCCAAATTGGCACAAAACGAATTTTCAATAGTTTGCTTTCCGTCTAGAAATCGATCGATATTTATCAGATAACTGATAGTTATAACTCTTTATTCGTAGTTTCGATTTACTGCTTAAAAAAATAAAGAAATATCAAATGGCAAAAATACAAATACATTAAATAATATCTGCTGGGCGACTAGTTGGCACTGCAGTTTCACTATCTCCTAAGCCGGCGGAAGGATCGGCTGACATGTCAGCATAGCGATTACGCGACAAGTGTAGCAATAAACTACGGTACCATTCCAATAGTATAGCGCGGCGATACGTAATTAAACCAATTTGTAAAATTAGGAAGCCAATAATAGAAACAAAATTTAAATATTCCCATTCCAATAACAAAGCCACCAGCCAAACTAAGTATGATCGTACACTGTCAGCTAAAATAAGATTAGCGGACGAAGAAAAGCGTATAATGCATAATGAAGTATAACCGTACGCAAAACTGGTGATAATAAATAAGCTTAAAGCAAATATCAGCCAAGGATTACTGTGCAATTGAGTAAAAACGTCCATAAGATCATCAAAAACTTGTCGTGAACTGTCGCTAAAAGGTGTTACAGGTGTCGGTATAAAATTCATGCATAAGCCCAAAATCGCGGTTATAACTACGCCATAGAAGCCTTCACAACCAATAGCCTGCAGAATGGGTACATTGCAAGCCTTTAAGTGTTTCTCTTCATAGACCATGCGAGCAGCTTGAAAGATGGAAGCGCCTATTATCATTAAATCTCCCGATAAAACAGCATTTGAATTTATGTGTGCTATTGAATTGTGATCATAAATAGTTCGTTGTACGTCAGTTGATATAATTATAATTAGAGCACATATAATAGTGACAATGGCCGACCAGTGACGTCCTATTAAAATTTGATTCATGTGAATAGAACCAAATAGACCCACAAAAATAATAGTGGAACCTGAAAGAAATAAAAAGAAAATTCAATAATGACAGCAAGTGTTTTTACGTAACTTTTCGGCAACTTTTGGATACGCATCATATCATATTTAATAGTAGAACTACACCATCCAATAAAATTATGTATAATCGCTAACGTCGTACAGTCATGAGTTTTTTATATCGATATTGCGCAATGTAAAATGTGTAGTGCGATTTTATTTAAAATATTTTCAAAAGAAGCAAAAAGAATTCCAATTGTACGACCGGTTCTTCCACTTTAGGCGAGACAAAATGCTAAAATATTTTTGAATATTATAACTTTTTACTGTTAATGGTACCATTTTTCTCATTCTGATCTATACAAAACGAATTATTTATGATAAAGCAGGTACAAATAAATCAAATATACGGCATTAGAAAGAATTAAACGCACGATATGAATTCTGATGTTAATGGTGCAAAAATTTTTGACCGAATATTTTTAGTTTGAGAGTTATTGGCCTTTACAATTTTAACATACAAATACCTAATTGATTACAGCATATCGTTGGTCTCAAGTAGAAAGACCCTAACTCCAGTAATTGTAACTTTAAATTAAAATGTAAAAACATAACAAAAACTGTATTGAACACAATAGAAACTAGAACTATTAATTGCTGGTAAAATCGTTAGTTTTGATGCCAGTGCCAATAAAGTTTTGTAAGGGTTGAATTTGTGTAAAATGTATGGAAATCACTAAAAAAAATTCATTTTAATATTCAATTTATTTTAAATAACATCGAAATGAAATATATGTATGTAATAAGATAACATTGTTTCGTCATGGAAGGCACAGGAATCAAAATTTTAATTCCAAAATGGATCTGCATATCGGTATTACAAATATGACGTAAATATATCTGAATGAGTGTGATTGCTCATAAGCCTAAAAGGAGAATGTATTATTTATACTTTCTCAAGAGGCATTATACCAAAGATTTACATCACATCACCTATTCCACATTTCCAATCAACTATTGTAAAATTATTCCTGATAATGAATAGAATAATGTACATGTAGATTTCCTCTGTCATTCAACTTTTGCTACAGACCGTATAATATAAAAAAACATGTTAGTTTATAAACATTACATACTTCTTATCATTTGAAAACTGGAGACATAGGTTAAATATAATCCTGTCATCATGAGTATTGTGGATACAGCATCCAAAAAAGCAGGCAATAACATGCTCAATGGGTTAAATTCCCGATCGCCACTTGTCAATAGATTTGTATTTTCAGATCCATCCTGCAATATATGTAGAACAAACATTTTTAAAATATCAACTGAGTTTTGGAACAAGTCAAAATTACATTACGTCGCCGTAGAAACCAATAGATTGATTTATAAACAAAATAGCAAAGGAACTCTCCAGCAAACATTAGAGAAGTCAAAAGAATCTGTTGGTAAGCAATAAAAAGAAACTATGCATAAATTCTTTATCAAATTAATATATTTTATCACTTACTGGATGTTGGAAATAACGCCAAGTGCCATCACTACACTCTCCCTTCAATATGTTAGTCCATCTAAAACGTTATAAATAATATATTTAAGAAGGTAAATAAGTATATTTGTTTCATACATATAACAGAATATGTGTGCATATGATAATTCTAAACGTATGTGCTATCGAATGTACATATATTTATATTTACTTAAGATGTATATACATATTTCGAATCGCAACACAAGGCATATCAAGCTTGAACACACACTCACACACATATCATATTTATGTATAGAGAGATAGTAATATCATATTAAAGCGAACTTTACTTTATTAAGAGCGTATTGCAAGATCCGGCTATTAAAAATATTAAAACAATAATTTGATGCATTATATAAAGGAGTTTCTAGTTCCTTTGTTTAATTGGTTTTATTAAATTAAGATATTTTCTTCGACCAGGTATTGAACTTGTGAAATTGTAGTGAGAGAAGATTACAAACAAGAAACAATAAGTACATACTAGTTGTAAACAAAATAAACGATAACAAGATTTAGTGTTGTCAACAAATATGGAAAAAGCTCTTAATAAGCACACTAAGTTAATTCAGCTGGCGTCAAATGGATACGTGTAGCGCACTACATAGAACATATTCTGCTGTTCATGCGAAATATTTGGGTGAAAACAAATCTAAAATACCACGCAGTGTATCAAAGAAGCTGAATCAGCTCATTATATCTAATACAATCGAAATACATTGTAAAATTTTTGAGGTAACATTTTTAAAATACTCATAAAATAATCATCTGACAAGCCAATAATATCGATATCAATTATAAACGCATATATCTATGACAACTCTGTTTTTCAAAATGTTTACAGGTTCTATTCCACAAAATGACATTTCTGAATTAATAGTTGTTCTTGAAATTCTTGGACGTTTCTCAAAATATTTATATATTTCTTTTGCGTATAAATTTCAAATATTAAGTAATAAATACATAGTTTCTAATTTTTTGCTTATATTTAATAGGCTATATTCAAAAAGCGTTTGTCCAAAATATATTACGTTAACGAAATTTAGCTTAAAATCGAATTAGGTAAGAAGTTCTAAGCAATCAAGAAGTTGTTGAAAGTACTTATATTATTAAGTGAATCGCCGTAAATTTCGTCAAAACAAATGGGTTTTTTGCAACAAATTTTATGGAATCAAAACCAAAGAAAATCAACGGTCTTATTAAAAACTGTATCGGTTATAATAACAAGGAGCATTAAGAAACAGTCGCAGCAAGCAAAGTGAGTAGTCTTTAATCCAAAACGAACCTTTTTTTTATAAATAATATGATGAAATTTGTAAAGAGAAAGTATTTTCTAGAATTGTGGCGCGAAATAAAAATACTATTAAATATTCGTTTAAACGATGTAAACAAATGACGACATTATAAAGTTGCGTAATTATAAATTCTCCTCCGCCTCTTGTTTTATTCACTTTGCAGATTGGCAGAGGTAGGACGATTGGAGCCTGCAAAATTTGATGGTATATACGAAACTGGACAATTGTTTTTACATCGAATATTTGGTTATAGAGGAGTAGTTTTGTTTCCATGGACAGCAAGAGTGTATGATCGTGATCTACATAATCCAAATAAAGCTAAGTCAGCATCGTCTACAAACATTTCAAGTAGTAATGCTGCAATTAAAAGCTCGTCGAAAAGTAAAAATGATGCTACTGAAACTACCCCCAAATCAAGTGACAAACTATCAAATAAAACGAATGGTGTAGCGGCTTCATTAAAATCACATCTTAACGATGTAGTCAGCTCGTTAAATGGTTCTCAACAAAATTCAGATGTATCTGATGCATCTAAAGGCGAAAATATTAAGCCAAGCTCATCAGATACGCCGAGCGATAAAGACTCAAATACAATGGCAAAACCCAATGCAACAGGGTCACAAGAGGAGGCGAATAACAAAGATGTCAAAGGGAAAGTCCATACCTTCTATCAAGTTTTAATTGATTCTCGCGATTGTCCTTACATTGTACGTATTAGCTATTTTATTTACATGTTATTTTCAAATTATAAAGAAATAAATGTTTAGCGTGCTCAAACAGAGGCTGTAACATTTTTGGGTAATCAGGACTCAAATCGAAGTTTATATGCTATACCCGGCTTGGATTACGTATCCCATGACGATATTATGCCCTATAGCTCGGCAGATAAGAATCCCTTGCAGCATGAACTCTTTGACAAGTTTTTGTCGCATGTGCCCGATAAACAGCCCTCCTTTGAGGCCAAAGATACTTTAAAAACATGGCAAGAAAAAAATCATCCATGGCTGGAATTGAGTGATGTTCATAAGGAAACCACGGAAAATATACGTGTAACTGTGATACCATTCTATATGGGTTGTCGGGAGAGCCCAGCTTCTTCGGTGTATTGGGTAATATTTCTAAAATATTTGCCATAAGTGTAATGCATATTTAAATAAATTAATATAATTTTGTTTTCAGTGGCGTTATTCAATACGTTTAGAAAACCTTGGGATGACGAGTGTTCAACTGCGTGAAAGACATTGGCGGATATTTTCTTTATCTGGTACTTTAGAAACTGTAAGAGGTCGGGGTGTAGTAGGCCAAGAACCTATCTTGAGCCCACGTTTACCAGCTTTCCAATATAGCAGTCATGTCAGCCTTCAGGCTCCAAGTGGTCATATGTGGGGAACTTTCCGTTTGGAAAGAGAAGATGGCCATATGTTTGATTGCAAGATTCCACCTTTCTCACTGGAAAGTAAACCTGAAGAAACCCCAGGAAGTCAAGCTAAAAAAACAGATTAAAAATCTTTATTAATTTACGTTCTTGTCATTGTAGAAGTTTCAAACTCATATAAGTTATTAGATAGATGATTTTAAGCTGAAAAATAAGTGTGTTTGTCTACGTACTTTACAAAAACACTACGAATATTTAAGTAGGCAATTTGAATTGTATAAATTTAATAAATAAATGAATTTTAAAAATTTCATGTATTACTTAAAAATTAACTGAAATTAAAAAGTCGATATTGTTAATAACTAATTTAAAATATTATTATTGGTTTAGTTTTTCTTTTTGAATTTCTACTTGTATTTTGAAATTAAAAGGTTTCATGTTATCATGAATTCCAAACAACGACTGTAAAGCATCTATTGCAGCAGTTTTCACAGCAGTGTCTACGTCTTCCCCAAAGCCTGGAAGTAAAATTGTTATTGATTTCTGTTTATAAAAGAATTGAGCTTATTATGGAACCTTTTCCTATTAGTTTTCTGTCACTGTAAAGTCCAACATGGTAAGCAGCCAACACAGTATTCTTTCCACAATCCCCCAATAGACGTGGCTCTGGGAGAGGTAATTTTTTTTCTTGACAAATTCGATTTAGCAATTCTTCTGGGTGCTCTATAGTCCACAAATCTAAAATATCTTTCTGGTTGAGTTGTGTACATATGAAATCTCTCACAAAAAGAAAAGCTCTTTCCATGCCAGAAGATTGTTCCAGCGCTCCTATTACAGCTAGAAGAGACTGAGCCATTGATTCTTTTGAAGGAGGGTATTCGGCATCTAGCAGTAATTCTTTCATGCCCAAGTTAAAGGCCACATTAGACAGTGTTTCAGTACACAGCAAATATGAAGCTATGGATTTTTGTCCTTCATGGGGAGCTTTGGGGAGAGAGTACATAACGAACTTTTCAACGTACTCATTAGCAATATCTGCTCCCCTTTGGGACAAGTCACCATTGTGGGACATTTGAATATCCGTTTCTTCTATACCCAATTCCCGTTGTTTTGCCTCTTCTTTTACTATATAAGACCTTTGGGTAAATGCTGTGTTCAACAAGGGCATGTCAAACTCTTCTTGCAAACGTTTTCCAAAGGCAAAGAGCTCAGCTCTGTAATTCCATTCAATAAATCCTGAACGTGGAGTAGGCGCTTGTGGACCTAATATTTTTGCTCTTCGATTTAGTTCCCGTAAAGTGGGAGCAACCCATCTCTTGATTGTGCGCCGGGGAACTGACAATTTTGAACGTTGAATTAAATTTATGAATGAAAAACTTTTAACTTCTACTTACTTTGAGTATATATATGGGGCACAATTGTACTCAATTGTAAAAACTTATATGACGATCTTAAAAAAGTCATTGCAAATATTCTTTCGTCACAATATTACAAAGTCGTGATAACTCTACCGCATTAAACTATTAAATAAAATATGATACCATGTATCATATTAAGGCCGGTGGCAACTAAACTACAGCTGTTTAAATTTTCAAATATTTCGTACCAGGGACTGTCAAAATTTATATATGCCGGTTTCAATACATATCATACTAACAATTTTTCCGCGATAAATATCTTTATACTAGTATCCCGTAATCATATTAAATTGTTTGTTAATACAACTGATTATTCCTGGATTATATTAAGAAATGAGTATATTAGCGTGGAATGGGTATATTTAGTAGATTTTTAGATTATCATGTGCGGATTATGGTATTGAAGTGTCTGGTATCCCTGTTAGTAAATTTGTATGTGCGTGAAGAATTTTGACGCCATTAATTGCTAGTATTTTACAAAAAATCTATATAATTGAAATAAATAATAATTAAAAATGTCAATACAAACTTATGGCGATAAGCCGGTAGCGTTTCAGTTAGAAGAGGGAGGTGAATATTACTATGTTGGCTCGGAAGTAGGTAACTATTTGAGACTCTTTCGAGGCATACTGTATAAAAAGTATCCCGGCATGACAAGAATTGTCCTGTCGAATGAGGAACGTAAACGATTAGCAGATTCAGGTTTAAGTCCTCATATATTAGCGAGTTCCGTGTCTCTCCTTAGAGCGTGTGAAGTGGATGACATTATTCAAGGAAATGATGAAAAGTAATACGATAAATCTAGCCGCAAGTGCCTGCTTTAATTAATAATAATTCTTTATTTTAGATATAGAGCCATTTCGGTAAATACATCTGATGCACCACTGCCCCGAGAGAGTAAGTCGAAAAAACAACCACAATATGTGCCAACAATGCCCAATTCGAGTCATTTGGATGCTGTACCCCAAGCCACTCCCATTAATCGGAATAGAGTCCACACTAAGAAAGTACGAACATTTCCTATGTGTTTCGACGATACAGATCCTACGGCTAATTTGGAAAATGCTTCACAAAAGGAGTGTCTTGTGCCGATACGTTTGGACATGGAATTGGAAGGACAAAAACTGCGAGATACTTTCACATGGAATAAAAACGAAAGTATGATAACACCAGAACAATTTGCAGAAGTTCTATGTGATGATTTGGACTTAAATCCCATTCCTTTTGTACCAGCTATTGCTCAGGCTATACGCCAACAAATCGAAGCATTTCCAAATGAGCCTCCAATAATAGAAGAAAGTTGTGATCAGCGTGTTATAGTAAAATTAAATATACATGTGGGAAATACTTCGTTAGTGGATCAAATAGAATGGGATATGTCGGAAAAAAATAACAACCCAGAGGAATTTGCTATTAAACTCTGTGCTGAATTAGGTCTAGGAGGTGAATTTGTGACTGCCATTGCTTACAGTATTCGGGGACAATTGTCTTGGCATTATCGTACTTATGCCTTCAGTGAAGCACCTCTTTCTACCGTCGACGTACCTTTCCGTAATCCTAGTGATGCTGATGCATGGGCACCATTTTTGGAAACTTTAACTGACGCCGAAATGGAAAAGAAAATACGAGATCAGGATCGTAATACCAGACGCATGCGTCGTTTAGCCAATACAACTACTGGCTGGTAAATTAACGAAATCTATTGCTCTACTCACAAGATTTGTATTGGTTAGAGTTGTACCCGAAACGACTTTTCAGAAGAACATCCCAAAAGAAAAATAATTGTACAAATATTGTATGAAGTTTCCTATTCAAATACAACTTTAAATTATATAAATTCTGTGACTGAGCTCACATTTTTTTGTCTATTAAAAAATACTATAAAATATAATGGTTTTAAACTGCCAAAACAAGTAGTAAAATTCAATAAAAAGAAAAAAAAATATATTAAAAATTTAATCGTTATTTTCACAATACCTTAAAAATAACACATACACAGCTCAAATATCTCGCATTAAATAAAAACTACATGAATATCTTAAGCACTTAACTATCTGTAGTACTGTCACCCTTATCTTGATCTTGTTCACCATCATAATATTCATTTTTTGGTTCAACTATTTTGTCTTCTTCAGCTTGTGTATTTCTTACATCCAGATCGTCCTTTTCTTCTTTAATATTGCGCAATTCTTCCATATCAACAACATCTGGAGGGATCTGCACCATTTGAACACTAGGCGAGTGTTGGCACATTTTGAGATTTTCATACACATGCTTGACAATAGCTTCCAAATACTGTTTAGAGTTGGCGTTCTCTTGTCGTGAATTGACTTCGGGGTGCAAAGTAAAGTCGGGAGCAAAAAACTCTAAATATTCCGTCATTGGCAATTCGTTGGTAATGTGTTCGTCTACCAACAATGAAGTTTCGTGAGTCCAGCATCTGGCCACATTTCGAAGAGTGTAACCTCCACCGCCTACAACTAATGTTGGCACATTGAAGCCTTTGACGAATTCTACACATGCGCCGTGGCCTCTAGTACTAAGCGAGAAGCAACCTAGGCGGTCACCAGCCAAAGAATCTGCACCGCATTGTAAGACTATTGCCGTTGGTCTATAAAAATCCATCACCGCTGATATTATTGGCTTAAAAACTTGAAAGTAACTTTGATCGTCTATGCCTTCCTTCAGTGGGACATTGACACTGTAATACCGGCCAGATTCAGCACCTATTTCATACATATCTCCAGTCCCAGGAAAGAAGTAGTTGCCATACTTGTGAAAAGATGCTGTCATAACACGGTCAGTAAGGTAAAAAGCCTCTTGCACACCGTCACCATGATGAACATCAATATCAATGTACAGCACACGAGGATTATATTTGAGCAATTCCAATATTCCTATAACAATATCGTTCACATAGCAAAATCCAGAAGCCTCGAATTTTTTCGCGTGATGCAGACCACCGGACCAATTGATACATATGTCACTATGATTATGATTTAGTTTCTGAGCGCCTTCCAAGGAAGCTCCAGTATACATCGAACAAAACTCAAAAAGCCCATCGAATACAGGGCAATCCTCGCCCACGCTAAAATGTGAAAGATATTTGGTATAACCTACAGCTGGAATTTGATATTGGTGATGTTAAAAAAATATCTTGAAAATTATTGAAACTACTTACAATTGCAATGAATATTTTGCGGTGTTACTTGTTGTAAAAATTCTATATATTCCTCACTGTGGAATCGCAGCATATCCTGGGCACTAGCTCTGAAAAATGATTCGTTATTCAGCTGCATTGCGAACTTAGCTAATATACTTACTTGTAAGGTCTATAAATTTTCATTTTTCTATGGAGTCCATAATTCATAACTAAACTATGGGTAACAGACAAACGATGTGGTTTCATAGGATGACCTGGTCCGTAGTGAAAATTACCCACATCGGGGTTATAAAAATAGGAAACACGCCTTTTACTCATTTTGAATCTTATTCTTTATTTAGTTAACTTGACCACTAATTATAGTTAATGGATGCCTCCGGAGAAAATAATTGTTTTATAAACAAAATAATTACCAAAACAATTACTACAAATAATAAACGCCGCGTGAGTGAAAAATCCAAATCACTCAAACTCATCACTGAAGCAAATACATACACAGATTTAAATTTTGCTTATCGTTTCAGCAAAATTAATTTATTGTTCAGCATTTGAATAAAATTATTTTTTTCATGAATTTTTAGCGTTTAGATTGTTTCTTACAGCTTTCTGTATAGGAAGCGATACTAAAGCAAATGTCAAAATTTATTATCAGTGGAAAGTGATGCCATGCTTAATGTTTTTAAAAGAGGAGCCTAAAAGAGTGCAAAGGTTTTCCTATTGCTTTAAATATTTTGTTGCAAATCGCTGGTTGTTTATATGAAAATATTTCGTATATGGCGGAAAGTCAGGTTATGTATGATTGTATATTAAATGATCCATTTTCCAAAGAGCTTGCGTAGCCTATATGGTTCTTAAATTAGTAGTTTTAGGAACTCAAAAACAATTCAATTGTTATTTACTTACCCTCTAACAGCATTTTAGTCAATGATACTATGTACATATATTAAATAACACAATTACTTTTCACGAATTAATTAATTCAACCTGCGGTTCACATAGGTAATTGAAATCATATTTTACAGTTTTCGTAATTAAAATAAAATCATATTTCATATAGCACCTTAAAAACGTAATGAAATGTAAAAATCAATTATGTTCCTAATAAAGAGTTAGTTTGAATTAATTATTTTTTAGATTTTCAATGTGCTACATTTTTGTTAATATCTTTATCCAAAAACGTATTGGTGGATAGGATAATCTAGTATAAACGCCTGGATAAAATGGATTAGCACATTCAACACCCCACGAAACTACTCCCACAAGTGTACCATTCATTTGAATGGGTCCACCGCTATCGCCTTGACAGGCATCAGTATTCCGAGCAGTGGCACAAAACATTCTAAAAGTAAAGAGTTGCGTGTTAAGTACATATATAAAAGTTCTCCTTATATCACTATATGTATGTATGTATATGCTTCATAGATGTGACTATTCACAAATTGCGTGGCATACTTATTAAAAAGTGGGTGTATACTGAAAAGTACTTAAAACGCAAAACGAAGAGGAGGATATGGTCGTAATGACCTCAAAAAATATGTTACGCAATTTGCGAAGAGGGCCTGAATATTAGCTCCTGTTCTGAAAATCGTTATTAAGATAAACTTTGTATATAACCTATAGAAACAAACAAAATTCAATACGTACGCATTTGTTATACCACCATGAGATCGCAACATTTCATGACATATTTTTTGATTAACCGTGTAAATAGTTGTATATTTTAGCTCTGTTGTTAGCAGGTGTTGGCTAGAGCTTTGATAACCCCAACCAGATACAATTGCAGCTGTATCATCCTCAACATTTGCTGACAATCGCGGTAGTTTAATAGATCTGACAGGTAAATCATAACGGTCAAATGCACTCTCTCGCACTCTCATTAAAGCTACATCAAAATTCATTGTATCCGGATTATAACTGGGATGACTATGTATTTGCTTTACTGCAATAATTACACCATCACGAGAACGCCATTGGCTCCCCATGCGTAAAGTTATATATTTGGGATTATGCTCAAAGCCATGAATACAATGGGCTGCTGTAATCGCCCAATTTCCATTAAGAATCGCTGCGCCACAGATGTGAATTGTCTGTCGCCTCAGAGAAAGCTTTAATTAAATAAAGTTTTACATATAAATAATTTTCTTAATATCAATAAGAAGTTCTGAAAATACCCCAAAGTTTACATTTTATTTATTTTTATATTAAAGTAATTGAGATAGTAGTAAAAGATAAAACTATACAATATATATAACAAACTTACTTGAAATGGAAAATCCTCTATGTTGGCATTCTTTCCATTAACAATGCGATATTGGGCTGATTCAATATAATTAAAACTAATTAATAATATTATAAAAAAGCTGGAGTTAGTTAACATCCGCATGATTCAAATGCCGTATTCAAACTACGCTAGTGACGCATACAATTTTTTTCTCTTGGAACAAATACGGCCTAATAAGTATCAACATTTTTGATTTTCTGGTCGTTTGTACTTTTTTTCTTATCTAAAGATATTTTAAATAAAACATAAGCAATTATTAAAAAGATACTGAATATCATAATGAACAATTTGACTTCCTCCGACGAATACAAGAAAAATGTTATTTCTATTATCAATTGATAAAAGCAAACTAATACATGTATTTCTAAGCACCAAGATATTTCCAATTATTTAAGCTTCTTCAATAACTAAGGATGCACCAAACATTTTTTAATTTTAAATTATTTATTGTTAAGAGGTGAATTTTAAAAGTCTCTATACTGTTTTTTCCTTTGCACAATTTTTAATAATTCTTTCAAAGTGGAGATGTAAAAAACAAACAACTATGCGCAAAGGTCCTAAGAGTAAAACATGCACAACATTTTGAAAAAATCCACCCCACCGGAAAAGGCCACCACCGAGCAAGGCAAACATCCAGGATTCAGCACCCAATACTGATACAAAGTTCCCTTTCTGTAACAATAAATTTTTTAAATGTCAATAATAGCAAACTGAGATGTTTAATTTTGTGCTTAACGTGCTTACCAAAGCATCATTTAGAATTTTTTTCGCCACTTTGTCTGGTTGCGCTAGGCCACCGGCACCTGAGATAATTTTTGTTTCCTTTGGCTTTGTCTTTTCTTCACTTTCGAAGCCAGGTGTGTTTGTATCAGCTGGGAGAGCCAAAGTCACCGTAACTCCTAAATGCTTTGACTCCATTGAAATTGTTTCAGCCAAGCCACGCAAAGCATATTTGGATGCAGCATATGGTCCATAACCATAAATACCAATTAAGGCAGCAATTGATCCAGTTACCACAATGATTCCTTCACGATTTTGTTTCATTTTTTGTAAAACATACCGTGTACAATTATATGTACCCCAATAGTTTACTTCCATAAGTCTGCGAGCATTTTCAACGGACACTTCTTCAAAAACTCCGCATATAGCAAATCCGGCACAATTTATAAGCATATAAATTTCACCTAGAGCTTCTTCAATTTTTGTTAGGCTTTTAGTAACATCTTCATAGTTAGATGATAAATCCAAGCAACAATATTGAAATTTTTGTTGTGGTCTTTGACGTATAACTTCCATAAGAGCCACAGCTCCTTCTAAATAAGTGAACATTTATAAAAATGAGTTACTCGCTGCTTAGGCTTGATGTATTCTTGGTCAAACAAACATAAAGTTAATTTGAAACATTACAATAAGCAAACACTAACCATTTAAAACTCAATCAAAAATTATTTAAGTGTTGCTTCCACAATCCATACGACAATTTTAAAAGCTATACAAAATCCTCAACATTTTCTAGGCGATTTGACAACAAGGATTGTGAAAACTGCACTTTATATTTGCAACCAGTATAAGTATAAGCTGATTATTATAGAAACGCTACAGCATACCGTAATTAATATTTAGCTGGTCATGTCCATAACGGAAAAAATGTATGTACATACGTACTTACATGTAAATGTATTTATGTAGCTTTACAACATACCATAACAGGCTTGACGACCTTTTTTAATTACAGCCAAGTGTTATAAAAAACTACCGAAGAACCAGTTTTTGGAAGAGGATCAAACCGATTTGAATATATCATAACTATGCATTTATGTACATACATATTTCTGTGCATGGCTGGTATGTGAACTTACTCAACATTTTTTCATCCCGTGCTATTACTGTTACGCTGGCACCCTTTAGAGCGCATTCTACAGCTAGACATAAGCCGATTCCTTTGCTGCCTCCTGTTATAACTACATGTTTGTCAACTATGCTTTTAGCGCGTTTACGTGTAACAAATAAATACACCAAAATGTGGCATAGAACGGCGATTCCAATATATAAAACAATTTCCCAAGTTAAGCCCGTAGTCATGATGCTATTGAAGTTAAACTGCAATAAATAAATACAAAATTTTAAATTCCAATTGGAACCATAGTTACTTTTGTCATTAGAAAGTTTTTTTTCAAGTTGTTTTCTTTTCAAGTTTTAGAGGTCATGAACGCACCAGCGAGAAAAAAACTTGTTATACTTTGTTACTAAAGCGATTTGCATTAAATACTTTCATAAAAACGAAGTTTGTATATTCATTTCAACTAAATTACCTTTAAACAAAATGATTATCTATTAATATATATAAAGAACTATGAATTAAAATTTTAAGGGAGAAATCGTGCACTAGTACTGGGAAATTGTTGTTGTTTAAAAAGCGGCTGTTAACAAAATTGCAAATGTAGCGATTTTTATATAAAGTAGCAAGATTCTTCGTATTACCAGAGTTTGCGGTTACTCATACGCATAATCATGTGTGATTCAATATATATACATATATATGGTGCATCGATATTGTCGAAATCACAAAATTTAAAATATGGTATAAGGACAAACCTTTCACCATACAAAAGCATGTATGTAAAAATGTGTTAATAGAAAGTATATATATGTATAAACCATAAGAATGTGATTAATTCCATATTGATTTGCAGTTGTTTTCTGATGTAAACACCTATTTGGTGTCCTGAAATATTGTTTACATATAGTACACTTTTTCCAACCATGTGTTAAAATTTGTCAAATGTTTTTATTTATTATTTAGTTAACACATGGTAAATTGCTAATGAGACGCTGTTTTTATTTTTGTATATAGAAACTCAACAATTAAAAAGTTTAAATAAGTTGCCATTGAAATACTAAAAAAATGCAAATGAACTCAAATATTTCAATTGAACGGAAGAAAGTAGAATGCACTGCCCTGCCAAAAGGTTGGCAAAGGGAGGAAGTTTTACGAAAGTCTGGAATTTCGGCGGGAAAGGTTGATGTTTACTATTACAGGTAATAATAAGATTGTTTAAATAAAATAATGTTTAAGTATATGATAACAATACGCACGTATGAAACACAAAAACTACCCAACAGTTTACTTTTATTTAATAATTTAAACTGCCACAGTACTCCCCTTTTTCATTAATATATAATGTATGTATCTCTATACACATCATGTTTAACCCTTATCCCGAACACTAAAAACTTACAATTGTTGCAATGCCGTACGTTTAACGATATGCCGATATTAAATGTATGTACATATGTTCATTTGGTGTTGCTGTTGTCAATTGCTAATGATGATGGTGTTGTATAGTCCAACTGGAAAGCGTATAGATAGCAAACCACAATTGGCACGGCATTTAGGAGAAACGATAGATATAAGCAGTTTTGATTTTCAAAAAGGCAAGTTTATACAACATATACCATCACCTTCTATATCACTGTACCGCTGTACATCTGGAATCAGCAGTAGTGGAACTGGTGTAGGAGGTGGTGGCGGCAATATTGGCATTAGTGGTGCTGGTAGTTCTACTTCATTGTCAACTTTCGGTGGTGGTATAACTATAATACCATCGAATCATGCATCAGCTGGCCACAATTTGAAGCGAAAGCACAGAATGGGATCTCAAACAGCCGTTTTTAATTTGCCTTCGTTGTCTTCCACTTCAATTTCGAGTCATCATAATATTTTAAATTCTTGCACAACGATGGCGACGACGACTACTTCAACAAATTTGCCACTTAAGCAACAACAATTAGAATTCAGGTAGAGCCAAAAAAAAACCATTAAATAAAAGGCAAATCTGTGTTGCATGTCTTTGTCAAGTAATGTCCAAGTTATTTGACATGTATTTATTTATTCATAGTTAAAATTAAAACTGAATTGGCAATATTAGGAGTTCAAATTATTGGGAAATTTGTTTGAATCAAATTTATGTCCTATATTATACAATTGGCATATGAAAGATATGAAATTATAATTTTTATTTAATTTGAAGAAAATTTAACTTTTGAAAATCTTGCACATGTTATATTTTTAAAATAATTATTGTATTTTATGCATGAGTTTTAATACGTACTATATTTCATTAATTTATACAGTTACAAAAATATCTCAGTTGGCGTGTTTATCCGATGATTAGATTTTCCAAAAATGTTATTAACTATTTACTATACGAGTTACGTTTTACAGCCATAACTTATCTGAATCAGGTACCAATTATATAATACTATTGAATTATTGAGCTTTTGTTTGAAATAGACATTATTTCAATTGAGAGTTCAATTTGTATATTTCAAAATTGTTTGCATTTATGTATATGCTACTATTCATTACAATAGTTACGGAAAACGGACTCTTAATACTTTTCCTCTTTATATGCCAAACATTCGAATTAAATGTGCCAAACACAATAAGAATAGTTGTAATACAGCTAAAGATTTCTTTTTAATTGATTATAACATTTTGAAAATCCTTACTAAGAAGATCAAAAACAATTGTGACTTTACAAATTAGGAATATGTTAAATCTTTCTGTAGAAGCTATAATAAATATTATACAATTCTAATTAGATTCACTTAAATTAACAGCCGTGCTATGCGAACAGATGTCTCACTGGTTCCACCTATTCGACAGACTGCCTCCATATTTAAACAACCTGTAACTGTAATAAGGAATCATGAAAACAGCAAAACCAAAACTGATACAAAACAAGGAGCACAAGATAAACCAAAGCAATTATTTTGGGAAAAACGTTTAGAGCATATGAGAGCTTGCCATGCAACTGGTGAGCAATTTGATGACATTGTATTACCCAAGAGTCTTAAGCCTTTAGGCCCAAATGTACATGAACAGACTGTTATGCAGTCACTAGCTACAGCTTTACATGTACTCAACACTCCTGTAACAGGACAAACTGCTTCTAAAAATGAATTTCAAAAGAACGCCACGGCTTTCATTAATCCTGACCAACCCCTTATGCAAGGTATTCTCATATCAGAGGATGATATACGGCGACAGGAAGATCGTGTTAGTCTGGCGCGAAGAAAGTTACAAGAAGCTTTAAAAGCTTAATATTTTGGTTAAGTAAAAAATTTGACTGCCTGTTCGGCGATGTCATAAGCTATTGTTCTATCGAATGAATAACATTTAAAACAAAAATAATTTTAAGATTTTGTTTTGGTTTTAAATCTTGAAAAGATTGATCGATAGCTTGCAACATTGCCTACAGACAGAAGTATGTATAAATAAGTTTATGGTATAATAAAAGATAGTAAACAAAGTGTAAACATTTTTATAAAAAATTAATATATCAATAGTTTTTGATTTTATTAAAAGAAAACAAATAATAATAAATAAATAAAAAGAAATTGAACCTGTGTAGTATTTCTTTAAGGTGAACTTTTTCTAATTATTTTTCATGACAATAGTTTTATTTGTAACGTTAATGCTTCAAATGCAAATGAAGAAGAAATAAATAAATTTGCATGTAAAGTATTTTAATAAATTGTAAAAAGAAAAATACTTGATATAAGATTTAAATTATAACATGGCTCAATACAAGCGTATTTTAAACAAAACTAGACAGTTGAAGGCAGTTTTCTGTGCAAACCGTTGTTTTGGCGCGTATAGCTTTTGTATTGCAATATTAATAAAATAAATAATTAACATCAATCCACATCATCCTCATCAAAGTCGTCGTCTTCATCGTAATTTAAACTATAATATTCCTGAGTGTTGGAGATCTGGAAAAATCGTTTATGTAAACACGTATAGGAGGTCCAAAACAAACTTTATTTTTATACCCTATTTTTTAAAACAAATTTTACTGCTGCAAATGTTGACATAGCCACTACTGCCGCTATGCCAGCCACTATTTTTGTTTTCTTTTCTGATTCTAGAAAGCTCCGTTCTGATGCTGTTAGCATTGGATCATTTGGTGAGGCATCATCTTTACTAGTGTTTATTGTATTGAATGATTCCTTTTTAAATACATCTCTTGATATCCGATTAATAAAATGTACTAAATTTTGGCAACTCTTTATATGACTTTGAATTGGATTTTTAGGCAGCATTATTTTCGATAAAATAGACAAATACGAAAATACAATGGCATCGAGTTCACTAAATTGATCCCCAAAGAACCACACAGTGCGCCCCAAACGTTTTGACAAAATATTTATACATTTCTGTGCAGTAATTGTCAGCTAAAAAGAAATTGATATTCAAGTATGTGTCAGATTGGAAGAATTTTTTTAACTTACGTAATCTCCTCCGTGTAGCTCTAGTTTATCATCTATATCAAAACCACCCATTGTATAAACAATATCGTATGCTTCTTTTTGATATGAGGACGGATAATAAAAGTTAAAAGGAAACGGTGTCCTATTGGCATAGAACGATCTAGTAATTTCATAGTTGTTTGGTTCGCCGAAAAGAAAATAATGATAATATGCATGCAGATTTGAAAAAACCCAATTAGAAAACGATTCTGATAACTGCCTCTGTTCCGGATTTAGTTTTGCATCTATTGGATAACCCTAAAAATAAACCAATGCAAAGTTCATTCATCTAAATATCAAGCTTTTTATGCAGTTTGTTTTCAAATCTTGTACATACTTCTTTGTCTAGCAACTTCTTTATCTCTCTATAGCCCACAAACTTTTCGTTGCCAATTTGAAGGTAAGGTAATTTGCCGGTACCGGAATGTAGGGGATTGGAATTTGTTTCAATTGTCACGGGACATCGTGTTAACTTGACTAAGCACTAGATTGTTATAAATATGCAAATGTACAGTTAATGAAATTTTTATTAATGAAACAAATATTTTTACTTACTAATACCCGCAAACACTCAAAATCAATGGAAGGAAGACCCCATTCACCTTTATAAACATATAGCACGGCTCCCAGTCGCATGTTGATTTAGATTTTCTATTCCAAAACTATTTACACAATTTCGCAAATTTTTATTAAATCGCTGCAGATGGGGGAATTATTTCATTTTATTGAGGTTATGCTTTCCTAACTGTCATAATAAAAGCTTCTTCTTGCTTCTACCAGCTCTTTACCAATACGTATGAGTTAATAGCACACATGCTAAACATATGTTTAAATAATTTTAAATTAAGTTAGGTCCATATTTTCTAAAAACTAGAATATGTGGACCCCTGACTACCGAAATGGACCCATTTTCACAGAAAAGGAATACATTTGGGGTACTCACACTTCGTGCTATTTAGTCATATTGTCATAAAGTCATAATATTTTGGACCAGTTTAAAAAAGTTGTTGTTGCGCTGCATACAAAAAAGTCATAAAATAATAGCACTCTTTCGGGTATGTTTTTGTTTTGTCATAAAATAGCTCTAGAGGTCTGAGTCGAACGGCTGAAAATCTTTAGGCGAGACAGCGATAGTTTATGTTTGCCGCCGTTAGTTATATATAATTCACGACTAAATAATAGCTAAAAAATTATTCATACCTATAGGTCTGTACATTAAATTACATTTTTATAACATAAAAAATATTAAAGGAACTAAATCGCAAAAACTAAATATATGCAAGTGAAAAATATCTGACAGAATTTTTTATAGTCTTAGACAGTCATAAAACTAACTTTTATGTAATTTTAAAATAACTGCCTATTTCTCATTGTCGAATGAATTCCTTCTTTCGTATTAATACATTTGAAACAAAAACAATTTATAAAATTTTGTTTTTGTTTTAAGTATATTTGTGCTAAAGAAAGAATTCGTTCGACAATGAGAAATAGGCAGTAAATTTATTAAAATAATTTATAATGCTAAAGGTGGGCACACACTTCGTTCTTGTGAACAGTTTTAACCGAACGGGTAAAACTGTACTGGTTAACACGTACAACGACCATGCACACACACTATACGTTCTTTTTTTCTTCGCAATAATAAAAACAAAACAAACAAAAAATTATGCAAATGTCTATAAACACGCGAATCAGAAATTTTTACATTTTCAGTATTGTACACTGGCAAAAGCTGTCCTTCTTTATTGTTTGGCCCACACACAAGCAGTTTTCAACAAACACGTGTGAGAACCGACGGTTAAAATCCAGACGCGATAGATTTTTTGCACGTTCCAAAAGAACGTCAGTTTTTGCCATTACACTAGCAGTTTTGACGGTACAGTTTTGAACCGTACGGTTAAAACTGTACAAAAAGAACGATGTCTGTTGGGCTCTTAACGTAAGCTCATGTGTGTTTGATTACCCATATAAACACTTTTCATAAGTAGTCTGTACTTAGTGCTTTTACAACACTAATAAACGTCAATAGTGCATTGTTTTTTCAGTTTGCACTAATAACAATTGTTTATTTAAATAAACAAAACATGTAGAATGGTGTTGGTCGACTACAGCAGTTCATCAGATTCTGAGGATAATAATTCAAAGAAAACAACTCAGGAAGATGTTAAGTTATTGTCAGATGTTCAAAGAAATAGGTGAGCCAATTCAAATATAGTGTTCAGCAAAACGGCTTACACATAAAGTGTCCGTATATGCCTGTTAGTCTCAGAACTTCCATTGCTTTATTGTTACTATTGTTTGGGACATCAAAATGCATTTCCCTTTATCGTGTAACTATTCTTCAACAATAGAACACCGCTGTACTCTTCTCGCAATATTAAATGCCGTATAGGGTTTGAAGTAGTTAATTATTGTCCACAAAAAATGTCGACGTAACGTTGTCAAATAATTACTGATCAAGCAGCGAATATCTTCCCAAAAAGAGAGGGTTTTATATATCTATGTTTACGGTATTTTTTTTTTAATAAAGTGCTACAATATAATAAATTTATTTGACTGAAAAGATAATTTTGAATTCGCTGAGATTAACATGTTATATAAAATTTTAACATAGTGATTTAATTAGTAAAAATACCATATCGATATCTCCATTTAGGATATTATTGCCAAAGGCTACTTCATTATTGGGAAAACGTAAAATAAAAGCGCAAGACGATGACGTTACCGATGATCCTTCAAAACATGATGGCCGTACAAGAAGTTTCAAGCATGAACGTGGCAACTGGGCCACGTATGTTTACATACCTGTCAACAACAATATAATTGAGGATTTACAAGACATTTGCCTTTTACATTTAGCCGATAAGTTCAAATTTAAAATGTCACTCCAAACGCACGTTAGTCTAACAAAGACGGTCGTTTTACAATACCATTTTATAGAATCATTTGTTGAATCGTTGGAAACAGTTATAAAAAATTTAGAAAGGTGTTAAATACATAGGAAAATGTGAGAAAAATTAAATATCTGTACATAATCTTTAGTTTTTCAGTGTCTTTCAACAATTTAAAAGTATACACAAATGCTGAACGTACACGCACCTTTCTGGCTTTACAAGTGGATGATATGTATTTCGAGAAAATGTTAAAGATTCTGCATAAAATTGATTCAGTAATGAGTGATTTTAAACTTGCAACGTTTTATGAGGTACAGCAACCACTTGTTGTTTTGAGTGATTAATTTTATTTAATAAATTTGTATATTTTCAGGATCCGTCATTTCACATCAGCATTTTTTGGTGCACTGGCGACTGTGTTAGCTTTGTGGAAGCTTTAGTACCAACTATTTTAGAGCACCTAAAAGATCGGCTACCTTTGTATTTAAAAGTTGATAAAATATATTGCAAAAGTGGCTTTAAGGAATTTTATTTTAACTTAAAATAATAAATTAAATACATTTATAAGACATTAGGTCTTCTTTTTGCCATTAGTTTGTTTCGCAGCCTGAGCCTGCTCCTCTAAAAGGGCTTCTTCTTCGACTTCTATTAAGCGTAGATGCCTACGTCCAAGAGGTGTCTTTAGCCACCAGGAGTTGTACGCCTCTTCCTCTTCACGGTAGACAGGATCTCTTGTGCTTTAAAAATAAAATGCATGAGGCTATACATCTGTATGTACATACATAAGTAATATTACCATAAAGCATTAATGAGTTCGACATGCGTCAAGGGTTGCGATCGCAGTTGCAGTTTTCGCTTGCAGGTTAAAACTTCTTTTAAACAAGCATTTACTGATCCTATAGTGTACCCATCTGATATCTTTGCCATAACACTGCAATCCAAGTTAGACAAACCACCAGAGTAATCACTAAGTACAATTAATAGTTAAAGAAAAGAAACAAACTTCTAGGGGAAAATACATACTGCAGCAATTTATTCCAAACGTGGGACAAAGCACCATAATCTGGCCTTGGTATGTATATGAAACGATTGTAAGTCTGCTGCAAGAGTTTCTGATCAGCTTCCCAGGGTAAATTAGAAGTCCCTAAAAATAAAACTCGATCTTCGGGTGCTATGTTTTTGATTAACTTTGGCAAATCCTTTTTTAAACGTTTAGGATCTGTGCGATCAGTTTTGGGTATTTTTTTCATAAAAGGCCTCTCTGCATCCCCCATATAAATAACAGATGGTTGCAGTAATCTTGAAACTTTTAAAACCAAATGTATCAACATGATTAGGCCTGACTTGCCTGGATACTTGCCGACAATATTAGCTGGTGTTAAATCAAACAGTACGGCGCCAACTTCTGTACAAATGGCGTGCAATAAAGCCTTTTTACCGGAACCCTTCGGACCAGCTAACAATATGGACCGTATTAGAGGGCATGTATTATGAATTTGTTCTGATCCCAATGGCAATATGCAATATTCGGTTAGAATTTGTCTTATATCTCCTGGAGAAGGATTTGTACCAGATCTTGCAGCGATTGCTTTATCGCCTAAATATTCGCACATTCTTATTTCGGGATATTTTCTTATTATACCATTGGTGACCAATTCTTCATAAAGTGACTCTGTAGTGCGATCTGGTGTTAAGTCCTTCTCCTTTTTCTTCTTGCCTTTTTTACCCGAACGTCTAGTTTTTTTATTGCTTTTCTTGGCCTTTTTACCGGTAGCGTTCTAAATATTCAGTTTAAAATAATAATAAAATTTTATTTCAGTTTCAAGTATCATTTGTGCCAACAAACGCGATTTATTTTTAAAATACCTGTAACAATTCTAGTTCTTGTCTCATAACATCATCAACTATTTTTCGAAATTCTCTTTCAATCTCGTTATACTTTTCCTTGTAAATCATGTCCTCATAATGCGCCTGCCGCAAATTCTCTGATTCATCCTTGTCCCGCCAAATTTCATTAAACCTTGCAAGATCAATTGTAAGGGCATTTTTTTAAACACAGTGATCTTTGCATACTGTTTCTTACCTTTCGATTTCCATCTTTATATCGGGCAAACAATTGGATTGGCCTGGTTGTAAACCTCCATCCTCCAGTTGATTTTCATTTATGTTCAAGTCTCCACTTCTTGCTGGCGATTTAGATTTGTCCTTGGTCTTGCGTGATTCTCTGGATGATCGTGCCGAAGAACGACTTATTTCGCTCTCAGTACCAGGACGGCTGAAAATATGTAAAGAGCCGCCTTGTTCTTCTGTAGGAAAATCTGGTAATTTACCTGTTTTTTCATAATAATCTCTAATCCAAGAGCGCAGCTCATCGGCTATATCCTCAGTCATATTTGCGCCGTGTTTACTCTTTATTTCTTCGTAAGCTAGCTTTACACTAGATTCAAAATTTTCTTTAAAGGCTGCTTGAGTAGCATAACGAGTCTTGAAAATCTTTAATTTACGAATGAAAGGAATTTCAGTTTAAATGGCTTTGTAAACTATTTATTTTTTAGTAACTTATGTTGCATATGTTGATATATAATTGATTAAATTGCCTAATTTTGAAAATGGGATTACCGAAGTGAAATTTATAAGGAAAGCAAAAGTTGTGTTTCAAAATTTTTAATAGTTCCTATACTGTTCTTCATATAAATTTTGCTTTGGTGACGTAATTAATAAAATTAGGCTGTAAATTATTTTCTTAAATATTAATTAATCTGCTTTTACCCTAAATAAGGGGCCTGTCTGAAAAACGTTCCAGTACTAGACAATTGGGCGAACGAGAGCGATTTGGAGAGAACAGTATGCTTCCTCTTCTTGCGCAATACAGCTCGTACATTTTCTTCGAGCCTTGAGAGAAATTAAACTACACTAATTTTTCGGGACTCGGCAGAAACTAAAGCCACAGATTTAATATCTCAAATTATTAAAATAAAAAAAAATTTTCATAAAAAATACTTTTTATCAGAATTTCGATTTTTTAGTACAAGATTACGTTTTCAGTAAATTTTAGATTTTTCTCAAATTTGCTAATTATTTTTGCGACTTAAAATTCAAATGTAAATTTTTCCAATTACATATTAAATTTTTTTATAAAATTTTAATATTTCGTACTGAAGTTCTATATTTTGATGCTTATTGCTTCAAAATATAAATTTGTTCTCTAGTAGCTTTTTTAGTAATTATATATTATTGGAAAAGCAGCACGCTTAGGGTAGAGTAGGGGAAGAAAATAAAATATTGCGTAATATGTGAACAGCCGGTAGCAATATTATTGCAGTTTTAATGATGAGTATTTAATATAGAGTTTTATTCTGTAATTCGAATTGAAAGAAATTGCTTTTGAATCGCACAATAATCCCCTTTGGGTTCAGTATGAACGATAAACAATTTAGATCTCACCTCATTTAACTTTTCCTCTTCTTCCGCTCTTGCTTTCAACACTTGCGATGGTGGTGGCACCATTCCTATTAAAATCATTTCATCAAGTTTACGTCTACGTGTTTTTCGCCTATCCGTGTGACCACGCCACATTTTTTGTATTTTCATGGCAGCCATTAGGCCACTTTCGGTGCGATCTTTATCTTTCTCCTCTGCTTTGCCTTTTTCCTTGAGCAAACGTATTTCCTTCATAAAGTGAGCTCTCAGTCGTCCCTGGCGAGCTCTTTCGTGCATTTGTATTAAACGTATAGCTTCGATCTCCGTCATTTGCTCGACAATCGGATTTTCCTCGACCCAACCCAGCTTCACTGATATATCATGCATGATTTTATTTCTCTGCTCGATTTCATTACGTCTTTCCCTTTGGAAATATCTAGGAATTCTTAGCTCAGTGTCAATAGGCGTTAGTTTTAAACGTTCGATTACAGCATCATTATAACTGAACTCCATTAGATCTATATTGACTAGATCATGTTTCAACTCTATAATTCTGCCCAGAGTGGCATCGAGAAGATTTCGTATTAATTGGCGTTTTTGCGGTTGTATCATTTTGTCGTGTACATCCTCAAGCCTATTTGCCAAACAAATGTATTTGAGATAAAATTCATAAGTGCATGCCTGAATTAAAGCCTTGGTATCACCGCAACCCAAATCGCTGCCGGTATTAGCTGCAGCAAATGCCGCAGCCGTAGTTTCTACATCTTGATTTTGTTGCTCAAAATCACACAAGGCCACTAATTCTAGTTCATGCTGGGCTAAATGCCACATATGATTGTAATGGTTATTAGACATTTTTAAATCTTATTACTTCGGTGTTTTAAAAGGAACTACAAAAGCTTAACAATAATTTTTGCAAACTATATTTGTAAAATGTTTGTTAGGTTGCCACAACAACTTTTTGCTGGCTTAGCATTTCGTAACGGTTAATGACGAAAGGGTACCGACCCCCAAATAATAAGTTATAGTGACAGTATGCAAACTCGGCGGCATAGTTATTACAGGGATGGCAATATAGTATAATACAAAGTGGTTTTATAACTTAATTGAATTAAAGATAATTTCTTTTTAAAATCATATTTTATAGATTTAATTCGTTCGAAGATTTTTTTCTTGCAATTAAAACACATTCAAGTTTATACTATTTTTTTTGTATTTCAAATAATTTATTTAAAAGTTATTGATTTATTGATGTTTTATTTGTTTAATTTAATATTGTTTTTACACCGAAACTGTATGTATGTATGTGTTTGTTTCCATATTTGTATGTGTGTGCATGTTAATATAAATGTATTGTTATTACATTTTACATTTCCTTATTTTCAAGTCAAGTTTCGTAATTATTAAACACATATAACTTCGAAATAGTATTTTTCTGATCCGTGTTTTTTAGCTTCTATGTATATTATTTTTGTATTTTCCCAAAATGTTGAAGTGTTTGCCAACTTTTTTTTTACAAAATACAAAATTTTGAAAATGTTTAAAAATGAAATTCCGTTGTATTGTATGTACATAATTTAAACAAATAAAATTTTTTATATCATAATTTAAACAAATTTAATTTTTTATATTAAATTTCTAATTTATTAGGACACAAATTTGAACGTATGTTAGAGTAGGAGTAGTAAATAGATAGAAATTGTAGATAATGAGAGATATGAAGATTGAGGAAATAAATTTATTTAGAAATAAAAACAAACTTACTACAATAAAACAATAAATGATGATATTAATTTATTTAAAACTTCGTTTTGGTTTATAATAATATAATGATGATGTTGAAAGACATAAAGGAGTTAAAATGGTATTTTCAAAATGAATTTCTTTTTGTTTGAATCATTTTATGATAAAATAAAAACGAAATGATATATTTTTTCGTTTCATTCATGTTTGAACGAAAAAAGTGTTTGTATGTATTATAAAATATTTTATAATTAATTTTTTATGTTAACAACAAATAAATATAAAATCAACATTTAAATTAAGAGCTGCTTAAAAGGAGAAAAGGAGTTTAACGTTAAAAAAAGCTTTAAGCAAGTAAATTAGAGATTCTTAAATAAAATTAAAAAAATATATTTAAGTATGTATAAGACGTATGATTTAAAAAATAATAATAATATAAGCAAATTTAAACAACATTAATTTACAATTTATTTTTGTTTTTTTTTTATACTTATAAACTTTTTTTATACTACATGTATATATGTGTGTATTTCTACTTTAGTAAGAATCATAAAAATTAATAATAAAAAATTTAATAATACAAATTTTGTCTAAAAAAAGACATGTAGTTTAAATTTGAATTGCAGTATGCATTTAAATTATGTTGCATTTTAATTATTTATTAAACACCTTGATAAGTCTTAAATAAAGAGCAAATTACGGAACTCAGTTAAATACTACTAAAAGAAATAATCATACTTATTATAGCCCTTCTGAAATTGTATTTCTGATATTAACAATAATTTGTATCTGAAAATCGCCATATTGTGCGTATAACTTTTTTTCTACGAAAATTTAGTATCAAAAATTTATTGATGAATGCACAAAAAATATTGACAAGTTAGAGTAGTAAAACCGGAAATTGCTCAAAAGTAAGAACAAATTTTCGAAAATAGTTCAAATGATACAGTTACTGTTACGGTATTATAATACCGTTTAATATGTATGAAACAATATTTTTGGTATCTTTCATCATGTGATTTTATGTTAGACTAATTATCTAACAAGTTTTGTTCACAATTAGATCGGAAATTAAAAATTTGCCATGCAAACAACGAAGAACTTTAGAACGTGTCAGATATTTTCTAGTTAGCATTTAACCCAGTCTTTAATATTAACCAACAACGTTCGGTTTCAAATTTTACAATGGCTCAGCTACAACTAAGCGAGGACCTTTCAATATTTCCTTTATACGAAAGGAATTTATTTTCTACATTTATAATTTTCGCGGAACAAAAAAAATGGAAATGGGAAAAACCAATCCTGCTGTTTTGCATTAATACATGCAATTTTCGTAGTTACACTCGTTCATATTAAGATATTTATTTTAAAAAGAAAAATGCATTTGAAAAAATAAAAAATAAATGACGAAGTAGTTGTAGAAAACTTGCTTGTTACAACTTTTGTTAAACAAAATGTAAAAGCATAAAAAAACTTTAATTGTCAATAATAAAAAAACGTATAAAGTTTAGGGTTTTTGAATGTTGTAAACTAAGGGTGATGAGAGAAGTCATACGGTCGTGTCAATGGTATGCGTCATCGATTATTACTTTGTACTAACACAAACTAATAAATCCCTCTTTTTTATGTGGCAATGCTGCCATTTAGATGTGACGCTGAAAACAGTTTGACGTTCTTTTCCGATTCATTTAATTAAATGCAGTGCCAATTGTGAATAAATTTAATAAAACACATGCATACTGACAAATGAGATAAAATACAAATTTACAAGTTATTTTTTAATAATAATAATAAAAAAATAAACAAAACAATTTAAAACAAGAGATTAAAATTTTCATAAACGAAAGTATACATATATAAGAAATTGTTTCTTTACGTGCACAAAGTTACACAAATTTGTCCGAACCCTTTATTCGATACAGAATTTGTGCAATGAAAAGCTTTTGGTTAAGAATGGATATTTTTGTGCACGTGTAGAAACAGACCTAATATTTTACTTACTACTTGGACAAAAATGGGGAAGATTGAATATACATAAATAACATACGTTATATTATAAATTTTTTATGTTTTGAATATAATAATATCTTAAAAATAGAGGTATTGTTTTTTTAATTTTTTTTTTATTTAAAATAAATTTAGCTTAAGGTCTGGTTTAGTTTACTTGTTAGAGAAATGTGTTCCGAAATAAACCAAGGATTGTTATTGTTGCGTTAAGTTGTTGTGTTTATATCGTAGATGTTTGTTTTTATTGTTACATTAAATTTAGCTTGTAAAATTATCAAATCATTACAAAATGTTTACTCGTTTTTTTTTAAAGGGTGGTAAAGGTTTGTTATCATTATTTTATTTATGGTTTTTACAATCTTTTTCATTTATTGGTTGGCTTTTAGTCATTATTTGTTAATAATTAATGGTATAAAGAAATAAAATTAATATTTGATATACATATGTAGTACGTATGTATGTATGCTTTTAGTACATACACTGCAAATAATTTAATTATTTTTGTATGAATGATAATAAATGGAGTTTGTTATTTGGATTTTTTTTAACTTTTATTATGTTTAATGTATTATTTGTTAATTGTTGTTGAATTCTTTATATGTATATGTAAATATTATAGTTGTTTAAATTTTCAATATACTTTTTTTTTTAACAGCTGCTAATATTATTGGTTAAGATTTTGTTTGGATTGAGAGTAAACTGGGAGGGATGTTGGGGGTTATGTTGTAGGATAAAGTTTAATGTAGCATACATATAATTTTTTATTATCTTATTATTATTTTATTATGCATATGTTTTCACGCTGTGTTATTTTTCAAATGTAATAATTTAACTTTAAGTTCGGAAAATGTTGGTCTTTTAGCGGGATTAAGATCCCAAGCTTGTCTCATCATTTCATAGATTTCCGGAGGACAACCTTCGGGAGCCTCCATTTTATAGCCCACTTCCACATGCTTCACTACATCAGCTAAAGGCTGCAAGTTAAAAATTGTGACCCAATTATTTTAATATAAACTCGTATATATAGAATAATATTAATAGAAAATTTTGTGTTGACTTTCTTCAGAGGAACAAGTGCGATATGTATTGGATTAAATAATAATTAGTTGTTTCCAAAATATGGTGGCGAATAATCGGGCACCGAATCTAAAATAACGTGACCAATCGCTAACTATCAAATAAAATAAAAATTCGGTTCATAGGCCGGTTTAGAAAGAGCTCCTAGCAAAATATTTTTAATACACGATTGATTGTAATTCTGTCCACCTTTCACTCAGTTTTTGAATATATTTTGTTTAGTACTTGCAACACTGGTTTATACAGTTATTCTATATTTCATGATGAATGAATGCAAATGTATACAAAAATGCATCGTCCTATATACTTCAGCATTTTGAATCCCTTGCACTGAAAAAACCTTCAGTAAATTTAACGAGTTGCAATTGAACCTAAGCTTTAGTGATGCCATTTTTTTTTATTAAAATATGCTGTTGAAAACGTGTTGGCAGACCTACTTTTTAAATTTGCATAACCTTAATTTGCACAGCTAAAACTCTGTATAACTAAAACTTAAGTTGCAATAAACAAAATTCAAATAATAATACATAAAACTTTAAAGAGTGAAATTATACAAGGGTTCATAAATGATTAATAAGAAAATAAAAATTTAACTTACAATTCTAGGATAAGGAACACGACCAAACGAATAAATCTCCCATAAGAGTATACCAAAACTCCACATATCTGATTTGTTGGAAAAACGCTAAAATTAAAATCACAGTCAATATTTAATTTTTACATATAATAGTATCATATATTTACACTTACTCCGTTTTTCAATGCCTCAGGTGCGGTCCATTTAATTGGTAACTTGCCAACATCTAAATTATAACACTCTTCCCGAGCTAAACCAAAATCGGAAACTTTGGCAACACAATCCTCGGATATAAGCACATTACGGGCAGCTAAATCACGATGAACAACTTTTTTCGCTTCCAAATATTCCATTCCCGAAGCAGTATCGCTGTTTTTATACAAAAAATTAAAAAAGAAAGGTGCTTAGTAATACATTTTTCTTGATAGTTTTGTAGTTTAAAACTAACTATCTGTCGTCTTTATATAAAATAATTTAGAATTGTAGTAGGTATATTTTAAAACAAAATTTCCAAAAAAAATTCTTAAAACATTCAAAAATTAAATTAATATTTTATGAATAAACAGTAAAGAAATAAAAAAAACTTCGCAATCAAAATACTATGTACGTCCTATACCGAAATACATCCCAGTACTGGATCTGATTAATTATAATATTTCGTAGGGATAAGAAGGAAGAGTTTTCTTCGGCATGAAAAATGAAATATATTTTTTTTTGTCTATACATCAGCTGTTTTGTATCAGCTGAACAAAGTAATCATCCGTGCATTTAAGAAGAAAGTAAAATAAATAAAACTTACTAAGCAAAATTAATTTGATCCTTTTTTGTAATATGTTGTCGACCCCGCGATCTCAGATAATCAACCAGTGATCCTTTGCTCATATATTCAGTCACCAAATAAATATGCTTGCTAGTGAAAACTAAGCCCACGAATTTTACAAGATTTTCATGTTCCAAAGTACTTTAAAAAGAGAAAAGTTTAGACATTTTAATGTAGAATTTGTTTATTGGCAGACGAAAAACTTACGTCATAACAGAAGCCTCTGCTAAGAACTTTTGTACCGCCCCTTCGTCTTTAAGCATTTTTACAGCAACTTTTTCGTTGCGCAATATGCCAAGCATTACATCGCCGAACTCACCCTTACCTATGCTCTCACGCAATTGCAGGTCGGATTCGGGTATGACCCAACCTTTATCAATGAAATCTTTTGAATTAATGCAATATTCCTGTTTACCCTGCTTGGGTAGGCATTTTATAAGTTGTGTGCACAAGCCGTCAGCATCAGCTTCATAGTGCTGCAAGCAGTTAAGTTTATTACTATTATTAAACTTTTTTTTTGTTTATTTAATATTGAAAATTACCGCAACTAATTGCCCCAAGTTTTCAAAATATTCCTCATCGTCTATAGTCAATTTATTTTCCAAGTACTTTACGCGATAGTGTTCCACTTTGCCTTGAAAACATACACATAAGGTGTAGTCGCCAGGAAAGTTAGTTGACTCCCGCACTAGAAATAGACCATCTTCACGGGGTTGCAGTAAATGTTCTGCTTCATCACGTGTTATGCTGCCATGGAACCAGCTGTAAATGAGCGCATAATTGCAATTTATTAAAATGATCGGTATAAAAAAATTTTATTTAAACTTACGGCATGGCGTTGAGTTTCACTTCACATTTCTTTGCATGCTGCTGGCCATGCAGCATATTGTGGTTGGGAGCTAAGCCAGTCGTTGGCGATAAGGACGGTGTAGTCCAGGATTGTGTTGTAACTGGCACATTGGAGCCGCCATTGATATCAAAACCATGTAATGATGTGGTCATCGCTGAGTTGTTGGCCGACTGGTTTACAACCATTGTTGTTTGAGATTGATGATGCTGCTGCTGGGAAGGATGCTGGGCATGAAGAAGCATGTTACTACCGCCACCTGCGTTCGATTGCAGCGCCATACTCTTCGGTGGCAGGCCACGATCGTGCAAGGAGAGACCACTATGTGCAGCGTTTAAGGAAGATGACATGAGATTGTTGTTGCAATTGTTGGCAGCTGAAATCAATTGTAAATGTTGTTGCTGTTGTTGTGTAACACTGGCAGCAGCTGACGCCGTAGCAGAGGGGACCGTAGAACCGATAGGAGCAAATGTTGACATAATATGCTGCTGTTGTTGTTGTTGCTGCTGCTGCTGCTGCTGCTGTTGTTGTATTTGGGGTTGTTGATGCTGGTTTGGGGATTTGGGTGAGTGATTAGATGGAGGAACTACAACAGCACCAGTGGCATTTGTTATTAAATTATGACTATTAAGTGCATGCGAGGACAAATGAATCGCATTATGATGGTGTGGATTCTACAAATTGGAAATAAAAAGATCATTAAAACACATTAAATTAATTAATGGAAATATAATATGTAGTTGTATTGTTTCTTGTACTAAATTGGCAATTGTTATAATTAAATATTTCTGAAAAGTTTTTTTCTTGTTTTTGTTTGTTAATCTAGTACGTAGAACTAATTTTAAAATAGAAATAATTAATATTTGTAATAATTTCATAAAAACGATCTCGAGCTTAATAAATATAATAAAATATGTAATTAATTTAAAAAAATTTTCTTTTTGCATGAATAAAAAAAATAACATCATGATAGAAATTTTTATGGAAAGAGTGATAGTCCTGAGATCGAGATAGATGAGAAGAAAAAATTTGTGGTTGCCATTTTATATACTTATGGGCGACCCTACCCTGTGATCAAAATTCAACCACTTTGGCATTTACAGTTAAAATTTACTGCCTGTTTTTATAAATGAAATTAAGATTTTCGTTTGGGATTTTATAAAAAATTCGAGTTTTTTTATAGTAGTTTAAATATAAATTCCCAAACGAAAATGTATATTTTATTTACAAAAACAGGCAGTTAGTTTTTGTTAAAAATGTATTTGATCGACATAACGATATCGTTGACATCGTGGGACAGGCAGTAGTTTTAGCGTATAAATTTTAGAATTGTTTTGCTTTTGTTTATAGAAAATAAAAAAAAACTGTGCTTTTAATTTGTATATATAATTCTATATTACCACGTTATTATGATGTGTCGATAGCTGAGCAGTTGGTGCTCCAATATGTGGTTGGGATTGGCTAAATTGTTGCTGTAGAGTTATATTAGTGGTAACACCACCACCAACACCACCACCACCACTATTCACCAATAAGTTATTAGGATGTGTAGCTGATATGCTGCCTGTTGTGGTTGGCTGTGGTGCTGGCCGCTTATTGTGACGCAAGGGCGCTGTTGGTGGCATTTGATGCCCAGTTGATTGCAAAAACCATGGATCTCCACCGGTATTGGAGCTGGCCACTGTTACTGTTGGCTGAGAGAAACCCCGATGATGACCCACCACTGTTGTTTGACCGTTTTGTGCAGCTGTAATGTGACTATTCATAACTGTATTGTTTGAACGTGTACAATACGCAGCAGTTGGCGGCTGCGTTTGATAGTTGTTCGCAGTTTCGTTGGTAGTTGTTTGCTCTCTTGTCGTCTGTTTAGTTGTTGCTATTGTGCTTTCTTTTGTTACATTTAT
This sequence comes from Linnaemya tessellans, assembly GCA_951800035.1. NCBI lineage: Eukaryota > Metazoa > Arthropoda > Insecta > Diptera > Tachinidae > Linnaemya > Linnaemya tessellans. The sequence continues at coordinate 13,868,701 of OX637532.1, read as the reverse complement.
AGAATTTGTTAAAGTTTTTGTTGTGCTAATACCTGTTGGTATTGTTGATATTTTTGGGTTGGCAGGCGATACAATTGTAGAGGAAGAAACAAAATGTTCAACATCTGTTGTGCTTAATTTGGCAGATTTCGTTTGTAATTTCGGTCTATCCGAATTGGTTCCTTTACATTGGAGGGAATTATTATTGCTGTTATAAAGTTTAGCTTTTATATGATTATGTTTTTCTATGATATCTTGTTGTTTAAGCAGGCCCTGCTGATGCTGCAGCTTTTCAACAGCCAAAGTCCTTAAGGGATCAAGGGAAGAATTCTTATTTTCTTTACAATCCGAACAGGTTGTTGCTTCTTCATCTATAAAATAAACAAAGAGATTAATAATTAAATTATTTTTATCGTACAAAATAATTTAATGTTTCAAAAAACTTTTCTATTTGCAATGCTTCTCATTGTGCATCAATCAACAAACAGTACTCAGCCAGCAAAACACATTTAGAAATGAAAACAATTTGTTTTTTTGTAAACGTTTGCAAAATGAAATTTTATTGTTTTTTTTAAATTTTTTGTTTGCTTTAAATAATAAGTTTTCAAGTTCAATGTTGAATTTACACTAACGGCCATATAATAGGTCCATTAAATTCATTGATAATTACATTTCCTTATTCTATACACGAAATAGTTATTTGAGTTAGAAATCGAACGAGAATACAAATTTTTTGAAAAGATTTCAATCTATAACAAATTACCAGACCCAAATAGGGTTATATTACTGTAAAAGAATATTGTTCTTATTGAGAATATCGGAACAAATACTTGAAATAACAAATATACATCCCAATTAGGAATATTCCCTAAGATTTTTATCCCCAAGGAAAATACTTTCCTACAGAAAAATATTCCCCTCATAAATAGAACAAGAACAAAAATATTAAAAAGTGGCATCACTGAATTTTTAAGACCGCTAAATTGCTTATTGACATTTAATTTTGTGTGTTTTTTTTTGTATGTGCTAATTTTGTAAATAAACAGCAAATCTAAATAAAACAAATGCACAACTAGACTAATCGTAAAAATAAATGTTAAGTCTAATAAATGAAAACACCAAAAATAATTTATAAAAGAAATCTCAGGGTTGTATTTTAATATATATTTTTTTTATTTAGATTTAGTTTGCTTTAAAAGTGAAATATTTTGTTAAGAAAAACTAGCTTAGAAATCATTGCCGTAATTTATTATTATTTTTTTTAAATAGTATTTACATATATTAATAATAATAGATATTAATTGATTTAATACGTGTATTGTTTTGCCCATCAGTGTATAATTATTCATTTAATGTGCAAAATAATATATTGTATTACACTCTACATTGGAAGTGTGCAGTAAAATTTTTTTTAAATATGAGTATCAGCGCGTTGCTACACTAATATATTTATTTATTTCTTTTTTTTAATTTTTTTCTAATACAATTTTTTATTGCTGAAGTGCACTTTTTGAGAAATTTGTTTCTTAAGTTTCATGCTTAAAGCCATTGAAATATTTTTTTAATTCTTTGGAATTTTCGCTACTTTACAAGAGAAGGGAAATGTTGAATGAATAAAACTTAAAAATAAAATGTAGATATAAAAACTTCTTGATATAATTTTTATTCAAAACGGTTAAGCAACAAGATATTATTCAAACTTTTTGAAATGGATTTGTGTTTTTGAAAATAACTATATGAATAAGTTAAAAATGTTTGCAATAAATTAAAATGATTATAAAATTAAGCCAAATTTTTAATCACGCTCGCTACGATCATAAGTTCATTTTTTTCAGTTTTGAAAAATTGCGTTGCAAAGTTTTTTATTTGAATTTTTTTTGTTTGTTTATTTTTTAATGTATGTTTCTACATACAAAAATTTATTATATAAGTAAATTCGTTCAATCTCCAGTTGTTATTGTATTTTGTTAATTAAACTGGGAACATAAAAATCTTTTCATTCCACGGGAAATAATAAGCAATCTAAACTTAATTCCGGTCGTATACGAGTAAAAATAACAATAAAAACACAATTGAGAGGGGAGAGTTCCCATACACTTACATTCATACCTACATGCATAGATAAAAATATTTAATTATTTTCTAGCAGTACCAGGAATGGAAAATTCGATACTATTGTGTTTTGTTTGGAAGTAATCGTTATTTTTGATCGATATCTTCTGGTCAACAGTTAATATTTGATGGATTTTTTTTAGTTCAAATGTTCCGAGTTCATCTGATTGTTTTCAATTAAAAAAACAAAAAGGAGATATATGTATATAAAATTTTTTTTGTATTTCTCCACAGGAAATAATATTGTTTTCTTTATACATATATATACATAAAAAATATTTCATGTTTATAGTATTCTTATTTGACAAAATTTTCATACAAAATATACCAAATAAGCAGTTTATGTAAAACAAATAATTTTTACGAGTTAGGTCTTTAATATTAATACAAAATAATTTTTTATGAATGCGATAAAAAATTTATTTGTTATGTCTCTCTCAAAAGTTCTACCTTCATTCTATTTTTTTTTTACAAAGTGGCTAAAAATGTGAAATAGAATAAAAAAAAAATAATAATATATGGAACATGTAGTCATGAATTTTTGTAATAAAATTTCTTACCCTCTACATATTTTTTTTTATGGTACACTTTTTGTGTCTTATCGTCATCCATCAATATTGATGTAGATCTGCACAATATAAATCTTTTTTCTAATCTCTTTTGTACTTGCAAACACGCATGTGCACATACTCATATATAAACATTCAAAAATCTCTGAATAAATTTTTTATGGTGTGACAAAAGGAAGTGCTTTTGTCCCTTTATTCAGAGTTTTCCGGTAAAAAAAAAGAGATTAAACTGCACTCTTTCAAATTGAAAGTACTTTTTGCTAATATATAAAAGTAATTTCGTTTGCTTTTCTTTGAAAGCAATTTACTAAGATTAAAAAATCTTCTATATAAATTTAAATTACTAAACGAAGGGTTTCGAAAAATCTAATGATATACAAAAAATTTTCTGACTACAGTTTTCTTTTAAATTGTTGTCGGGTGTAATTCTGAGCAGACAGAACGTCCTGAAAGTGTGATTCATGTGTTCTTCAATTTGAGTGTTATAAGTTAATTTTGTTAATGTTTTTTATTATACAACTTGTCATTAATTGTTGTTGAACTTTTAAATTTGCATTTTATTTCTACAAATAATACTGCTTCTGTTTTTATTCCATTATTAATTTTTATTATTGCAGCACACATACTATATATGCTCATGTATGTATTTATATGTTGTTTCTTTTAGTTTTATAAATTAGTGATTATTATTAGCATATTATGTATTTATTTATTTGTTTGTTATATTATAAGAATATACATATTTAAATAAATTAGTTTTTTTTCAAGTTTCAGTTCTTTAACGCAGAAGCTCAGTCGTATGTGTTTTATCGTATATTTAAGTGCCAGAAATAGAAAATATCAATTAAACCAGGCATGACAATTTTAATTTGATGATAAATAATAAATAACTTCTTGGCAATAAACTATTTTTATTAAAATAGTTTGAAAATTATATCGAAATGTATTAAATTTATTATCAAATATTTACAAGATTTTTGTAAATGAATCCAAGAAATAGAATATAACCAGACCTGGATTTAATACTGTATAATTAGACAACGCATATGACTTTAATGAGAACTTTTGAATGAAACAAATATTTATTTTAAAAGTTTAAAGTACGCAATGGAATAATAACAAATAAAAACACTAAAAAACAAAACTGGTAGATTCTATTGCAATGATTTGACGCATTATTCGTTATTATAATGAACATTCATAAGCCATATTATTGTTATTTTGTATGTAAATATTCAAGATATTTGCGGCAAAATATTTGGTACTTTGTGTTCCAGTACTTTTGTGCATTTTTGTCTCTTACTGCGATTAATTTTCTAAAAAACAACAGGTTCAATTTGAATAAAATATTTATAGGGAATTTATTTAGAATTGAAACATTTAAATTACACCAACTAATTTATACTTATTAATTGTAATATAAAAATTCAATTCATTTATACATATACGTATGTACCTATTCCTTATTGGCTATTCACTATGCATTGATAGCAGGAACAAACGTTACCATGAAATTTTCGATAGCAAATTTCCCTTTATGGGAATTAAAAATTTCATGGGAACGAGAATTACACATTTCATTTACGACACTATTGATTGTAGTGACCACATTTTCTAACGATTTTTATAATATGTAGTGTAAAAGGGCCTTTACAAATTATAATTATATTTGGTTTCTCTACAGTTTTACATGAGCTATACAGTGTATATGTGTATTATCTAATTGTTGTTGATTAATTTTTATTTTTTAAGCTGAATCATTTCTGATGAAGTCATACAGTTTTCATACAGAAATGCAATGAGCGTAAACATTTTTCAACTTAATTTAGAATACAAAATATGAGAAAATAAAACAAATTTTCGTAACTGCATCACTTAACTCTTCCATGAATTTTTATAAAATTATTATTATCGAAAGAACGAATTGCTTCGCTAGCAATTGGTGCAATTCAAAATAGATTTTTTGATGGACTGTAACGTACTTTTAGACATTTTTCAGTTGCAGCCTTTGGAATTTTAGGTAGCGATATATGGTCATATGAAATGTCAGACTTAAAAATTGTAACATGGTAACATAATATTTCTTAACTTATATTTTTTATTATTCTTGAAATTAATTTATTTTCGACACAATGTTGCCTTCGTAAGAACAAAAACTTAAATTAAAACCAAAATTGTGACTAGACTTTTTTGAATTGTTTTAGTTTTTCCAAGTATAAATTTCCCATAGTACGACTTGTTTGGTGGAAAAGACTTGTATTACTCCTATTGTATGTCATGGAATATAAATAAATTACACAAGGCAACAAATTTTAATTTTTTATAGCCTGTGATAGCCACTGCACATATTTGTTTTATTATTTATGTTGCCTTATTTACAAAAATAAAGGCGTCGAAACTCATTCAAAATTTTTTTTAATAGAAATCAAAACATTTTTTAATTAATTTATTTCTGGTTTCAGTGATTTATATTTTATTGACACCTGATAAAAATGATAATAAATAAAAGAACAACGTTAGCTCATTAAATGTAATAACAATAACGATAGTAAAATAATTTTATAATTAAATTTATATATTTTGAACAACCTTGCATTTATACAAAATTATATTAAATACCTTTTATTTGAGTTTGATCAAAAGATAAAAGATCTAAATTGTTTACAAATCTATTTTATTATCGTTGTTAGGACATTAAATGTGTCACATGTTGTTCCTTTATTTATAAACAATGTTACCAGATTTAATAGACATCAATATCACGAGAGTTGTTTGATTGTGGAGGACAGTCAGTCCACGACCTTAATCAGTTAGCATTAATTTTGAGCATGTATAACAACCCTGTGTGAATTCATGAAGGGAAATTTGCTATCGTGAATTTCATGGGATTCATGATTAAATTCCCGTTATAAACTTGTAGTGAGTGTAAAATAGGAAGAAGATGTTATAACCATGAAATAAGAACTTTGTAAGTCAAAATTTTAGGAAGTCCCTACAGAAAACAAAGTGAAAAAACTAACACGACAAAGTGGAAAACAGATTTAAAAATAGTTTAAACAATTTGACATGCTAGAAAAAGAGAATTCAAGGGAAAAGTTTCGAGCAAAAAATTATGGATGATTATTGAAAACTTAATTTTTTTATATGAGTTTCAGGAGAGTTGCTTTACATAAAGGATTTAATGTATTTAAAAATGCCTTTTCTATTGTTACAATAATTTGGGAAATTTTTATTTCAACCCCATACTTTTGTTTACGTTTATCTTTGTTGCATAGTGTTATTTTATACTATAGGTATATATAGTCTAGTAAGACATGATAATGAGTAGTCTGTGTGGTTTAGATATGGCTTAAAAGACAATAACAATCAGGAAGCAAATCTCAAAAAATGGTTCACATGTACTGGTTTTATTGTTTATAAAACGAGGGTGGTATAAGAAAATTTACGAAAATAAAACTAAAACAATAAAATTGTGCATATGTTTAATAAGAATTTGTTTTTCTTACGCTTAAGGGACTTGATCAAACTTATCCAGCAGTTTCAAGATACTGCGAATGCATTTTTGTGTGCTAATTTCCGGTTATAACACAGACCGGATATTAATAATATTTATAACTTCATTATTTAAATGCAAATGCAGACACACACACATACATACATACATAACCGTACGTATGTATGTATATATGTAAACCTTAATATGTAAATTGTTGTGAAAATGTTTTCTTCAATACACACAGTTTTCCTTGTTAACACACTTGTACGCTGAAGTTTTGCACCTTTTCCTACTGCATGAAGTAAAGTGCTGAAGTATTTTTTGTTATTTGTTGTTGTTATTTATTCGAAATTCCATTAAATACTTGTGCAACTTGTATTTATTTGCAACATTTACAGTTTTTGCTGTTTGTAGATAAATACTTTAGTTTTGTTTTTGTTTTCCTTCAAAATTTTACGTTTTTATTTTATTATTTATTTGTATTTTACAGTCAATAAACATCACTTATTTTATGTGCTAATCGATTAGCTTATTTCGTACTACGTATATAATTGAGAAATATGCGATTTAATTGACAAAGTACATAAGTACATTGACATCATTGTTAAATTCATATTTCTAGTGGCAACACTGATTTCGTTACAAGATATAGATTTATAACAGGAATTATCCCTGTTTTTAAGAAACAATATTATCATAAGTTTAATATGGACCATCAAGCGTGTAGTAAACAAATTAATATCGTGCTTAAACAGAACTTAAAAATGTAAATGGCATTGAAATAGAAAATGCAAAACTGGGCAAAACTAATTATGTCACGTACATTTCACATGTTTTGGCTTTAAGTTAAATAATCTCTTTTTAATCTATTTTGCTAAAACTATATAATAAACGTTTTTCTTAATTTGCTTTTTTAGACTTTCTTAATTGAAAAAGCATGTTTTGATTACTTACAAGAATAATGAATATAAAAAGTCTTACAAATAGTGTTTCGTAAAAGAAATTTTGGATGAGTGATTTCAAAAGTAATAGTGAATGCTGTTGGCAAACCATAAATAACAGCTTTCTTTTTTTTATTATTTTTTAAATGTGAAAAAAGAAAAATACATTTTATGATTTTCATCATTTATTTTATGCCTTATTTAATGAAAACTTTAATTAATTTATTTCAACATGTTAGAATTCATTTTGAAACTTATTGCATGTATTTCGCTCATTTTAGGCACATGTGTGCCGTGAGATTGAAACCTGTCGCGTTTTCAGTTCTCAACAATGAAATTTAATAATATGAACTGTAATAGACCTCGTTATTTGCTTAGATATTTCATAATATGCAATGATAGCAATTTGAAATGTTAATTCTTAATGAAAATGTTAAAATACTAACCGAACCATTCCTCGGTATTATTGTTTCCAATAATTTCAGCATTATACGTTTTATTTTTGCTATTGAAGCATTTATTGTTGTTGCTATTTTTGCTATTATTTGCAGTTAAACTTTTCACACCAAAAATGTAGGTTTGTTTTAGTTTTCCCGTTAAGGAATTGTTGTTATTCAACTTTGTTTCAGTTACATTTTCATCGATAATACGATTTTTAGTATTATTTAAATTTAAGTTGTTTGTAGAATTACATTTTTCATATGAGACTTTGGTATTTTCTGCTATTGAGGTGTTGCCATTGTTAAAAATATGTCGTTGCTGTTGTTGTTGTTGTTGATTTGTATTGTTATCTATGCGTACACTATTACGATACAATTTACGGGCGGAACGTAAAAAACTCAACAGACGAGTATCCGGTGCATAACACTTGCTGTTGTTGTAGGCAGGCGAATTGACGCTAAAACCGTTAGCCAGAAATATTGAACTGGCGGCACCCGATATTGTTTTTGGCGTGGGAGTTTTTAAAGCTTTCGTATTGCATTTGTTCGGATTGTAAAATGTATTGAAATAAGTTGAATGGTTTTTTCGATTATGTTGTTGATGATTATTTGGCACCGAAGACAAACTGTTTGTAGCCGTTAGGGATTTATGTTTGGATCGATCGCTTTGACTTTGACTTTTATGCTGTTGCAGTTCTTTGTGTGTTATAGAGCTGGCGCTGCGTTGTAAACAACACGTTGACGCATTACGGCCCAAATTCAAATCACTTTTATAGCAACAGCCCCCTTGATTTGTTGTTGCACGATCAACCGATTGCTTACACCAATATATTCTATTACTGCCGAAGTAATACCGCCTGCGATTATCACCTTTAGGAGTACGTGGCCTTTTGGAACGGTTAATCGAGTTACTGCTCGTAGACTTTTGACAGCTGCGTATGGTTGAAATTGAGGTATTCGAAGAATTCGAAGATATAATGTGATGATGTTTGTTGTCATAGTCCAATATAATTGTATCCGATTTATCTTTATCACTATTAGGAAGTGTGGACAATAAACAAGAGTTGCTGGAACTTGACTCTGTAGCTGTAACAGTCGTATCTTTGGATTGTGTGGTGTCGCTCGCTGTTGCAGTTGATGTCGGGGTCGATGATGAGGTCAGAAAAGAATTGGATTGTATAAATACACCATCACAGGTAATTTTGATTGTTGTCACCATGATTTTTATTACAAAACATATTTAGTTATTTTTATTTCATTTCTTTTCGAGTTTTTATTTATTTTATCAACTGGTATGCATGATTCGAGACTGAATTTAAAATACAATTATTATTTGTTTGCCTAGTTTTCATATTTCGAATGTAAATAATAATAGTTTTATAAGGGAATTTATTTTATATATTTAAATAATTATACTATACGGTGATATAAAAGTTGAGAAAAAATTATTCAGGAGTTCTCTGGCACCAATTTTGTTTTACCTTTCGTTTTTGTAGATCGCTTCGTGTAAAGTGACTTTATAAAAGGTAAATCGTACACTTAAAATTTTTAACAGTCACATTTTATTTGTTTTCAGTCAGATTTTTACAATTTCTTTTTATTTAATAGATTTATGTCTTATCTTTCAAAAGAGGAATATTCTTTGAAAATCGGCAAATAAATCCTTAAGTTATAATGGTCTTGATAAGAAACATTAAATTAAGAAAAACTTCCTAAAATACATAGCAGAGCGAAATTAATTTATTTTTTAACAATGTAATTACACTGGAAGGCTAATTCGCCAATATTTTCCACAATAATAAATTTATACAGGGTTACGAATTTCATTATTTCAGTAACTATTATCCATCATGCAGAATTAACATTATTTCATAGAAGAAAAAAAAAAACAATTTCGTCTGTTTGAATTTTCCAATTGTCAGAAATGTCAAAATGTTTACTCAAACAAACCTGGAGAAGATCTAATTAAAAGAATATAAAAACATATGGCAACACGGTGTTGATAATGAAAAATCGGCAAATAAATCCTTAAGTTATAATGGTCTTGATAAGAAACATTAAATTAAGAAAAACTTCCTAAAATACATAGCAAAGCGAAATTAATTTATTTTTTAACAATGTAATTACACTGGAAGGCTAATTCGCCACTATTTTGCACAATAATAAATTTATACAGGGTTACGAATTTCATTATTTCAGTAACTATTATCCATCATCCAGAATTAACATTATTTCATAGAAGAAAAAAAAACAATTTCGTCTGTTTGAATTTTCCAATTGTCAGAAATGTCAAAATGTTTACTCAAACAAACCTGGAGAAGATCTAATTAAAAGAATATAAAAACATATGGCAACACGGTGTTGATAATGAAAAATCGGCAAATAAATCCTTAAGTTATAATGGTCTTGATAAGAAACATTAAATTAAGAAAAACTTCCTAAAATACATAGCAAAGCGAAATTAATTTATTTTTTAACAATGTAATTACACTGGAAGGCTAATTCGCCACTATTTTGCACAATAATAAATTTATACAGGGTTACGAATTTCATTATTTCAGTAACTATTATCCATCATCCAGAATTAACATTATTTCATAGAAGAAAAAAAAACAATTTCGTCTGTTTGAATTTTCCAATTGTCAGAAATGTCAAAGCGTTCACTCAATCAAACCTGGAGAGGATCTAATTAAAAGAATATAAAAACATATGGCAACACGGTGTTGACAATGTTTGCCGTATTTTCGTAATTATAAATGGCTATATTTGTTACACTAAAAAAATATTTTAATAATATCCAATTGTTTTCAACCTCACTTACTTTTAGGGTTAATAAACTTTTAAACTTGAACGATTTTTGTACTATATTTCGGTTGTTAATACGCTAGATACTTATTGTCTTGGTGAGTTAAGGTCTTCGCTACACGAAATAATAAAACATGGAGGTAACAATTTGGTAAGAAAATTACGATAACAATAAAATTACTAGATGCTCGTATTTAGCCAATATGTAGTCGTATCATGGTATCAAATACATACCAAACTTAACAGTCGACATTCTTTTTGTCTCCTCTTTTTTTTATTCAAATGTGACACCATTTGGCACCCAAGAATGAAACACAAAAAAAAAGATATTAATTACTACAGTATAACTTGGTTATAGCGAACTCCGTGGGATCACTAAAAAATTTTGAATATTTGCCAACTTTGTAATGCACTTGGTGAGCCAACTAGAACATTTTTGTATGATATAAACATATTTCTTGATATATTTTTACTTCTTTGTTTATAACAATTAAAAGTTGTATATTTTGACAAATTGTTTTGATTTATTGTATTAATTAATAGTGCAGGTATTTCACTATGGCGCCTCGGACTTCATTAGAACGAAAATTCGTAATAACCGAGCTTTATTGTGTTTCTAAAGCAATAAAAATAATGTCACACAAGAACAACAATGAGATACTTCAAATCAAAGCAGTTAGATAAATAAATAGTAACTCATATTACCAATGCTAATACTTAAATGTTAAAGAAAATAAAACATATAAACCGAGTTAAGATATAATAAATTACATGAACAAGAACGCAATGAGTGTGAAGACAGAATAAAATCAATTTGTAAGAAATTCAAGTCAAGTATTACACCGTACAGTGTGTCCAATCGCTAGTGTAATCACTAACTAATTTTTAAGAGAGGAAAAATTGTCGGAGCAAAAGGATATATGTTTTTTATATATCCATCTTTAAACGAAAAAATCCTTCAAACATGTACACCTTTTATATATTTACGAGTAGTCTTTCAAAAAAAGTAAATTTGTGAAAAGTACATTTTAAATGGTTTTCTTTAAAAAAGTATTTTTAAAAAATTTTAAATTAAATTATATCTTTTAGCAAACCTTCCTTTTATATACGTGTGTAAACTTTTGAAAAGTACCTTTTAAAATGGTACTTTTTAAAAATTAAAAAAAAAGATGTACAGCTTTTAACAACGATCGTTTTCATGTGGATCGTTTAAGTAAAGTACCGTTTAGGAAAGTACTTTTTATAAGAAGCTACTAAAGCAAAGTATGAAAATGCTTTTCGTATTAAAAATAGTTCTTAAAAAGTATATTTTCAAAAGGTACTTTTTGTGTAATTTATATAAAAAATTCCTTTCATAAAAAATTCTATCTTTAGCATATACATTTTATAAAAAATAACTTTTAAATAATGTATTCTCTAAAAATAAAAAGTACATTTCCTAAAAACTAAATTTCTAAAAATACATATTAAAAATTAATAAATATATTTTAAATGAAAGTACATTTTTATAAAAAAATATATTTGGCTTAAAAAAATACTTTTTAAAAAAACGTATTTTCCAAGCAAAAAGTATCATGAAAATTTATTTTAACTGAAAGTGCCCATTTTATATATGTATAAATGTACCTTAAATATAGTACCTTTTAAAACGCATTTTTCAAAAACAATAGCACCCGGTCGTGTGTCGTATAACGCAAAAATTTTAAATCCCTTGCAGATTCAAATTGGTGAATATCATTTTTTCATGTGGCGAAAATAACGCGCTTTATTCAACATGAATGTGTGTAAAGTCTGGCAATACTTGTTTTTTCTATTAGAACAGCTGTGAGCACTAAAATCGTCAATTCAAAAATAAACAAAAGTAATACACCGATCATATAAAAACAGCATATTTTTCAATTGCCAATTTTTATTAAAATTACATTTTATTTATACGCTTTCATTTCTACTACTCAGACACTCAGTTCACACAGTAGTCACCAATGAAGTGCCTTCTAGCTGAACTAATACTGGTGAAATTTGACAATAAATATCGGATAAGTAGTTTTTTGGAAAAAATAAAATTATGATACATTTTAACAAGCTGTTAAAGCCGAAGTCAGACGAGAAAATGTTTAGCAAACAGCGCCACTGTGCGCATGGCTAAAAAGACAACATATACATACATAGATATATTTGTAACCAAAATGAAAACTGAAACGACACACAGACGCTATTGTTGTTGTCGGTATTATAAAATTTAATAGAAACTTGATGTAAAATAATACATGAAAAATTATATGAAATACTGCAATAGCTTGTGTTTTGCTCTAGTTTTTGTGGTTCGTTTACACTTAAAAAATACTTTATTAAACTATAAATAACATCAAGAAAATGGAGAAAAAGAAGTTTCGCTTGAGGACAATTAAATACTCGTATGGCCTAAATATACATAATATTACATTTTCTTGCGCATTTACAAAGGAAAAATTATGTTTGACAAATTTTAGGTCTTTTCCATTTTAATATAAATTTTTATTAGTTTTATATTCTAAATATTTCGTTAACAATCTTTATCTTCTTCAGGAGCTATTATATTTATTTTTATACTTTTTTACTAAAGAAAATATAAAATTTTCTCAAGAAGTCAACCTCCAGTTAATGAAATATTGAGAATATATCGAGTACTTAATAAAAGGGCCTAATTTTTATTAAAAATAATTTAAGTACCTTATTATAAAAGTACCTTTTTATAAAAGATACTTCTTAATATACAAACACTACTATTTTATAAAAACTACCATTATATAAAAAGTACCATTTTATAAAAAGAACTTTTTTATAAAAAGTACCATTTTATAAAAGTACTTTTTAATAAAAAGTAACATTTTATAAAAGTACTTTTCTAAAAAAGTACCATTTTATGAAAAGTACCATTTTATAAAAAGTAGGTTCTTATAAAAAGTAGTTATTCATAAAAAGTACCTTTTTATAGAAAGTTCGTTTTAATAAAAAGTATTTTTTACATAAGTACCTTTTTACAAGAAGAACCATATTACAAAAGTACCTTTCTACAAAAAGTACCTTTCTACAAAAAGAACCATTTTACAAAAAGTTCCTTTTTACAAAAAGAACCATTTTACGAAAAGAACCATTTTACGAAAAGTACCTTTTTACAAAAAGTACCTTTTTACAATACGTACCTTTTTACAAAAAGTATCTTTTTACAATACCTACCTTTTTACAAAAAGAACCTTTTTACAAAAAGTACCTTTTTACAAAAAGTACCTTTTTACAAAAAGTACCTTTTTACAGAAAGTACCTTTTTACAGAAAGTACCCTTTTACAAAAAAAAAACTTTTTACAAAAAGTACCTTTTTATAAAAAGTACTTTTATTGTAAATTTGTAGAAGTACCTTTCTACAAAAAGAACCATTTTACAAAAAGTTCCTTTTTACAAAAAGAACCATTTTACGAAAAGTACCTTTTTACAAAAAGTACCTTTTTACAAAAAGAATCTTTTTACAAAAAGAACCTTTTTACAAAAAAAAACCTTTTTACAACAAGTACCTTTTTATAAAAAGTACTTTTATTGTAAATACCTTTAAAAACAAACCTTTTAAAAAGTATCATCTAAAGAACGAATTTTTTGTAAATAGTATCTTAAATATATATTTTAAAGAAGTACTTCTTCCTAAAAAAGGGATAGCAAATTTTATTCCGAGCTTAACGAAACTATATAGGGAATAAATCTGCCCTGTAAGGCAGATGACTTTTGTTTATGGACAAACCTTCATAGTAAGCGAGGAAAGAAAAATCGTAGGAAAATAACAGTACAATTGATCACCTCGAAAGGCATCCCATTTTCAAAATATAAAGTTCCGTAAATGTAGAAAAATTCAAAATAGGATTTTTGACTGATTATGATATAAATTTGCAAAAATACATCATAATAAATCAACAAATTTATTTCTCCCTATTTTTCCTGTATGAATGCTAACAGTTTTAACATATTGCCTTTTTGACAGATAAGTGCAGGGAACCAACATCTTTCCCTTACTTTTGAATCACCACCTGGGAAAAGGTACAAAGTGAATGAATTTGTTGTTCTGTAGTAATAAATGGATGAGTTCTGTTTTAAGACAAATAAACACAAGATTCCAAAAGAAGCATGATATGAATTATGGCTCACAAACCATTTAAGTGTTATTTTAAACAGTTCAAATTAAATCTAATCTTAATTTTATTTAAAAATGCATCATGAATAAATTAACGATACACTGTTTCAGTCACAAACACTTGTTGCTTGCTGCTGACAGTAGGAAACATAAAATTATTGGGGACCAACATTTTCTTATGACCAAATTTCAAAATACGAGTACAAAACATATTGTGCAAAGCACTGTGGCAACATTTAGCCAATGAATAAGTGAAAATGAGAGATGAAAAGAGCCATTGTGATTAATTATAAACCGGCAGACAATAATAAGAAAGTAAAGGCTAATTCCAAACAAAGAAGATTAAAATAATAATATCTAGGAATAAAATGTAAACAACATTTGCATAATGTTTGCTGAATTATACTATTTGTGTTGGTTGGGGCTGAAAAACAAATTCCCTATAGAAAAAGAAATATTATGCGTTATTCGTGTTTTGGAAGCGAGGCGATAATTTCTTTCAACACTATAGAACGCATTCCTACATTTGCCGAAGAAGGACTTATCTCCTGAGTTTTATTTCTTAAACGAAAAATAAAACTCAGGAGATAAGTGTTAAAATGTAATTTTTAAAATAAAACTTATAACCGTTACGGTCCCTGACTTTTATCTTTTTTTTGTTGAGAAATTTTGAAAATATATTTTTCAAAAAAATTATTTAAGAAAGGTTTAAGTGTTGGGTACGTAGGTCATCCTTTACTACCTCTGGAATATCACCGACGTCTATTTGACAAAGTCCACAAAAATAAGTGTGATATTCTAGGGTTAATTTATCTACGCCTTCTATAGGCATAAAAAAGAGATGCAAGCTACTACTTTCATGAAAAAAGTTAGTGGCTAATACTATAGTAATTTAAATAATTTTGTAATAATTTATAATTTCGAATGATAAGTAAAATTTAAACTTTTTCAACAACAACCATATGCCGTTTAAGCTTTTCAAGGGACGTATCACCTGGAGTATTAAATGCCATATTTCCATACATTTTTAATTTATGTATTTTTATTTCTTTTAATAACGATTGAGCTGAGCTGAGCCGTTGTTATGAAGTGATGGATGGAATGGCGATGTAGTAATAAATTTTTTTTTTTTTTTTAAACCAACAACTACAACTGCGTCAAAGTTAATAGTGAAAGTGAAATAAAAATTTAGCAAATGAAGAAGCGCCAGTCTATAAATATTTGTTGGGATTTTGGAAATATACAAAAACTAAACAGCCAACAAAAATGAAATAAATAAAAAAAAATAAAATAGTTGCAGCTATAAAACATGTTTTAAACAAATATAGTTAATAAAAAATATAAAGGTATACACGTATATAAACAAAAAATCTTTGTGTGTGTGTTTTTGGCCCTGAAATAACAATTATTTTGGTTAATCCAAAAACACAAGTTGCGCATGCGCTAATCACAAAAAACCAAAACAAACATGATATATTGTAATTTTACGTGTATAGATACTACAACTAGTGTGATGCGTATGCACATATTCAACTTACAAAATCTTTATTTTTGTATTTTATTAAATATTTACACTTAACGAAAGTGTTGAATTTTGAAGAAAAAAAAACTAAGAAATATTACAGTGAGCAGAACGAAAAAAAAGTAAAAGAAAAGTGCTTTCAATGTATGTTTTTTTTATTTTCATACAACTGCAACTAACTAATTCATAAAACGTCCACTTTCACTTAACAAAAAAGTAATAGAAAATAACAAACAAAAAAAAAATCTGTTAGTTGTCGGTTTTGGAATGGAAATAATACAAAGAAAATGAAAAATATATTTCGTAAAAATGGTAATTGTGGTAAATAAAAAATAGGTTGTCTTGCGATCTTTAAAATGCTTCGTCTGTCTGTCTCTCTGGTAAGTTGACGTTAAAAATGATGATGGCGCTGTTTGTTGATTTTCCTTTTTATAATTTTTCCTTAAAATGACTTCTTTTTTTGTTTGGTTTTTAGAAACAATTGTGTTGAAATAAAGCAAAAGAAAAATTGTGTGAAAACTTGTTTTATGGATTTTGCGTAGACAAGTTTTCATTTCACATTAAAATTATTGTATTTCATTTGTTGGGTTCTGTCGCTGAAGCAACACTCAAACTTACAATGGAAATGTGCAAATAGACGATGACTAATCCACCATTGTGTGTGGATTGTTTGTTTAATAACTAAAACAACAGCCATTAAATATATTAACAATAATAATAATAATAATAATAATAATAATTTTCCATTGAATCCATCGTCGTATAATTGAATTCCATTACAGTCTCGTATTGTCAAGTAGATGTAGAAATGCCATTTTTGGACTTCAGGAAGGGCCAAGTGAGCACGAGATATTTGTTTACACCTCCAGCGACTGTTTAATTACAATTAGATATTTTAATTTATTCAAACGCCGCTGGGTATTAAAATAGTACATATTCTTATTGTTTAAAGAACATGCAAGAACGTTAAGGGCGAGTTTTTAAGATTAAGACTAGTATTTTAACTAACATTAACCAATTTTATAAAGTGTACTAAGTTGAAGCTTAACCTTCTGTGACTGGCGTGGTAGTCTAACAGACACCAATAAACATAAAATATAATTGTGTCCCGCTATTATATAAATATCGACTAAAAAAATTCTCTATTGTAACTTCATTCTAAAAACAAAAATTAATAAATAGAATTCTATGCCATTAAACTATAGCATAAAATAATTTCGCTGGGTTTACAAAACGAGATAGTGTCTAATGTACTACCGCGTCTGTAGATTTGCAACAACAAAGTCACCTCAGTCGCAGAGGGTTAAGCCATGTAGAATTGCCATATTGAACAACACAAGATGGCAACAATTTTCGAGGTTGTTATCAAGGAAATATGGGGAAGTTGTGCTAATTTACTGTTATTAATAAGCAAATAAAGATTGGGAAATTACTTTTTGTTTACTTGGTAATTGTATACATGACTATGCTGACAGGATTAAACCGCTTAAGCTCTCAATTAAATCTAGATAATTATGCACTTAAATCTTTAATCTCAATCCCAAAAATCCACCCTAAGAGTTTTTGTTTTCGTCCTTTTTCATTGTCGTCATATCGCAAATAATTTTTAAATATCACGTTATACAAGGGTTTCCCAATTACATTGAATTATCAAGTATTGCATAAACCTTATGGTTGATCATACGAGGGCTGTTTGATAAGTCCGTCACTATATAATACAAAATTTATATATTTTTTTTGGGAAATAAGGATTTTTTTTATCAACATAATTCTCTTTTCAATACATTTAGTGAAGTGAAGCTACTTTCCAGTTCGTAAATTCGTTCCAAATAACAGGTTTTCTCAAGGCCCTCAAAATAGGCGTTTGTTTCGATTATGACCTCTTCATTCAACTCAAAACTCTTCACCATCCACCCACCCATTTCTTCAGACGTGGACAAAAAAAAATAAGTCACTAAATATGGAAAATAGGCTGAATGGGTAGCAGTTCGTAGCCCAATTTATGTTTTTGTTTTTGGCATACTGACTACACACGTGTGCACTCGTATAATGGATGATTGCGGCACCCATACCGCGCTTAGCATTTTCATATCCTAGAAATGTTCAAGTCACATATTCGGTCAGTTAAGATGCCTACAGCCTTAGCCACCTTACGTATTGTCATTATCCGATCGTATAATATTCACCCTTATTCTATAACTATTTGTCAACGTCACGT
Organism: Linnaemya tessellans; assembly: GCA_951800035.1. Classification (NCBI taxonomy): domain Eukaryota; kingdom Metazoa; phylum Arthropoda; class Insecta; order Diptera; family Tachinidae; genus Linnaemya; species Linnaemya tessellans. Next base: position 13,850,462 of record OX637532.1, on the reverse strand, counting down.
CAAGACAATATCAAAAATATTACCAGTCTGTACTTATTGTCTTCCGCCTCTTGCCATAATCAAGGTCCTAAAGTCTACCATACACGACATGTTTTTTACATCTGACTTGTCAACTTTTCAACTCATATGTAATTGTGCATGTCTGTCAAAAACAACAATTTTACAGAAGGTTAATAATATTTGGTCACAAACGTGCACGTTAATTGCTTCTGACATAGTTTCTGGTTTTCAACAGCTGGTCTACGCATTTTGTATAGTCTTTGCAGACACCAAAGTAGGTCTTAGGTTTCAAAATGTCATCCTGCCGTCACAAACATGTTTGTTTGCGCCGTAAAAGAATTCAACAATTTTAAAGATTTTTTTCTTTTAATTTGAAGATATTAGGTCAGGACATAACACCACTGCTTGTTTCGCCACGGCATAGAATTCTTAGAACGTATTTTTCGTAATAAAAACAGCTGACAGCTTATGTTTATTGGTGTTTGTCAGAAGAAAATAGAACACACTCTAATTGAAATTTTGTCAGACAACTTTTTGTCTGACTTTCACAGAAGCAATGTTTGAAACGTAACACACGACATGTATGTGTTTTGCAGTGGAAAATTTGGCATGTCAGATGTAAAAAACATGTCGTGTATGGGGGGCTTAACGAGTGGTCACAGGCTGGCGGTAGTAGTTAATTGTTGTCCACAAGGAGTATGCAGGTGACTCTCCTATTTTTGGTATTTTCTTGACGTGATGTTGACAAAGAATTACAGAATAAGACAATTATTTTAATAACGATTTCTGTCGTGATGACGTCGTTTGTTCGACCTGAACGTACGGCATCACATATGGTGGTACGATCACAAGGGAACTCAGTAAATCAATTCTTAACCATTGAATTGATGGTGCACTTTTATCTATTTTTGTTGTAATTCACGAGTTTATTTGCAAACACGAAATAGATGATGCAGCTCACTCGGGACTTGACAGTAGTTCAGTAACTATCGATCACCACTGGACATCCAATTGATCCGGACAATAAGACGAACATGGAAAAGGCATGTCCAGCCAACGATGTCCGGTCTTCCATGGCACCATCATATATAATCTCAACGGAGAGCAAAAAAGAGACAGAACGCAACAAGTTAAATTTGTTTTTCTTTTACCAAACCCCAAATTACAAGAACATGAACACATTCCAAATTAATTGCGTAAGGCGTTCGCTTTAGCCCCTCAGTCGTTTTTCGTAGTTGATTAAAGAAAACTGCTTGTATGTTTCTTTAATCTCCTACAAAAACAGTCTTCGACGTAAACGCCAAAGTCTTACACAATCAGCTTGAATACCGTTGCTCTGCCGGCGTCATGTCCATGTCATTGTCAAGTCGATGTCTAGTGCAGACTTAGAGTAAGAGATGGTATTTGACGGCAGCAGTGTTGCATTTATGGTAAAGTGACTGCGAGGGAAATTCAAGTAGTCACGGTACTATCAAAAAGGTCCCCCTAAATTTGTTCCATAGAAAAATTTTTTGCAGCCATTTATATTCTTTACTTCGCCGTTGAATTTTTTTAACAGTAGCGACAAAAGGCGGTGCTGTAATGCGCTCTTTACTAATTCAGTCGTTGTCGGTAATGTTCAGTTATCAGCGCTATTTCTTCGTGAAATAGGCCGACAACAACTATCACAGCCATGCCCTAATCCAGATCAGACAGGCCTCCATGACATATTGTTACTTACTTCTCTTATATGGAATTTGGGCGGGTTTGTCAATATAGAAAACAAAAACCTAAACCAGTTTTCTCCGTATATTTTCTTTAGCCTTTCATGACAGAATGCAGAGTTGTACTCGGAATCGGTTGTCTAAGTGTTAATTAGTGTAGACAATAACCTTGACATCGCCCAATTTGGGTGCTATGGCTTTGCGTTCTTGGAATATATAAAACCCAAAACTAAACGTTACTAGATTTAACAATTTGCTGTATGGAATATTATTACAAGCAGAAAACCCGTTTAGAAACTGCAGAATTACTAAAATTTGTTCAAAATCCCCTTACAGCCATACCTAAATACGGGCGGCAAGCGTTTTTTAGCTGCCAAAAGTTCTCATGTCCATACATTTTGTATGGAGCATACCGAAATAACGCGGCGGCAACGATGTGGCAACGCTTTGCTATTGGAAAATCCGATTTTGACAGAGCGTTTTCTAATGAAGTTGGTTGCAAAAGAAGAGAATTGTAACCAGAGAAAAAGAGCAAAGATTTACAAAAGTGAAATATATAATAAAAGAAAAAATTTGTGCACTTCGTATTAGAAAATAGAGATAAGAAAATATTTACAATATGATTATATACATAAATATGTATGCACGTTTGTAATTTGTACAAAATTTCAATAAAAAAATCACAAATGTCGTCCGTCCAGCTGTTAAAATAATCAGGGTTGTTTAATTTGTTTGTTTGATAACCCTGTTTTTATTGTTTTTTGACATAACGTTGCCGCTTTTGTTTAGGTATGGCATTTCAGCGTTAAAGCTCAGCGGAAAAAAACGTTCCGCTTTCCGCCCGTATTTCGGTATGGCTGTTAGTGTCGCAATACATTATGGTTAAAGAGTGGGCAAAGCCATGCCCCTACGAAAGAAAGATACTTGGAGAGCGATTATAGTTATTATGAAACCGTGACACAAATTATAAATTTCCATGAGACTATATTACGATTATAAAAAAGTGGGAAGAGCACCATGGCCATAAAAATAAAATATTCTTTTATAAAAGCGCTTAACTTAAAAATATGTTTTATTAAACCTCGTTTTCCAATAAATTTTATCTTTAATCTGATATCTAAAAATATGTATAATAAAACTAGGCAAACAATTTATTTTCAAATTAAAAGTTTATAACAAAACCACCTTAAATACATTATTAAAATTTTGTAAATTTTTTTTTGTTTTTGTTTCAGTTGTTATTTAACTTTTTCTTTTAAATATAATACACAATGAAAATTTCAAGGTTTTTTTTTATTCCCATTTTTATCATTTAAATTTTAAGTTTTTGGTGCTCAAGAAAGAAATTCGTTTAGATTGCACTTTTTCAATGAAGGCAATTTACATGCTATTATTTATTTTTTAATTAGCTTTATTATTGTTATTTTTGTTTTGATCATTGGCTATTTAAAAATGCATTAATTTTCCTACTTTGTAGTTATGATAATTTTTAACAATTTTGTAATATTGTGTTTAAACATTAATTCATCTATTATGTCACGTTTTAAAAAATTTTACGATTTATTTGCTTCTTTTTGTTTTACGTTTTGGATGTTGGCCGTATGCATTTCATATTTTTACCGAAAACGTTTTACATCTCTGCCGCATTTTCACGTTACCGTAACGAAGTTGTTGCAACAACCAAGTTTGAATATAAACTAAACTTGTTGGGTTCGTTTTAAAAGCATTTGGCCATATTTAGCAAACTTAAAGTATAGAGTAAGAAATATGTGATGTGTATTCTCTCACAGTGTAGATTTCTTAACAAATTGAGCGGTATTGTATGGATGGGAGTATCTTTCTATCTGTTTGTTGTTATGATGTTATTATTGTTAACGATCAGTGTTGCCACGGCCCAAAAGGGTTTAGTAGCCAAAATGTTAAAAAAGCAATTAAATGTACACGGAAAGCGCAAAAAAAATTTGTAAATAAAGTTTAATGTTCTCAACAATGTTATTTCACAATTAACATAAATTAATAAGGGCGAAAAATAATTAGAGAATTGTAAAAAAAAATGGAAGACAAACTGACTTAAGCATCGAAAAGCTGAAAGTCCATGCCATCAGTTCTACGCAATGTTGCGTTCTATGCGTTTCTTACTTCCTGTATATTCTATGCGGTCCTAGCTCTAAGATAATGGAAATTCGGGGAGTAAAACTTTTTTTAAATTATCAAAATAGAAACAGGAAAGATATTTTGAATTTTGAAAGGCTTTATTCATAAAATCAATTTTTCATTTATAAATGGTTTATGAAACAGATTTTCATACAAGATTTGTTCTATAAACCTATTATAAAACATTGTTATTTTTTATGAATACGGCAGGAAATAATTTTAATGTATAATAAAATTATTTTTATGCAATAAAAAAACAGAAAACATAAATTTCAATTAACTTTTTAATTTATATGTTAATTTATTATCAGTTTACTTATTTTCCTGCAGATATCGAAATATATAAACAATAAAATAAGTTATTACAACTTTATTATTTTATTAAAAAATAACCCAAGCAAAATAGTATGTATTACATTTTTATAATAAATTGAAATTTGTCATCTTTGACAAAAACAGATGATTTATTCATGATGCATGCAAGGCACTATGTAACTCTTAACGGCAAAAAAAAACACTGTAATCATGCTTTGACTATCGTATTCGATTCAACTACATGTGACGTGTGAAGAGTGTAAAAGCGAATCGCTGCAATAGTTCAAAGACATAATAAAAAGTACTTATCAGTACAGTATTATATCCGCGAGGTACTACTTTAAAGGGGACAAAATAGAAATTGATGATAAAATTCAGAAAAATGAGACATGAAGAAAATAATCAAGCAGCAGTGTGATACAGTTCTCGTATGCAATTTCCTAATAACATTTTTATAAATAAAAACTGTTATCATATTCAACTAAGCCGCTTTATAACTAATGACAAAAAATAGTACACGTGAGAACTGATGATGAAAGTGTTCGCAAACAGCTGTTCTGATCTGCTGTGTAAGTTGCATATTAACAAACTGATGTTGACTTTCCTTTGTGCCTTGAAATATTTAGCATGTCTTTATGAATTTAATCAATTTATCGAACAATTATGTCTATCAATCTGAACGAAATAAAATTCAAGTTATTTTTGCAACAGACCCATTGTTCTGTTCAAATGTTTTTGTGTTTAACACTATAGTTGACACTACTGTGGCAGATGTGCAATACAATTACCCTTTTGTGTTTGCATACTTCACGTACACGTACATACTCATACATTCACATGTTCACATTCGATTTTAACAATTCACAATGAATTTTTAGCAATTAAAAAGGCACAGTTTTTCAGTTATTTAAATGACGTAATCTTCACTTAATTGAAATTGCAACAAGATCGGAAAGAGCAGCTGAGGGTAACTGCATAATTTCTGTAATACAGTTACCAGAAAATTGATTTAAGAGCAAAAGTATATATTAAATGCAAATATACACATGTAGACAACATATAAATATGTAGTATGTATGGATTTATGTAAAATGATATTCGATAAATCTGCATTCAGTGAACGTGACTAAATCTTAATTTTACACTAAACTTCTTTGAAAAAAATAATATTTCTTTTACTCTGCTTCTGTCTGCATACAAACATAAATTGAAATGGAAAACTTTCATAGAAATAGTTGTTTTATTTCTTTACGTAGAAAGAATGAGTTAAGCAAACATCTTACAAAAGCATTTTTAATTTTCTTCAGATTCCATATTTTCATTTTCTTTACTTTTGTAATATAAAATTATACTAATCCATCATTTTAACACTTTCATTCTATTTAAAAAATGTTCACTTATCCGATCGAACGTGATGTGCAAACAGGTTCTTTGCAAGTTTATAGTATTGAAAAATCTAACTGTATATCAGTCACTTTTCTCTAGTTCCTTATCTTAATAACAATTTAATAATGAGACGTGAGTTTGTGTTTTAAATTACAATTAAAGTTTAGCACAGTAGTTTCACTAGGTTTAATACTATTATGGCCAGAACTATTAGTCCTGTAAAAATACTAAAAATACTATAGGAGTGGGCAAATGTTGTGGTTAGGAAACATTTTGTCATAAACACACTCTGTTTTATTGATAAGAATGTAATGTGGAAATATGACTATTAATAATGCGTGTGAATATAAATTTATATTAGCGAAGACGAAAACCGAAAGTTATAACAAACCTATTCTGCAGTTAACGAGGTCTGTTAACCACTTAACATTTGGAGTAAAGTTTGATTAAGTTCATTTGAAAGCCAAAATCTAGGAACTGGAGAAAGTTCTGCCCAAACTACTGAATAGACATTATGGCCCAAGAAATACTTAACAAAAATATACTTAAGGGATATACTGAAAATATAAAATATTGTAAAAACATTCATTTGAAAAAAAAGATAAATTTTTAGTTTTTGGTCATTGTGGGAAAATGGGGAGGGGTATATGTAAATGTTGGCTCATTGAGCCCTTTATATTGCAGAAAAAGTCTTATATCTGAAATAATTTTGAAATTCGAATATTAATTAAAAAAAAAATGTTCAAAAAATTGGTTTGAGAGTTAGTTCTCATTATGGAAAAATAGGGATGGCCATATGCCACCATATACAAGCGGTGGCGCAGAGAACTCTTCATATTGCATAAAAAGATTTATATCTGAAATAATTTTTTAATTCGATATCAATTTAAAAAAAAAAAAAATTTTCAAAAAATTGTCTTGAGAGGGTTAGGAGTCATTATGGAAAAATGGGGATGGGTACTCATATGCCACTACACATAAATGGTAGCCCAGGGAGAACTTTATAATGCAGAGAAAAACGTATATCTGAAATAATTTTGGAATTCGAATAATATTAATTTAAAAAAAAAAATTCAAAAAATTGGCGTGAGAGGCTTAGTGCTCATTATGGAAAAATGGGAATGGGTACACATATGCCAATACACCAATACCTCACTTTGCGTCGTGGTTACGTTCCAAAAAAACACGACGCAAATTGAAACGACGCAAAGTGAATTATTATTTTCTATAGCAAACCATGTTAAGATCGAAGATAGGTTCCAGGGTTACGAAAATACTACTTTTTAAAAAGAAAATTGAACAAAGTAAACATTTTAAAAACAAAAATAATATAAAATTTTATTACATGCATACAAAAAACAAAAAAAAACAAAATCAATTTAAACAAAATAAAATATTCAATTAATTTACAAAAAAAAAAAAATAAAAATTAATCACTATCTGATGAGTACATAGTGGTTGTTGTCGGAAGTCGGCTTTCTTTCACAAAAAATTGGTCCAATGTTTGCTGAACAGCGCAACTCACTAATTGAAACGTTACATAAAGCACAACACACTAACTGAAACTGAACTCTAAAATTAGCAAAACAAAGTGAAAATAAAACTGCATTAAAATTGCGTTGATTTTCAGTAAGAAAGGGAATCCCCGAGTTTTGATGGCATGGCGCAATTAGAAACAATAGTCTTGCCATCTTTTAGAAAAAAAAAAGAAAATTTCAAAAAATATTAAAGACAGTGCCATCTTTTAGAAACAAAAAGAAAATTTCAAAATAAGACTCGAACCTAAAACAACGCAACTTCGAAAATCTAACGACGCATAGTGAAAATTAGTACTAATTTAGCAGCGACGCAACTTCGAAAAAACGCAAAACGAAACGACGCAAAGCGAGGTATTGGTGTATATGCAAATGGTGGCCCAGGCAGCCATTTACAATGCCGAAAAATTTTTATATCTGAAATAATTGTGGAATTCGAACAGTAATTAAAAAATATGTATGTTCCAAAAAGTTGGGTTGAGAGGATTAGTGGTCATTATAGAAAAATGGGTATGGGTACACATATGTCACTATATATAATTGGTGGCCCAGGGAGCCCTTTATAATGCAGAAAAAGTCTTATATCTGAAATAATTTTGGAATTCGAATATCAATTTGAAAAAAAATTGCTTAAATAAGTTGACTTGAAAGGATTAGTGGTTGGCTACATGTATTGCAACTGAATAAATAAATAAATAGATGGGCTATTTTAATTAATTTTTGGCAGCCAACTGTTTATCCTGTTATCATCAATGTATTTAAAGAATTTTCTTTAAGTGTAATAAAATATATGTACATATATTCTTGCAGAAATATGTAATTTCCCTCTGGCAAGTTCGCGTTACTTCAAATACAATTCTATACGCGTATTTATGTATGTGAATACATACATATTTACATGTATGAGAACAAATATTATATTAAAGGAATGCCTTAGCGTAGAAATTCCTGAACTATTAGCAATATTCATACGAACTATAAAAACAATAATGAAGAAACAAGTCTACAAGGAACAATAACATACACACACAACAAATTTGAGTAAAATATATTGGCGAAGAAAGGAGAACCATTCTTAACAATGTACATTGCACATAGCCATATGTATGTACATGTGTGTATGTGTGTGCACATATATGTAGTATATATTGGAAAAATCAACAATTCCCCAACAACAAAAAGTTTGTGCAAATCTAAGATTAGGCGGCAACTTTAGTACAATTCAGTCATTTGTGTAAATGTGTAAGCATTTTTGCTGTTTCATTTATTTTTGTACGGATGTATGAATGCATGTATTCCATTTATAGTGCACTAACTGCACAAATGTGACGCATTCCCTCATGAATTTTGTTGTTTATGTGAATATCACATGGCCCTGGAAGCGGTGGTGGCTGCAAGCAAGCGTAAATGCAGCAAGCACAATTATTGCTATGCTGCAATAAGACCGATTCATTATTTAGTGGCCGGCATATACGCAGTTGCACACATTTACACACACTGAATGTCATACATACTTATTTACATACATACATACATAGATACATATCGCACACTAAATGGTAAACAGCCACAACTCAATATAAAATAAGCAAAGTACTTTAATAAAATGTATTGGACATTTGTTAGTTAATGAGACTAAAAATGTATATCGAAGAACAAAATTTTAATTTTGATTTGTAACTCTTTATGGTTTAGTGTGCGATATGTATGCACATCGCAGTGTATGAATGCGATTGTCTTGTTGCCGATTTTATTTTTGTATTTATTCGTTCGTTTGTACTAAAAATAGAATGAACCACTAATAAATAATCATAGTCATGCATTCCATGTACAAACATATATCCATATATTAGTATGAAGTATTTATGTGCACATCAGGCTCGTATCTACATACATAGCATTTGATTATTGACTGATTTTGGGTAATATTGAGTACGAAACTCAGAATTTCTAAAACGACATATTGGGAATAATGCTATGAAAGAAATAAATAACTATATTTGGATATGGAAATTAGGGTGTTCCTCCAGCATTCCAAGTTACATATGTAATTGCATAACAAATTTGTGTCAGCAGAAGCATAATAAGCGAATTGTTATTATAGCCTGACCTTTGTGGTGACTAAAGTCGCAAATCACCTCCTTTTTTATTAAATGGCACTTTTTGCTTCAACTTGCAATTTAAATTATTGAAACAGGACTTTAAATAAATTTGATTCGGAGCACACTAAGCGTTGCAGGTGCACCCAAATGTTTTGATCATCTCTGTGCAAGCACACATCCATCAATGCAAACAGTTGCATGAACACAGAGGTGCTCATAAGTATGTATGGATGTGTTTGCTAAAAACAACACAAATTCAAGGAATTTTTATGAGTTCGATGGGAGGAGAGCAAAATAGAGCAAAATTATGACAACATATTTTTTATAGTAAACTATATTTTATGCCATTAAAAACAAAAAGAAAAAAATGAAAGACAGCAACACCCAATAACACATATTATTATAAAATAAAATGTAAGACTTTTTTGCTTTCCTTAATTATTTAAGTTTATTAATGGATGTGATGTGGTGTTGATGTTGCTTAATCTGACTCTTGCTGATTATTGTTGATAATTTCTATTAACTCAATGGTTGACAGATAGTTATGTGTTTTTATTATAAAATAATTTATTAGTTGCTCTTTTGTCTATCTGTTATTGATCAAATTATGTTAAAGTTAGATTAATACCTAAAGCTTTTTAGTCGCATTGAATATGCGACGCTATAACATTTATCGATGTGTTTATGCCATCCAAAATACTAAGAGTATCTTGGTTGGAACGGGGAACAAACTAACTTCAACAAAATTGCTCAGGTTTAAAAAAAAATATTGGGAGACTTTTACCATTTAAAATTTTGTTCTCCATTTTTGAATCTCAATCAGGAGAAGGTTTGGTAAAGTGTATTTAAGACAAAATTCCAATTCGTAGGTTTTTATTTACCAAGTTCCGTTTTGTAATCCCGTAACTGGTAATCAACATCACGTCAAGACAATATCAAAAATACGATACATCCATTTTGGACAACAAGTAACTACTTCTGACAGACTGCTAAATACCTTGAATATAGCAAGAGGCTGTTAGAAATTGCTGAAGAAGAGAACAGAAGTGTTCTATAAATTGATATCGTCTTGGCGTGACGTTGGCAAATAATTACAGAATAGGGGGTATTTTTTTAATGATGTGATAGATTTGCCGCCACATTGATGTCCACAGAGACAACTACTTCCACATCAATCGCTTTTATCACATCACTATACACATGACTGCGCAACAAGAAGGTACTGAAAATGCAAGAGCAGATGTTTGTAAAACAGAAGGTCAACAACATATTTTATGTCCTGGAGCAGAGGTTTGAAACACGTAAACTTTCATATATTTACGATTGGGCAAATACCGCCACATTTGCCAACCCTGGTAAAATCCTTAAAAGCACAAACGCACAGACACCAAATGTTTAACACCATGAAATTAAAAACGAGAACAAATAATAAAGGTAAATATTCATTACTTTGCTTGATGTTTGACTTTAATGAAAAAGCAGATACTAGAAGCAAGTGGATTTATCTATTGTTTTTTTTTTATATATTTAACTTAAAAAGAAAAAACGGGCGAAGGTGGCAAATTATCGCTTTTCTAATAGAATGATAAGCAAAAATTCAAGATAAAGTTATATTTTTAGAATAACAGCAAAATAAATTCAAACTCTCTGTATATTTCTGATAGAAATTCTTTATTTTCTTTAAAGTCTCTGCATAATTTTACTTTTTAATGGGCAAATAGAAGAAATATTTTAAACGTCAAAATACAGGAGTGATACAAACTGTTATGTGATTTGTTTTTGTATACCTGCAATATAAGTGCTTCACTGCAAAGTAGGTGTTTCGATATTTAGTAATTCACCCATTGTTGCAAATCCTTTTCACGAGCTTGAACAGCGGACCGGGATCACAAATTCAAATATACGTATCTATGTATACGCATAAAGATTTAGCTTAAAGAAAAAAGGGGATGCAGTCATAAACATCTCCACTCCCACAAGTACCAATACTTACATATATCTATGCAAAGTAATGGCTACATTTTCCTTAAATGTTAAAAGAACGTCAATACACATTATCTCCTTTCGATGTTTAGCCACAAATCATTTTAGTTAATTAATTTTAAATGCAGTTTAGCTAAACCATCAAAATTTTTATTAACAGTAGCTGTTTGCTCTAAAAAAGGGCGCGTCCTTCGCTAAAGAAAATACGACAAAAATAATTCAAAAAGATGTCTTAAAGTAAACAACGAAAATCAAGGAAACCTCCTATAAAATTATGAAATATGTCCTTCAAATTGCACATTTAAATGAATGGCATAAAAGATGAAAATATATTGTAGGAGTATTACAAAAGGCGAAAAACAGGGCAGAAAAGGAATTTACAAATGAAAACAGCAACTACCACTTATTTGCACACAAAATATATGTATGTATGAATGTATGATAACATCATCAAAACACATACATATCTACTTATTGTTAAATAATGCTCTAACATTTTCCAGCTTCCATAGAAACTTACCAATAACAACAACAAGAAGTAAAAAGCAGAAGCAGCATCAGACGTTTGTCTGGGACCGAATCAAATAATAACAAAAAAAAACACCAACAATACTGAGCAACCCCCAATATTTTGTTTATTGATGTTGTTCTTTACTTTTGTTGTTTTTCCTTCCAAAAAGAATTTCAGGCGAGATTATTTAAATTTCAAAAAGTTGTTTGATTTTGTATTAATTAAGTTGCAGGTGGGATGTTACAACAGCAAGAAATTTACAACAAATATTTATCAGATAATGCCAAACTGCGAAAAACAACTTTAATAAGGGACTGCTTATTGACGATTACGTGTATGGAGTGGTTATCTACATATGTGAATATAAATTGTCACCCCTATTGTGATTAAAATGTGGAATTGTAATACCCATGGAAATTTTATTTATAAAAAATGTTCAAGGGATTTTTCATGATTGCAATTAGTTGAAGAGGGGAAAAACAAATTATTCACGATAAGGTTGATGTAGTAATATTCGATATATTAATTGCATATAAATTTATATTAAGAAATAAAAGGATTCGGATATTTCAAAAAGCAATGGATTTGCATACTAGCGATAACTTTGAAAATAAAATTCATTAAAAGTCTGATTGCATTGCCATACTGCTACGCCGTTCATTAGATAACCTCATCACGCACGACTGAAAATGCATTTGAGATCCCAAACTTTTTTGTACCTAAAAATCTATGTAAATTCTGAATTCTTTATAAATTTTTGTATAGGTATATGTATGTACGTAATTATTATGCACTAAGTTATTTAAATATTTTGGTACCGTTCCCAGCATATTTATGCATTACCAAAAATCGCTATACACATTGGACATATAAAGAAAAGCTAAATTCGCATTGCCATTTGTAATGGTTGAATGCGTTGAAACCAAACAAAATATACACCTGACGTTGGAAAAGCACACCCTTTTTAATGTTTTTTTATATGTAAAATACTTTGTATTGTTATCACTTACTTTTAATTGGCAGCACCCATACGCTTTTGTTAACTTCTCGATCAAAATGTGTTCTGGTTTTGTTCAAAGAAATTTATTTGAAAATAAATTTAACTAATTGTGAACACTTTCTCAATATTTTTGTTACACTTTTATTTTTTTGTTAATATCGTGTGTTTGCGTTTTGCAATATTTTGTTATTCTCACATAGCTATTTGTTTTCGTTTGTTTTACTGTTCACTTCTTTCGTAATTTTATTTTATGGAATTTCTTACAAAAATATTTTGTTTTTGCCTTATTTTTTTTATTTTAATTTTCCAATATGTATTTCGTCGTTTCCTTTTCATCTACTTTTTCATACTATTTCTTTACTTTGCACAAACACATTTACACATTATCACTAACACCACGACTTTAAGTGGTAAAACATGCCTATTAGTGTGAAAAAAAAATAAAATACAAAATTCCTGATTTTTCTTTTGCATTTGATTTTTTACATGTTGACTTTTAAAAGCACTTTACGAATTTTTTTAACCACTTTGTGGTGGAAAACTTTATTAAATATATAAAAGCAATTATTTTTGAGCAAATGAAATAAATTATATTAATTTCCTAAAGGTTTAAATAGGAATTTTCCTTAAATTTTGCTACAGTCGTCACACAAAAATATTCACAACTCCGAGACTAACTTTTCAGTGTTGCCAAGCCTAAGTGTAAAAAAGGAAGTGTTTGGCATTTTATTACAATTAAAAAAGCTTTTTTGCTGGCAGCTCCTTAATACGAAGATATTAGTCTATGGAGCATTACAGAATTAGTGTATCAAAACAAATGGTTTTGTTTTCTTTTTGTTTCGGCACGTGTTGAAATATATCTAACAATATATAATTAAAAATATTTTATAATTATGCGTAATTTAAGATTAAAATACTGTCAACAGTATACCGAAGGTATTGCCCAGGCAAAATTTCTCTTATTTAACTCCAGTCTGTGCAAAAGTGATGATAATCGTTTTGTGGTGACTGATGAGAAATTGTTCTTGTACAAACCGGGAACCCATGAGCCCTTTAAGGTTTTAGCGGAGGTACCAGACATTGTGGCAGCTGAGTACTTGGCCTTAGAAAACGAAATTTGTTTGGCCACCGCTGCAGGTGAAGTTTTGTTAGTAAACCCTGAAACACTGCAAAGTACTGAAGGCACTTTTTGCGATGTTGGCATTGATGTCATGTCTTGGAGCCCCGATCAGGAGGTTGTAGTATTTGTCACCAAACAACAGAATTTGGTGGTAATGACTTGCACTTTTGATCCTTTGGCTGAGCATACATTGGACGACGAATTCGCCGAGGCAGAAGGCGAATTTGTAAATGTTGGTTGGGGTAAAAAGGAAACACAATTTCATGGCTCCGAAGGCAAGCAAGCTGCCCATCAAAAGTTAGATAATGGTATTAAGGTTAATGTAGAAGAATTGGCCAAGGTTTGTAATTTAAAACGCGTTTCTATTTAATATAATTGGACATACATATATTTTTAGGACATTTACATTGATTGGCGAGCTGATGGTGCATATTTTGTCGTGTCGTATGTTTCGCAAGTACGTGGACGCACATTCAAAGTGTTCGATAAAGAGGGAAAACTGCAATATGTGGCAGAAAAGCAACCAAATCTAGGACAAGCTATAGCTTGGAGACCCTCTGGCACATGGATTGCCATACCCCAAAGACTACCTAACAAAAGCTGCATTGCCCTGTTTGAAAAGAATGGTCTAAGACATCGTGAATTGATTTTGCCCTTTGATTTGCACGATCAGCCCATCGATTGCATCAAGTGGAGCTCAGATTCAGAAATACTTTGCTTAAAAACTCATCAGAACTTGTATTTATATACTATTGGTAATTACCACTGGTATTTGAAGCAGGTATTAGAATTTTCGTCAGAAAATAAAATAAATAATTTTCAATGGGATATTCGTATTGGAGAAGAAAAAGCTTTGCATGTGCTATTAGAATCAGGGGAATATTTAGTCTATAAATTTCATTGGGCTATTGATCGCTATCATAGATCCGGCCTGGTGTCTGTAGTGGATGGCAAACGCTTACTGCTAACGGACATTTCTAAAGCTGTCATACCTCCTCCCATGAGCAGTCAAGAAATTGTAATAGATGGTGAGGCATACATTACGTCTGTATGCTTACAGGAATTGAATTTATGTGTATACGACTCCAGACATAATCTTCATGTGTATAAAGCCGAAACTGCAGCACCAACTATTTTCTGTAAACAGGGTGTTTTAAAATTAGCAGAAAACGCAGATAATCCAAAGCCCTTACAGTATGGCAATTTGCAATGCTTTACCAGCCTCAGTGAAAACTATTTAGTGGCCCATCACACAGTGGACAATTCAACCAGTGTGCAATTCTTTAAGTTGGATCTACAACAATCTTGCTATAAAGTTGACTCCTCCATCAAAATCGATGGTACAATATATGCTTTGGCTTCTTTTGGCAGAGAATTATATTTTCAAATAATGGAGGACTGCGGTTTGATTAAATTGGTGTTTAATAGCAATTCCACAGGGGAGTCCAGTCAACGTTTACATGCCCACTTTGAAAATTTAATTGAACAGCTGGGAACTTTTGTAAGACCTGAGAAGAGTGAAGATGACACTTTCACTATTGCTCTTACCAACAAACAAGACTTGTTTATAAACTCTCGACGTATAGATCAAGACGTTACCTCGTACTGTTTGGCGGGCAATTATCTGTCTTATACTAAATTGGCCTCTTTGCATTTTCTACGTTTAAGTGATTTGATTGTAGTCAACGAACGACGTTTGGAGAGGGGCTCCAGTTTGGTAACTACAGTAATAAATTCTGCTCGCACGGTGTTACAAATGCCCAGAGGCAATTTGGAAGCCATTTGTCCCCGGGTATTGTCATTGGAATTGGTGGGAAGTTTATTGGAAAGCCGGAAATACTGTTTGGCATTTGATATGTTGCGTAAACAGCGCATCAACTTAAATATTTTATGTGACCACAACATGTGTGTATTTATCAATCATCTAGATAGTTTTCTGCAGGAAATACAAAACCCAAATTGGCTAAATTTGTTTCTCAGTGACCTGCAAAATGAGGTAAATTTGAATTATATAAAACCTTTTAGCCACATTTAAAATTTGCTTAATATTGTAAAATATTTGAAGGATTTCACCAAAACAATGTATGCCAGTAATTATAAAGAAAATTCGCAAACTTATCCTGAAGGTTTTAGGATTGAGGATAAAGTTTCTTATATTTGTAAGGCGTTGTGTACACGCATGGAACAAAGCAGTGAAAAACGCTACCGTTTGCCCATATTAACGGCCTACGTTAAAATAGGAGAGTTGGAAAAGGCTCTGGAACTGATATGGGAAGACAAGAAAAGAGCTACTGCGGCAGCTGCAGATGGTGCAACTGCAGAAGATGCTTTAAAATACTTGCTTTATTTGGTGGATGTTAATGACCTATACAATGTGGCCTTGGGCACTTATGACTTTGGTCTGGTTTTATTTGTGGCCCAAAAATCGCAAAAAGATCCTAAAGAATATTTGGCATTCTTAAATGAGTTGAAATCGTATGAATTAAATTATCGTAAATTTAAAATCGATGAACATTTGAAACGTTACGAAAAGGCTTTGAAGCACATTGTCAATTGTGGCCAAGAGCATTTCCAAGAAGCTTTAAATTTTGTTAAAAAGCACGAATATTATGCTCAAGCCCTGAAAGCATTTAAGGATGATGAAGAGTGCTATAAGGAAGTTTGTTTGGCTTTTGCTGATTATTTGAGAACCAAGGGAAAATACGAAAATGCCAGTATTTTATATGAACGGGGCCAAAACTTGCAACAGGCTTTGCTTAGTGCTAAACATGTTTTAGATTGGCAGCGGGTTCTACTTCTGGCCCAGAAAATTGAACCTTCTTCAGTGAATGCAGTCGCCATGTAAGTTCTCGTGCAATATACCACAAAAAAATAAAATATTTCTTATATATCTCGTTTTTTCTCTTCAGTTCCTTGATATCTCCTTTGCAACAGCAGGGCAAATATCTAGAAGCTTACAAACTGGCCAAAAAATATAGCAATGATTTCAGTGCTGCTGTAGAGATTTTATTTGCTGGCAAATTATTTTTAACAGCGATTTATGAAATAAATTTACGGGAAAACGATATAAAAGAGAATCTGATGAACACCTTGTTGCTGCCTAAATTGGCAGCTTATCATGCTGAACTCTCCCATAGTTTGACAAATGAAACAGCGCAATTTTTAAAATACAAAGAACGGCTATTAGAAATACGTGTTTTGCGCTTAAAACAAGCAGAAAATCTATTGGACGATGCCGATCAAGCGGATATAGATGAATGTGATTTATTATCGGATACCACAAGTTTACGATCCTCACAATACACCGCCAGCTCAAGAGGCACTGGGTACATTTATACTTCTTATATATATGCTGAAAAGTCTGTATACTTAATGTAATATTTATTTGTTTTTAGAAAAACATTCCGCTCTAGCAAAAACCGCCGCAAACATGAACGCAAACTTTTAAGTTTTAAGCCTGGAAATCCTTTCGAAGATATCGCTTATATAGATGCCCTTTACAATCAAATTACCAGCTGCCATAAACAACAGCAGCACATACACGACACCTGTAAAGCTCTTATACTTTGCAATTGTGATAATTTGGCCATTGGCTTGCAGCAACAGATGAAACATTTATTAAAATTAATGAAAGATTCTGTCGATGACATTTGGATACCGGAAATGTTGTCCGTATCATCGGCTCAGCAGTTTTTGCAGGGACCCAATATCGATTACAAACAATTACAGAATGAACAACGATATGCCATGATGGGTGAGTAGAAAAAATTTCATTTACATCTTTTGAACTCTTGCTAAAATTAGCTCGACTTAAAAATAAATGAAGCCATCAGTCTATTGATTAGTTGAATAGATTCCTTGCTAACTTAATAACACAAAGTGATCATTATTTTTGGAGACCGTGGCTCTGTAGCATAAATTAGCCGGCGAAGTAAAAAGATTGAAATAGCTACAAAAATTCTCTAACCTCTCATCTTTCTTCATCTGTCGTCTTAATAGTATCCCCTCCTTTCTAGTTCCGGCACAATGCACTGCATTTGTAGGGGTCATCCCCTGAGTGCTGGTTCGAGATAAAAACAAGGGGAAAAAGGCATAAGAACAGAGTTAATTTTGCATGGTTCCCAGTTAATAGATCCCTTTGCGATACCTGCAAATAAGAAAAAAGAGGGGAAATCATTTTTGGCATTTGACTGTGACTATGGATCGTTATATATGTATATGTAATATTGTTAAATATTTTTTTTCATGTTTATTTTATATATTTGGGAATTTTAAAGAATTTTTTTATTTTTTCTATAGAACACATCATTTCTTGTGTAAAAAATTTTTCTTTTCTTTAGAAACCCCTATTTTTCTATAGAGAAAGGTATTTGAAGTTAGGAAAATTTAAGCTTTTTAGAAGCACATAATTTTTTATGGAAGATTTTTTTTATAAAATAGTATACATTTCTATAGAAAAACGCATTTTTGCATATTAATTCTTTAGCATAATACTTTTTCATACAGCGTACGGAATACCTCCCATTGTGTACGGGTAATTTGAGAAAAAATTGTTCTCAGAGAAGAATAAAATAAAAGAGAATAAGAATACGTGTGACTTCGAGTGGAAAATACGTTCTTCGTACTGAGCATGCCTGATCTATATATATATATATATATATATATATCTGCATTAGCCCCAGTGAAATGGGCATAGCAACTTAATAAGTACTTTTGAACTTTTTTTTTGTAAATTTGGGAAAAGAATCACCACGTATAAAATTAAAAACAAAAAAAAATTTTTGTATTTGATACTTTTTAAGAGCTTCAAGCTTGCTGGAAGTTTCATATATATATTTTTTTAAATTGGTAAATCATTTTAGCAGCTTAAAGAATGGATGGAAATTAAAAAATTTTTATTGTGATAAAAATTAAACATAAATTCAGCAAGTGTATATAAAGTATTTTGTAAATAATAAAAGCTTTATACATAAATTCACCACACGTTTTTATGTAGTATACTTTTAGGTATGTCAACGTCTGCCAATATTGATGAAACATATATGGCTTTAAAGGAATTTCTGTGTAGATGTGCACAATACATATAAATATATATATATATATATATATATATATATATATATCTATATATATATATATTTTTTTTTTTTTTTTTTTTAATTTCTTCGATCATCTTATTGTATTTTTATGTTCTAATAATTTTTGAGCAAAAGATCCACTTAATTTTTATATATAAAAACTTATTAAAAAAAAGGTTGTTAGAAGTTTTTTATATAAAAATAAAGAAGGTCTTTTGTTTAAAAAATATTAGCACTTAAAAAAGTCTATCAATATTAACATTGAAACATTTATGGCTTAAAAGGTATTTCTGTGTAATTATACCCGTTAAAAAGGCGTTTTAAATTTATTTGAAAAGTTTTAACGAAACAAGTGAACAAAGTACTTTTTGTTGATTTGTTTGTTAAAATAACAAATGCAATTTGTTAATATTCTTAAATTTCAATAGTGGTAATTTGAAGAAAGCATTACATGAACACATACATATACGAGTATTTATATCTATTAATAAAAATATTTATTTTAAATTGTTAATTTTTTCAACGGGCTTAAGTTCGAATCTGCATGACTGCAAATGATTTTTTATTATTTTATTAATAAATTAATTTGTTCAAATTCTATTTATTATTATTTTTTTCTTTCTGCTGGTTTGATGATTATTGAAAATATTCTTAATATCCCAATCTTAATATATAAAAAAAACAATTATAATAAATAGAATTTGAATAAATCCATTTATTAATAAAATAATAAAAATCATTTGCAGTCATGCAGATTCGAACTTAAGCCCGTTGAAAAAAATTAACAATTTACATAAGAAAGTTCGACTAATAAAAATTCATACATAATTTATAATATTTATTTTATCTGTAAATATTTATTTGAACACCATGCGATTCTGGTAAAAATAAATATGTACACTTGCACTAAATTTGTCTATGTACATATATGTGTAAAATAAAACGCCTCCTAATTGCTGATCGATAAGTTACAAATTTTATTTATTTTTATTTTTTGGTGAGTTCGCTAACTTTTGTATCATTTAAAAAGCAGATAACATGAATAATATTAAATTGTCAACTAATAAAATGGAAAAAGAAGAAAACAATCCATGTGAGATGAAATATTAAATAGTCAAACAAATATCTCTTAAATTAATGTGAAAACGTTTCTTTTGCCTGCTATTAAAAAACATTTTCTTTCATTACAGATCCCCAAAAACGTTTCAAACCTCAGCTGACTCTAATCGATTGGGAACATGATATACTGCAAATATAAATTCATTTATGTGTGTTTCACGCACACACACACATCTTTATCAAAACAATTTAATCAATAAACTTTTATGCTTAAAATAATTTCGTTTTGAAAATGAACGAAGAAAAAATAATTATTTAAATTTGCTTACAACTCATTTGCTGTTAGTTTAATCAAATTTATTATGATTCACTGGTTACATGAAAATCTTACAAGTTTTTACTTTCATTTTCTTATATTTTCTTGAGCAAAATTTTGTTTTATGCAAATAATTTTTAATTAAACGTTTTTTTTTTATATGGATAATTTATTTCGTATATAGTTTTAGTTTGTTTTTCGTTTATATGGTTTATTTATTTTTATTTCTAATTCATCCAACCAAACAGGCAATTGATCATGCAATTGTTTGATGAAATTGTTAAAAAGTTTATTAATATGTTTGGATTTTTTTTCATATTAATTTTTTTTTTCTACAAACACTTTTAATTTCATTTTGGTTTCTGTTAACTTTCACTAGCTAAAGTGATTTTCTTAAGTAAATAAGTAGGTGTTTATAATAATATCTTGTTATTTTTTTTTTCTATAATTATTCAATAATTACTGCATTGCACTGTGGGACCCATCGTCAAATAAATGTTCAATAGGTGTATGTATTTGAAAGTAGCGAAGCGATTTACTTGGCTGCGGAAAACTGCCATAGTCTCCGGCGAGAATCGAACCCACTACCATTGGACTGACAGGCTAGCATTGCTGCATCAGACACAGAGGCACACTCGTGCCTAAGTGGCCCTAACTACTGACCCGCTGAATTCACAATGCAGAAAGTCGATTTCAAATTAGGTATAAGATTTCATAGCTAAGCAAAAAGAAAAAAAAAATATTGTAGTAAAAAAAAAATAAAATAAAAAAGTAACTGATTGACCAGAAATTTTTTAACATAAAATAAAAATAATTTTTAGCTAAAACTTTCTTCTCGCCGTTTCTTAAATTTTTCGTATACTTTTTAAACGTATCGGTTTCTTTATGCAAAATAGAAAAATCTTTGTAAAAGTAGACAAACGAAAACGTTGAGAGAAAAATTGCAACTAAAAATTGTTTTGATACACTTGTTTCAAAAATATTAGCAATACCTATTCTTTGTAAAAATCTTTTTTATTTATATTTATAAAATAAATGTTTCCGGCTAAGCAGCTAAAAGGTAAAATGTCTAACAAACCAAGGCAAATGGTCATATAATATTAAAAGAAATTTTAAATTATTAACCGCGCCATTAAAAAAATTTTTTTTGGGTTAAACAATATTTCTAATAAATTAATTTTATTAAAAAAAAAATCAACTGTTTGATTTTTTTTACAACAAAGAAATTCTTTACTTTAAAAAGTGGGTGTTGAAGTAGTTTATACGCAGATAAAATTGCAGCAACTGAAAATATCTACTCAATTTATTGTTATGAATGGGGCGTTGTATTCAAATTTATTTATCATTGTTAAAGCTTATGCTTGGTTTTCACTATGTCAGTTTTGTTGTCAAATTGCCCAAATTGTTGGCAATTGTATGAAAACGGGTTGTCATATGGCGTCATCTATGTTTGCAGTCAGTTATGCAAACATAGATGACGCCATATGACTACCCGTTTTCATACAATTGCCAACAATTTGGACAATTTGACAACAATTTGACAACAAAAATGACATAGTGAAAACCTAGCATTACAAACAAAATACAGACATAGTTATAAAAAACGCCTTTAATTTAATTTTTTTTTTTTTAAATCTTGAATAAATCTTTTTCTTTTCCAATATCTTTAAAGTGCGAATTGAGAATTAGAATTCTGATTTAAATTCAATCAGATAAAATAATCGGCAACGCTGAAATACGACAGATTACAAAATGCATTCTTCTTCTCTTTGTATAGCATCACTCTCTTTTTTTTATTACCTGCACTCTTCAGTTTATATATTTTCAGTGGTGCCACATGTGAAATTAAATCTTATTTTGTTCAGTATTTTTGGCTTTTGGGGATTTGTTTTTGTAATGAAGGATAAATAAAAAAAATTATTTTTTTGCTGAGATTTTAGGTGGCTTTGGGATATATCGTGCTAAGTGTTGATATGACAAGTACAATTTTTATTCTCTTTGTTTTGTTCTATTTCTCTTCGATTACACTTTTGTTAATATATAATACCTACACATGTTATATAAATATGTACATGGATTTGAGTTTTGTACGAATAATTGACTTTTTAATTAATTAGGCAGCATCCGATATCATATTTACTGCAACTGAATTTACTATATGTGTACATCCATACATATGTATGTGTATATATATGTATATGTGCAGAGGTGTATAAATAAGTGAGTAAACAAGTTTAATGCTTATTCATTATAGTTATTGCCGCTTTTATGAATAACCGTGTATGTCTTAAAACAAAACAAGAACAGCCAAAAAATCTCATGTTTGATTTGAATTAAGATTCTATAGGCTAATTGTTCGAAATTTTTAATTTAAATCTCAGAAAGACATGATAAATATTCCAAGGCACAAAGGCAAGTCAACATCAGTTTTATTCAACTTACACAGCAGAGCAGAACAGCTGTTTTCGAAAGACGCAACCCTTTCATCATCAGTGCTCATGTGTATTGTGTTTGTCACCACTTATTATTGATTGTTTTTAAACTATTCGTTTAGAGAAGGGACCATAAATTTTTAATATATTAAGGCTAACCCCTAAGATATAATTTCTATTAAATAATTATCTGTTTTATTAATAAGCTTAAGTCACTTTTTTATAAAAGAAATTGAATATTTTATTCTCTAATATTTCGATATTCTCTGGATATCTTCTCGATTATTAAAATTAATTTAACAAAATTTTTAAAAATTTTAACAGAAAAATTATATTTTGCTATTTGGTTTTTTAAATAAAAATTCGTTTTCTGTTATATTATTAATGAATTTAGTTTTTATATTAAATATTTAGAATCAGAAATTTAAATATAACAAAAATATACATACGCGGTTATTCAAAACACCCACCAATTTGTAGCTCCAGCTTCATTTAATCTGCAGTCTTTTGTTTATCAGTTTGTTATTGAAAAAAAAAATCTCCCACAAAACAAACACTCACTCTCGCTCTCACACAAAATGAAAAGTGAAGCAAAAACAGAATGCTAAAAGCAAAAACAAAAAACTTGAAATAAAAGCAGACTAGAGTTGTAAATGTGTGTGCATGTGTGTTTCAGGGAGCAAGAAAAACTTGAATACTGAATATTCAAATCATTCGAGTACAAACATTGGAACGCGGTGGAAGTGCCTTGAATGTAATCTTGTGCGTGTAAATCGTGTCGGGGTGTTTTATTAAAAAAATAAATAAACAAAAAAGAAGAATAGCTATTAAAGTGCGATATTAAGAGTTTGTTTTTCTTTTAAATAGCGAAATAAGTGTACGAAAAATGTGTTGATAAAAATAGCGTTCTACCATAAATCGCATAAAAATTATTAATCAAATACATAAAAAACTAAAGTTTTAAAAGAAATCGCATAAAGGAATATTGCAACGACAAGCAAAAATTTTTGTTTGATATTTCTGCATGCAAACGTATGTATGTGTGTGTATTAAATGTAATAAAGAAATTTACTTTAACAAAATGTTAATGAAACTCTTGGAAGGAGGACGAATTAAAGTGCAGATCTATCATTCGAATTTGATCAAGTTTCCATTTAAATTTAATTGAAATTCCGATGTGCGAAGATTAAATGCTGTGCTTTGCTTGCACCCACACATGCTTGTTGTTATTGTTTGCCTTCGCTTACTTTCCCGCATTGCTGTGATTATTTGTTTCATAAAACAGTACCCCGAAACAGCCTTTACTACATATTTAGTGTTAATATTTGCAGAATTGGCTGGAGAATGTGTATGCACGTAGTACGGAGACGATCCTGGCAATTTGTGAATGAGTATTTATGACTATTCCGCTAGTGAAATTGCTTAATAATGCAAACAAGTGTCTACTAACTTTTTTGCAATTGTGTGCGTTTTTGCATTCAGTGCCATTTAATGTTGTGTTTTTCTAGTTGTTGTTTTTTTTTTTTGGGTTACATATGCCAATGCGAGTAAATAAAGCAAAATATGCACAGAAAATGTACCACAAATAGATTTTCCGCATTGTAACACTAAATAATAAAAAAATATTAAACAACTTAAATAAGAAACACTTAAAAGTGGAAGCATGATCAGTTTGTTTACTTTAGACTACCTGTGAATGTGTTTCCTTTTCTATTATTTACTAGATTTAAATGGCCGCCATATGCGGCGCATATAATATTGCCAGATTATATAATTGTAATTAAAATACGCGTGATACACTGTCACTTAGTGCGTTGTTATTATATCACGCTATCATAAACAGCACGTAGCTTGCAAAATATTCTTTCATAACCTCAAATTATAACAAAATCTAAAAACGGGTACGTTTGCATATGAAAACAGTTGTCAGTGCTCGCATATTTTATTTAACGTTAAAATCAGCGTTTCATATAAGAATTTATCTGCATTATAAAGGGTTCCCAGGGCCACCATTTGTAGGTATATATAGTGGCATATAAGAGCCTCTGTGGCTGATGGGTAACAATGCTAGCCTGTCGGTCGTGGGTTCGATTCCCACCGGAGAGTATGGGCGTTTACTGCAGACAAGCAAATCGCTTCGCAGGTTGTGTTCGTTATTAAAAAACAAAAAAAAATCCCCATTTTTCTCTCAAGCCAATTTAAATTTTTTTTTTTAAATTGATATTCGAATTCCAAAATTATTTCAGATATAATTCGATTCGTCACAAAGTGCTTTCGACTTCCAATGTTAATATGTCACATGAAATTTAAAACAGTTTTCGTTTCGAATCGTCTTACAGAGTAACCATCCAGCTGTTTCGTTCCAATGGCATTACATTCCAGTCGTTCTTCAGTCGCAAGTTGTAAACATTTAGGTATGACAGTTTTAAATATATTTCTTTTTTTAAAACATTACGAAATTTGTTTTTAATCTGCGGAAATAAGGAAAGTTTTACTTAATCGGATAAAATTTGACTTCCATATTGTCAAAACTATAGAGGCATTTAGTTAAAAATTTGTGTATTTTTCTAAATAATAAATGTAAACCCAAACTTTAAGGTACAATTAGTATTTTATTAAATGTGCCTTACCCAAATTTATAGCATATTTTCCTTAGGTTGCACACATTACACAAGCATCGAAATATAAAAAGCCATTAATATTGATTCGAATACGATCGGTAATTTGCCCGCAGTAATAATTTTGATCTACAATTAAGCGATAGTAAAAATAAAGTCCAGCTGCTTTCGGTACTTCTTTGATTAATGAATATAATAAAATAAAAATACTATTTGTGTTTAAAAAAAAAGTCCTCATTAATTAATAAAAAATATTTGTTTCTTTGTGAAATATAAAAGTTCAAGAGTTAAGCAGCAAGCAAATTCATCAAGAGCAATTCAGTGGTCTCCCCAATAATTGTTAAAAGCTGATAGTAAACTTGAGGTAAGTATTCTTTAAATTTTCAAAAGAGAATTTGTAAAAAAACTGCCATAATAATTTTTACAATAGGTACTTACAAAATTTATTAATTGAAATAGGTATTCTCAAATCTTTTTGGTTGTTGCTAATATATAGGAGATATTTCAATTCTGTCGACATGTCGCTGCATTAATGAAACATATTAACATTTTCAGTTATTTAAACAAAAGCATTTTTTTATACTAAGTATCTCTACATGTAAAAAATTTCAGTAATATATCTCAAGCTGAACCGAAGTTATAACAAAATAATTTTGGGGACTCGTATCTGAAAGCGTACATTATAAAAACTTTAATCGAATTTTTCTCAGTTTGATCTTTATTGAGATATGACTATGTTGCAATAAAGGAGCGATATGCCGTCGATATTTTTCTGTCTTCTGAGAGAACCGTGTTTCTTTTTAATAAAAATCTTATTTATAATAATTTTAAATATTAATAATATATTTCGCTGTTTAATTTTTTATTTTTTAAATATTTTTCATATCAATCTTTTGCTGTTATTTTGTAAAATTATTTCTTATATGTTAATTTTATCATGGATTCAACTACAAGGCATTGTTCTTTAAATCTTAAGATATGTACGTTCACATTTGTCAAATATTTGCCACAAAAAGCGTAACCACTCAATACTTATGGACAAGTTTTCAATTCAGACTAAGTGTTTATTGAGTTAAACAATTTCCAATAATATTGTACTTAATTTCCATTTAATTTAATGTTGTACTTAATGAACACGTATCTGAGTCAACATATTAGGTCTGTCTGCGTACTTTTCCAGTAGCAAATACTCAGTAACTTTTTTTTGGGAGAGTAAGACCAATTTTACTCTGTCGGTTGCAAATATCTCAAAAAGTACGCAGACAGCATCCAGTGAAATCTTGCAAGAAATCAGCTGATCGGTTAGTAGTAAACAATTGAAATATCAAAGCAAAAGAATTTTAGCATATGTGTACGCAAAGTTTGTCTCACAAAGTTCTGCTGCTTCTATCGGTTCTGCCATCTCCAATCCACTTACATCACGGTCGCACTGTATATTTGGACATTTCTGGCATGAAGTAAAATTTTTTATTAATTATAATTTATTACAAACGTTAAAAATCAACACAATTCTAACTACTTGCCTCTGCCATTGTTAAAATTTAAATTTTTATTTTTATTTCACAAAAATTATTTCATTCAAACAGTAAATAAAAACAGCTGTTCAAACTAGTTGCAAAATCTTGCAAGCAGAAATTTCTCCAGCAACATTTTGTAAGTTCTCTAAATTCCAACTGTCAAAAAATTCTCTTTTTGGCTCTCTCGCTGCAAGAGATTTGGAGTTCCAGACAACATTTTGCACAAAATAATGCAAAATATGTGTACGCAGACAGACCTATTTTTTGTCAGTATTTTAGGCCGTGACTAAATATCCTACACAATGGCACGATTCATTCACAGGAAAATCTTCCTAAACTTCTCACTGACCTTAAAAAATCGCTTCAAAATGACTATTACACAACAATGATGCATAAAAATCTGGCTGATTTTATGTAAATTTTCATAAACATTTCCAAATCCGACAGACCTGTCAAAAAATGTGTCACACAGCACAGACTGCCATCCTTTTTTTTTAGCACACATGTGATATTTGCCAGATCGCACAATTGTGTAGGATAGCCAATCACGGTCTTTAGTGGTTACGTTTTTTGGGGGGCAAATATTTGACAAGTGTGAAAGTGATATATTGATATTAAATTTATATATTAATAATGTCGTACACTGTGATTCTGTGTAACAAAAAATTACTCTACTTGAGATTTGTTAATGTTAACTTGAATTCAAATTCAATATGCGCTTTCGTATCGGTATCGCTGATATTTCTTTTTGAGTATCGGAAACGTATCGGTAAATAGGTGCGTTGTTACATCCCTGCTTTAAATAAATATTTCCATCACCATTTAGTGAAAAATATATTTAAAAAAAATTTACTTCCTGGGCCACGATGTCACTCGATATCGTTCGGTCGTGTAAATACATGTCAAACAAAAACAAATTCTAAAATTTTGTTTTAAATATATTTATTCGACAGAGCGATATCGAGTGACATCGTGGCCCAGGCAGTTAATAGATATTTCAATGAAAATGATCATTGTATTCTGATATTGTTAAGCTTAAGGTCTCTTCATTTTAGTTTAATTTTTAATTTCAATATTTCGTCACTCCTTTGTGTGACTTCTTCAGGAAACTAATTATTTTAATAAAATAATTAAGTTCCTGAAGAAGTCACACAAAGGAGTGACGAAATATTGAAATTAAAAATTAAACTAAAGAGACCTTAAGCTTAAAAATAACAGAATACAATAATAATTAAAAAGAGGTCAAGAAACCAGATGAAATTTAATGAAAATGATCATTATTAAAGAGAATTGTGGTGGATTTCTGCATAAATCCCAAGAGCGGTTTACTCTCTCCTGAATTCTGACTTCACCAGGCATGTTTATTCCGGTAGTTGGAATCATAGTGTGAATTCAAAAATATCTCGGACAATGTCGCTGTGCAAAAAAAAAATGGCTAACGAGCTACCGAACTATTTCCGAAATGTTAAAAGAGCTTTTTAAACCACAACATTTTCTAGGCCCATTTCCATCATACACAAGTTATACTGACCTACTTGTATGCAACTCTATAATTAGTTCATACATATTTTTTAAAAAAATTTTGCCATATAGTTTTAATTAAGTCGTATTTTTTTACTTAATAATTTGAAAAATGTGTTAAAACATTAAGAAAATATAATAATAAAAAACTCAAGTCGCTGGCAGTTAATGTTCAAACTACCAACAAACATTTATAACTGGCAAAACGACTTTCAACATCATTTTTTCCGTTTTTTCTTTTATTTTATATTTATTTATTACTTTTTTCTTTTTTTTTTTGCAAATATAGTTTTATATGGTTTATTGCCAGTTTGTGTTGTATTATTTTCGCATTTTGTCTTTGTTAATTCTTTTGTTTTTTTTTTTTCAATAATGCGAGTAGGTATTTTGGTTTAAGATTTTTATTTCTTCATTCGAATTGTTATGACTCATCCATCAGCCGGTTAAACTTAGTTTTAGATTTTAATTTTCTTAATAATAGCAGACTAAACTTGAGATCATTCTGAGCAAATAAAGAGTCCGCCATCTAACGTTTGTTTTTTCAACTAGTGCTTATTTCGTGAATGGTAACGCTTAGCCCATGTCTGATTTGACAGATAATTAGTTTTATTCTTCCGCTGAACGAATATGGTTGTGTATACGTTACGTTTTCACTTCGCTAAGTGGGCCTGCGATCGACTTACAGAAGATGCCGATTTTGCCAAAAAAAATCATCTTTTCAGATGAAGCTCATTTTGATCTTTTCGGGTATGTAAACAAGCAAAATTGTCGTATTTGGGTCACAGAAAACCCGCACGCATATATTGAAAAGCCGAAGCATCCAAAATGAGTCACTGTTTGGTGCGGATTTTGGTGCAGAGGCATAATTGGGCCATTTTTCTTGGAAAATGAGCAAGGAGTGGCCGTTACAATCAATGGCGATCGTTATCGGGCCATGTTGAATGATTTTTTGTTCACAAAAATTGAAGAGGAGGATATTGGCAACATTTGGTTTCAACAGGACGGCGCTACGTGCCACACAGCCGAAGCTACACTCAATGTTTTGCGCCCTGTTTTTGAAGATCGCATTATCAGCCGCAGAGCTGATTTCGTTTGGCCACCTCGGAGCTGCAATTTGACACCGTTGGACTATTATTTGTGGGGAGTGTTACGTTGACAAGCCAGAGACAATTGACGCTTTAAAGGACAATATTCGTGAAGCCATTGGTGAAATACAGCTGCACACAATCGATAATGTGCTTAAAAATTGGACCGATCGTGTAGGCTACTGCGTGGCCAGCCGAGGCAGCCATTTGAATAAAATTATTTTCCATTATTAACCGGAAGGATTGTACTTTCAAATAAAAAAGAAATTTGAGAAAATATTCAGTAGTTTTTTTATAGCATTTTAAAAAAAAAAAGTTATTTGGCGGACCCTACAATAAATAAAAACTAAGGCCTTCTTTATTAAAGTAAAACATTTTAGGATTATGGCAGTGAAAATTCTTGAAATTCGTCATTCAAGCATTTAAGTCAAAAACATCGATTAAGCAATAAAAATAATACGAGGAAAATAAAATAGAACTACTAAAATTGCGTAACGCATCACGCAAGAATAAAATCATTGAAGAACAATCAACTACTTATCGGTATAACGTTTCCTAATTCCCTGTCTAATTCTCAAATTACAAAACATTTGCATACTTAATAAATTGTTGTTAAAGTCAACCCTTTTTCCAATTCTCTATTGCAAAAGTTGAAAACATTTGAAAAACGCTAAAAACAGCAGCAATAGATTAAGAAAATAAAAACGCAACCAACACTAACCCAGTATTACAACATCAAGACAAGAAATATAAAAGCCACAACCACCAGCCAAGCCAGCAAAGATAAAAACAATCATTAAAGAAGTTAAGAGCCGCAAAACAAAATACGAAAAAGTTACAAACCCAAAGAAACCAAAAACAAACAAAAAGTACAGGGACGAAAGGTCAGCCAGACAAGAAGTATTCATTCTCTTTTGTTTTTTTTTAATCCAAAACTGGTTATAAAAAGCAGCAAAAGCACTTCTCTTAACTTGGCTTTATTATATTTTATAATTTTTTTTTTATTTGCTTTCGGCTGTTTTATGTTTCCAAGTATTTTGGTCAAGAATTTATCATCGTGGAAAAAAGTTGTTAACGGAAATAATCATAATTATGAATGACGTTCGCTAAAGAACAATTTTGCATATGAAAAAAAAATGCTGCACATTTATGTGTGTGTACACATGTGCACAAGGTACATGTATTTACACATATTATGCCAATACATTGTTTTAAGTGCAATTTTGATAAAAAAAAATAACACCAGAAATTCTAATTCTACGGCTGATTTCTGTAACTAAAGAATTTAATTGACTGTAGGGCACGTACAATTGAAATGAAAGTCTTAATTTTATTCTATTGTATTAAATTTAATTAATACGAGTAATTTAGCAATAATAATACATATATATAAATACAGTGACACACAAATGTGTAGTCAATACTATTCAAAATATTGTATGATTCTTGCGTCTAATTTTTTTTTTTATTTGTTATTTTTTTAACCTTTTTTCTTTTAATAGTAAATAGATTTGTTTAAGCTTTTAGGTTATTTTATATTAATAATTACTGTTCGATATTTCGCTAAAAATAATAAATAATTTACTGAAGAAGCTAACCGATGGTTAGCGAAATATCGAACAATTATTATTAATATAAAATAACCTAAAAGCTTAAAGAAATCTATTTACTATCAAAATATTGTATTTTCACTTATCGTGTGGGACATCTATCGGTTTGAATTTGCACCATCGGCTATTTCGAATCTGGCAATACTTACATATGCCATTCTATGCTGACACAAAATTGAGTGTATTATCTACACTGAACGAAATGAATCGATTTACGCTTGACTAACGTTGGGATTTATTGGAAATTTATTTCCAAAACAAAGACAATTGACCGGAAATAGATTTTTCATTTTAAAAAAAATCATCTTTTCGGCGAAGCTCATGGTGGGTGCGTTAGTAAGCAAAATTGTCGTATTTGGGTCTCAGCAAACCCACAGATGGTCTTACAGAAGCCCAGGCGAGCATTACGAGTTACTGTTTGGTGTGGCCTGTGGAACAGAGACATCTTTGGCCCATATTTCTTTGAAAATGAGGACGACGCAACCATTACGGTCAATGGAGACAATTAACAGATTTTTTATGTATGTGAAGATAAAATTTATATTAGCGAAGACGCAAAACCGAAATTTGTACCAAACCTATTCTGCAGTTAACAGAGCTCTGTTAACCACTTAACATTTGAAGTAAAAATTCGCTTAGGTTCATTTGGAAGCCAAAATCTAGGCCAGTTCTACGCAAACTAGTGATTAGAAATTATGGCCCAAGAAATACTTAATAAAATTATACTTAAGGGATGTAATGAAAATATAAAATATTCACCCTTATCGTGTTTGGCGTTTTTCGCCTTCACATTCGACATTTTGTAATAGATTAAAGAAAATGTTAGCTTTTTGTCTTTAAGCTATTACAATTTGTCGAATTTGCGGGCGTAAAACGCCAAACACAATAAGGGTGATTGTAAAAACATTCATTTGAAAAAAAATAAATTTTCTTGGAAAGGTTTTCAGTCATTGTGGGAAAATGGCGATGGGTATATATAAATATTGGCCCAGGGAGCCTTTTATATTGCAAAAAAAGTCTTATATCTGAAATAATTTTGAAATTCGAATAATATTAATTAAAAAAAAAATTTAAAAAAAATTGGTTTGAGAAAGTTAGTTTTCATTATGGAAAAATAGGGATGGCCATATGCCACTATATACGAGCGGTGGCCCAGAGAACTCTTCATATTGCATAAAAAGTCTTATATCTGAAATAATTTTGGAATTCGAATAATATAAATGAAAAAAAAAAATTAATGGGTACTGGGAGGCAGTTATATAAATGAAATAATCGGCCTGATTGTGTAAGGAGTTGGCGTTTACGCCAGAGGCGTTTTTTGTACAAGATTAAAGAAACATACACGCAGTTTTCTTTAATCTACTACGAAATACGACTGAGGCGTAAACGCCAACGCCTTACACAGTTAGGGGGAATATTCCATCTCTAACCGGAACGCACAACAAAAAACTAAATTCGGCCAAATTTAAAACCGTTTTTTTTTCTATAACATTTTTAAATTTAAACTTTCAAATGGTCCACCCTTTATAAACTGTAGGGTTCAGACAGCCACTTCACTTAGTTCAGAACTTTTTTTATATTCTCGTCTACTATATATTTGTTATTGAACATCTGGTAGCCCTTAATTCAGAGCAACTAAAAATACAATTTTGTAATTGCTGACGTTAAATAATCGTTTCATTGTAAGCAAAACTGCCGTTTTTGGTTTATTCTAACCACAATTTGGTAACTTTTTCTTTCAAAGAAAGTTCAAGTAGTTAAACTTTCAAATCACTTTCTTTTTTCAATTTTAAAAATTCCTGCACATGTCAGCAGCTAAAAGGATATTTTCACATCTTAATGAAATAAACACCAGATTTCGTAATAGAATTGACTATGAAACTATAAATAAAATTATGCAATCGTTAGATTTACAAATTCATATAAAGGGTGTTTTTATAAGAGCTAGCTGATTTGAAATTCAAAAAAAAAAAAAAAAAAAACACGTGCCAAATTATGAAATGGCCAAAAAAAATTTTTTATTTGGTAGATAATTTCTTGTCATTTAACATTTAAATATAATTTCGGGCATATGGCCACCACGACTATTTTGCGCAAAGGTCATTCTGGAGGCCCAATTTTCGACCACCTTTTCAAGCATTTGAGGGCGTATTTCAGCAATGACACGTTGAATACTGGTTTCCAAAGCGTTGCTGGTTTATCCACGTAAAGCAATGATTTCAGGTATCCCCACAAAAAATAATCGAGTGGCGTCAAATCACACGAACGCGGAGGCCAATTCACCGTTCCATTTCTCGAAATAATCTTGTCGTTGAAATGTTCTTTCAATAAGTCCATTGTTTCGTCCGCAGTATGACAAGTGCAACCATCCTGTTGAAACCACATTTCGTTTACATCCATATCTTGAAGTTTTGGCACCAAAAATTCATTCATCTTGATTCTGTATCGATTTCCATTCACGGTAACGCGTCGTCCTTCCTCATTTTGAAAGAAATAAGGACCGATGATGCCACCAGCCCACATAGACCGCACCAAACAGTACATTTATCGGGATGCATTGGTAATTCTGGAACGGCGTGTGGATTATCTTTGCTCCAAATACGGCAATTTTGCTTGTTGACATGTCCAATCAACCGAAAATGCGTCTCATCACTGAAGAGAATTTTGCGGTAAAAAAGCGGATAAACATTTTTAATTGAACACAGTTTTTGAAAATAAATTTCCACGATTTGGAAGCGTTGTTCTGGAGTTAACCTGTTCATGATGATTTGCAAACAATACTGAGTAGAGACGTCACTTTAAACTGTCAAAACAGCTGTCAGACAACAGAGTGATTCGTATAAAAAAAAACTTCATAAAAAAACACCCTTTACAATCTTGGATTTCATAACGCTGAATTAATTGTAAATCTATTGAACTCCATTTCATTAAAAAAAATCTATGTAAAATAGTTACAGTTTTCTTTTTCTTTTGTATGCCGTAACTGTCAAGAAATGTTTTGTTTATTTATGAATAAATAAAAACTTTAAAGGTCTAATTCAAAAACAAATATTTAAGTTTTATCATCTACTTATTTGACAAATGGCTTTACAAAATTTGTCAAGTAAGCAGTTAACAAGCACAAAGAATTGTCTATGAATTAGACCGTAAGTGTGCTTAAATTTCAGTTTCTTGTTGTGGTTTTCTTTATAAAATTTTTATAACTGTGAAGTACAAATTATGTTTATTGTAACGGCCCTATTCAAAAAAGTTTTCAATAAAATGAGTTTTGTGTGGAAATATGACGGGCTTAACTCTTAAAAAACAAAAATATATATATTTTTTTTTATAAAAAACTTCAAATAAATAAAAATTATTATTCCATTTATCAGCAGGAATTTCTTGTTAGTGTTATTTATTATTATTTATTTATTATAATGCAACTTGAAATAAATCAATTTTCTTTATTATATATATTTTTCAATAAAATTAATCTATTTTGAATTTTTTATTTCTTTCACTTATTATAAAGAGTTAGAAAACAAGATTTATTGCATAATTTGTTGCTACATTTGACTAATCCGCCTAGCAAATGGCCATAAATAAAAATACACTTGAGTACTGATGATGAAAGTGTAAAGACTTCCGAAAACTAAATTGATATTAATTTTTCTCTTGTTCCTTGGAATATTTATTATGTCTTCCTGAATATAAAACAAGTAAGAACGTCGAATCTCAAATACCTTTCAAATATTTAATAAATAAATTAAAAATGTTTAACCTGTTGGGCCAGAGTTCCTTTAAAATTCTATTTTGATAGGATCACTCTGGGAAGGAACGCGGGGGAGATGTCTCCCCCGCTGCAAAACTTAAAAGGTAAATTTTTGAGATAATTTAGTGTAGATAAAAAAAATTTGTTTTCGATAGGATCATTTAGAGGCAAAGGTGGGTGGGGAGGGTTAGGGCAGTTGAACATCTTACCTTCGTCGGAAAGGAATATAATTTGTTAAATATTTACACTATTTTTCCAAGTAATAGGTTACCTCAACGCCCACTAAACGGGGGGGGAGTCCAAAAATTTATATTTCCTGATTTTCTGATTCCAAGTTCAATGCTTTGGATCTTCTTTGACATAAAAATATATTAATTTCTTAACAAAATTACAAAAGAATTTTAAAAATTATGTTGATTTTGTTTTTTTTTAAGGTTGGTTTCGTTCTTCTTAGGAGAATTTTTTTCCTTCTGGTCCGATTTGGTTCATATACTTCAACATTTATCTATACCAAATTTCAATAAATCGTCGGCAAGGGCTAGATCGTCTTAGATTTTATCACTAATCAAGAATATATGGGCTCTTCCCATTCTGTTTTGGAGTATATACAAGTGTGTGAAGCAAAATTCCTAACTTAAATGAATGAAATGAAAATGAAATAAAATCCAAATTTAATAATTATTCTTTGCCTAAAACAAATAACAAAATATATACATATTTTTAAAGAAAACGCTTTAAAAAAATCTAAAAAAAATATGCGGGTGGGAAAGTGCAAATTTCCTACGGTCGGCCTATATTCTGTGGAAGTTCTGGGCCATAGCAATAATATCCTGAAATCGCCATATGCAATTAATTATTTGTAATATTTAGGGAAAATTAAACTTTTTTTTAAAATCTATATTAAATTTCAATACTATCCCCTCGTTTTCAGTGCCCTGAGCGCTGGTCCAAGATAAAAAGAGACTTACATTTGACTGTTCTATATCCTTGGAAAGCTCTTGTATAGAAAAATTTCTTTCTATGACAACTAAAAAAGACCTGCAATACCCTTAAAAAAACCTTCGATGGTGTAACAATCCCCATTATTCTGTAACTCTTTGTCAACGTCACGTCAAGACTATGTCAACAATAGGACAGTTATTCTCTCTTTGTGGACAACAGTTAAGTATTTTTAACAGTCTGTGACTACTCTCGTAAGGCCTTGAATATAGCAAGAGGCTGTTGGAATTAGTCAATTTCTGAAGAAACATTTGGGGTATTTACACTTGTGCTATTTAGTCATATTGTCATAAAGCCATAATATTTTAGATCAGTTTAAAAAAGTTGTTGTTGTGCTGCATACAAAAAAGTCATAACATAATAGCACACTTTCAGGTATGTTTTTGTTTTGTCATAAAATAGCTCTAGAGATCTGAGTCGAACGGCTGAAAATCTTTAGGCGAGACGGCGATAGTTTATGTTTGACGCCGTTAGTTATATATAATTCCCGACTAAATAACAGCTAAAAAATTATTCCTACCTATATGTCTGTACATTAAATCACATTTTTATAACATAAAAAATGTAAAAGAGAACTAAATTGCAAAAACTAAATATATGCAAGTGAAAATTTATTCTCGTTTAACTTACGTAGCTGGCAGCCACTGAACGTTTCTCCGTATGCCGCCGCAAAAAAAAAAAAATTATTCAGCTCATATCAAGGCAGCAGCTGTTTTAGTTTATACATACAAATTCATTTAGATATTCTTGTGCACCAGAAGAAAAAATTTAATAATATTAAATAGAAATAGAGTTTTTAGACTTTCTTTTCATTTTCAAACAACTTTATTACAAATATCTTAATTATCTTTTGCTTTGATAACATCTAATTACAAATGTGTTTTCTTATCAGCTGATCGATGTTTGAAATAGCATACTAAGTTATGACGGGTTGTTCACACTAGTCATATTTTTCGTGCTATTATTTTATGACTTTATGACTACAGTTGTGAATCCCCCAATTGTAGTTTTTATAATTACAAACATTTTTAATATCGAAAATTTCCTTATATATTATTTTCCATCTCTGAAGCTGTAGCCGCAACAGCTTAAAAACTATAATAGCAATAACAATGTGTTTAAAACCGGTATTGGTTTTATTGTTTTGCATAAACAAATTAGTTAGACATTTTTAATGCTCTTTTATAAAAAGAGAATAGGTATTTACAAAACAAAAAATCCTATTCAAATATATATTTGATTAAACTACAGACATAAAGACAGGCAAAAGGACAGACAGACCTTCAGCTCCAGTCTTAAGAGTTTTGCAACATGTTGTTTATGCCACACCTGTTTTATTTACATAAGTTACGAATATTGAAATTTTATTGTTTATACAGAAGTGCACACATGCACACATATCTAGACATACATATATGTACATATGCATGTGTGTATTGTAAACAAGATAATCAATTAATAAATTAAGAAGATTTAGTAGCCACAGAATATTAAACAAATTGCTTTTACGAGTTCATTGTGTTGTTTTATATACTGGAGAGATTTTGGTTCGCATACGATCATGTGTGTGTGTGTATAAAGTGGAAAATTTCAATAGACATTTTATGTTAATTTTTTTAAACTTGAAATTTAATACCTACAGACATACACATTCATGGACATGGCTACTTCGCTAAGCTCTCCAATTAAAAAGTCGCGCTAAGGCGCGTTATGAGACCACGAAAAATTAGAAATCAGCATTCTATAATATAATTGAAGCAAGTCAAATCTCCTCTTTGTCTCGAAAAAAATTACAAGCATTTTTTCCATTCTCCATATTTTATGAGACCGTAAAAAAGTTTAAACAAAAACCTAAAAGAAACGAGTGTTTATTAAAATATTTCCATTCCCAGATTTTAAAGTGTCTTGTGCAGATGTGTGTGTACGGTGTGTGCATGCTTGAGTGTACTGAGCAACTGGGTGAGTCACACTTAAGCATTTTATTAAGAATAATGAAATAAACAGATGGTAAATCGATCTTAAACGCTTCCTGATGATTGTTGGCAAATAATAAATACAAAGAAAGGAAATTTATCAGGCAAAAAAAATTATTCAGGTAAATGAACCGGCTGGAAAATCCTTAGACAAATACAAATGTGTGCACCAATGTGTGTATGCCTAAGTAATTCACTTGGCATTTAGTTTGCAACACTTAGTGCAAGGCGAATTCGTACAAGGTGAACTCACTTATGCAGCTCTGTGTAAAACTTATTGAACTGTCAAATGAAATGCTTTGGGAAAAACAATGGCCGCACACAAAAACGAAAAACCAGAAGAACACTTTGACAGTTCAATAATTTTGCCTTGGAACAGCTGATCACCAATTTCTGAACTAAGGTCACCTGGTATGAATTCGCCTTGACTTAGTGTAAAGCTATCCAATTTTAATAATTTAACAATTTATGCTTTTTAAAATTATGTTACTTTATGCTAGGTCACAAAATACGCTATGGACTAGCTTGAGTTTTACCCTCGTGAAATAAATATAAGGTGGCAGCGCTACGGCAGATGACAGTTTTTTGCACAACGCATGGTGAGTCTACATTG
The DNA here is from genome assembly GCA_951800035.1 of Linnaemya tessellans. Lineage (NCBI taxonomy): Eukaryota > Metazoa > Arthropoda > Insecta > Diptera > Tachinidae > Linnaemya > Linnaemya tessellans. The sequence goes on along the minus strand of OX637532.1, from coordinate 13,812,081 downwards.
ATGTCAAGTTTTTGCGTACAACAAGTACTCCTTGTGTTTGGATATGTGAGCGTAATTGTACATGTGTGCAGCAATACAATGTGTTTTGTTGCTATAATTTTGATATGGACTGTGACTTTATGCAAACAAAAATTCCCTTGGTTGTTGCAATGTTGTATTTGTTGCCGTAGTATTGCCACCTTATATTTATTTCACCATGATTTCTAAATTTTTTACTTAACGCGAAACTTTACGCATATTTACCCGACCAAAAATATGTTAAGAAAAGAAAGACTTAGGGCCATTATTACAACTTGCCCTTAATGGTTACCTTAAAGTTAACCATAGCTAAAGTAGGGAATAAAGTGAACTTTAAAATTTTTCATTATCACAACTACCTTATAAAATAAAATTAATATTTTCAAATATATGGCAGTACCACAGAAAAAACCGACTACTTTTGACAAGTTGACATTACATAGTGGCATCATTAAGTACATGGTGGCAACGACTGTCTTGTTTGTTTATGTATTTGAATGGTATATATTAATAAAACAAAAATGTCTGTGAAATATGACAAAAATTTAAGAAAGCGGGCAAAAAATTATACGAATGAAGAAGAGGTACTGTTTCTTTCACAGAGCAGAAAATGTGGCAACTTCAAATTCATAAACCTTACGTTAAAAAATTAAAGTTAAAATCGGGTTTACTTTAGCCTATTAGCCACTTTTAGCCTAAAGTCAAGGCAGATTTACCAGGTACTCTTACTAGTACAACAATGAAACAACACCAAAAACCACACGTATTTTGTTGGTAGAAAATGAAGAGCTAATGTCAAAATCAAGGAAGAAGAAGCATCATTAACAGGGAAGATTTAAGAAAAAAAAAACATTTTATGTGGCTTGTATATAAACTTTTGACAGTAGCTCAACAAATTTCAATATACAGCTGCGGTACTGAGAGTACCTGGTAAATCTGCCTTGCCTAAAGTGTACTCATGATAATGAAAAACGAATTATCTGTCCGATAACACCTTAACTTTAGCTATTGGCTAGATGTAATAATGACCCTTAAAAAATTAAATGTGATTTATTTCAAAACTGTTTTATTTCTGTTACCAATAAAATTACATATCAATGAATAATTTCAAAGTTTTGTAAAATAAAAATGATTAATTTACTGAAATATTTATTAATCGTTTAACCGATTAATTGAAAGGCAACCGATTAAAAAAAACACCTCGATTTATTATAACAGTTTATAGCTTCCATTTCAGGCCTTAAAAGGAGTGTTACGTTTGTTGAGAAAATAATAGGTTCAGTGATGCCAATTCTCTAGCAATAAGACGAAATTTTAACCCTCTGTGGGTGCACCCACTACCTTCTCGACATTGGCAGGCAGGTATTCCAATCTCCAAATGTGGCAATTTTCGCGGTTTGGCAAAGAGGAGGAAAATTAGTTTTCATCTAGCAGGATTTCCGAAAAAATTGTTGAATTAAATTGATTATCTTATTTTGATCCGTGGAAAGCATTAAAATATAACTTGCATTTTAAAAAGAGACTTGTATTTAGACCTGCTACATACATACATAGTCATATACATACATCCCCATACATACACACACTTTACATACAAATTACATATGAATAGATTTCTTTTGCTTCTTATTGTTAATTCAATTACAGTCAATCAGTTTTTAAGTGTTGCTTATTTTATGAACGCGCAGCATTCAAAAACCACGCAAACAATTTCGTCCAAAGAATTCGTTTTTAGCAGTTAATTATTACGTTTAAGGGGACTATATTGTGCGTAAAAGAAATCTAATTACATACATAAATCAGCAGCGACCATTTAAAAGTTTAGAAATGCGATAAAACAGAAACGGTGTGGCAAATTTTTACAAATTTATTTATTTTTGTTGTGAAGCACTTACCGACATCTTTTCACAAAACTCGACGTAAACTGATGACATTTTCGTGCAACTTCGACCAATTGTTTTTGTTTTGGATATAAATTTCCAATAAATCCCAAAGTTACTCAAGCATAAATCAATTCATTTCGTTCAGTGTAGATAATACACTAAATTTTGTGACAGAATAGAATGACATAAGTGAGTATTGCCAGATTCGAAATAACCGGTAGTTCAAAATCTCCAAAATAAAGACTAAAAATCGTATTTTTTGCTTTAAAAATCGTCTTTAAGCTCCAGTTTAATTTATTATGCGCAAAGCACTACAAAAATATTAAAATTAATCTAGTAGTCTTTCTGAGCCCATAAAAAAGTATAAAAATAAATATATAAAAAAATTTCGTGTGCCACTGTGGCTGATAGGGAGCAATGCTAACCTGCCGTTGCATGGCCTGTGTTTGTTAAAAACAACATGTGGCAACACTGGTAGCAACTGTAAATGCTGTAGTGCTGCATTTATAATTTTAGATCGTTTTAAGAATTATTTTAGTATTGACTTCAGCCTTATTATATAATTGTCGTAGTCGTAATGAAATCAAGCATATCGCACACTAAATCCTAAACAGTCACAACTCGAAATAAAAAAGTTGTTTAGAAAGCGCATAAAAATAATTTCTTTCCTCTTTATGATTCATTGTGCGATATGTTAAACATATGGCCAGCGTTGCCATATTCTATTGATTTCATCATGCCTATGACACGCTTTGCGTGTACTCAACATCGTGGACAATTGCATGAAAGGCCATTTAATGTGTGCGTACGTGTGTATGTTTGCTGGGTAGAAAGAAATAAACATTAATTCTTGCATACAGTGATTTAATTTCATTGTATGTTTGGATTTTCAATTAACATGTTTATTTGTTGTTGTCTTCTTGCTGCAAGTATTGTTGCTGTAATTATTGTTGTGTCGTAATAGGTATTATTTTTTTTTCCTATTTTTTTGTAAAATTTTTCATTGTTGAATTTTTATTGGTTCAAAGCAAAAATTACTGCTTGACCGCAGGCAAGTTATTTTGCTGTGTCTCATTTTGGATTAATTCGACTTAAATCCAAACTAGTACATAATATTTATAAGGTATTTGTTTACATATGTGTGTTTGTGTGTAGCCATTTGTTTAGGGGGTTTTTAAAGTTGAAAAATTGCTCTGAGTAGACTTAATAAATAAATCTTTTCAAATGACTACTTCCTTGTTTTAACTTAAATTAAGTGCGTTTAATCAGCGTTGCATTCTATCAGCACTTGAAGAAAAGTTGGAAAGAGTTTTAATTTAAAGTAAAGATTATTGTTAGATAAACGGAGTTGGTTGGGGCTGGGCAAATATTTATGTTAAATAATTTTAAGATTACGGCCACGGTGGCATGACTTTGTTGCTACCGTCACATGTGATCGTTGGAGAGAGTAGTGAGATCTTCAACAGTTCTTTCTATAGTTAGAAAAATCCCTGATGCAATGACCTTTTTATGCTCACGGTCCTAACTCTGCTGCCACAGGGTGCTAGAAACGTTACATTTTATGCGGTTTTCTAATACTTGTGAACATTCAGTCACACATTCGGCATAATGGGTTTCGTATGTACGACGTACATTGTACGTACACATTTTATTTTTATGCATATTTTTTCCAGTTTAACATGACACTAACATTAGAGATGTGCGCGTGAGTAAAATTAACCTCACCATCACGAAACTCAATTTTTTTTCACGCATCCTCACGTACGGCAAGATTTAAATCGCTGTCGATCACGCACGCTCACGAAGGCATTATGTTCAATCACGCAATTTCACGCATGATAAAAAATATCACAGTAAAAAAAATCTCTATAGCACATAGATAGATATGTATGTATGTATGCACATACATATTTTTCTAAGTATTCAAAATTCAAAAGAAGAAAAAACTTATCTTATATTTTGAGTGTGTGAACATTATACATAAGTATCAAAAAGAACACACCGTCCTAATTTTTGAATCACGCTCACGCTTGTGCGCGTGGTTTCAATAATGTATAATCACGATCCATGTGATTCATGGGTGAATCACGCGTGACATGAAAAAATCGCCACACTTGCACATCTTTAACTTAAATACCAAGAAAATGAATTTTAAAGAATATGTAATTTGAAAGAAACCTGAAAAAATAATAAAAACAAAGCCGTAACTAAATTTAGAAGTAATAAAACATAACAAAAAACAATAATAAAATACAAAACTTAAAAACAAATTTAAAAATAACTTAAAATTCTCTGGTTGTTCACAAAAAAAAAAAATAAAATAAAAAATAAAAACATTGTGAAGAAAAACCACAACAGCTCAAGAAACATGTTGAATACCAAGCAACCAACCATCCAGCCAACCAACTTAAGACAGCCAAAGCCAGGCTATGAGTCATGCTATGAACAAGGCTTTAATTTTAAAAACAAAAAAACAAACATGAAGATTGAAGTATTAAAATGAAATAATAATAATCGTGAATTTTAACTTCAAATTGTAGGCGTAGGATTGTGACTAAATATCTGGTAAAATAGGGGTTTCGGTGATGGTAGATTTCTCCAAATCGGAAAGCGTAAGAATAGAAACTGACCGCCGATTAAAAATAAATAACTTCTGATAAAATTTGATCTACTTTTATAAGGAAATCAGTGATTTCCACATAAACAAAATTTTGCGCATAATTATCTCGTCTAAAATGCCAATATTTTTGGGTAATTATGGGGGAAAAACATTTAAACAAATACCTTTAAATGCCTTAATGAAGCAATTAGACGAATATAGGTCAAAAAGATCTAGCAGTCCGCCAATTAAACTGTGCGGTTGATTTGAAAACAAATAAATCCACTATAAAAACATTTGAAATTGTATTAAAATGCCGCAAAAAAAAATTTATATAAAAAATAATTTAAACAAAAGCTCATGTGCCATCGTTTACACGGTTTTTCGGTCATGCCACTTTACCTCAAGACACGAACGTTGTTGTTGTGCTTGTAAGTCGTTACACTCTATTTTCATTAGACACTTTGCACAGTGTGACCATTTTTGTCATTAAATTTTTGCAACACTTTTAAGTCTAACTTGCAAATTATCTATTAAACATATTTTATGGCTAATTTTTAGTGCAAAACAATTCGGGCTGAAGCCAAAGCGTTGCTAGATTTAAAATACTATAAAACTAAATGGGCTTTAATAAAACACGCAGCACTATAATTTTGTAATAACTAAACTATGGGTTGGGCCATCTATCGGTTTAAATTTGTACCACAGATTATTTCGAATCTGGCAATACTTACATATGGCATTCTATTCTGTCACAAAATTCAGTATATTCAGCCTGCCAAGTTTTTTGTACAAGATTAAAGAAACACCTAAGCAGTTTTCTTTAATCTACTACCAAAAAAAACGTCTGAGGCGTAAACGCCAACGCCTTACACAATCAGGCGGATTATATACACTGAACGAAATGAATTGATTTACGCTTGAGCAACATTGGGATTTATTGGAAATTTATTTCCAAAACAAATACAATTGTTTGAAAATCGATTTTACGATTTTCCCCCATCCAAAACAAAAAAGAACGGTGGGTCTCAAGAAAATTAATATGTGGTCTTGCAGAAGCCAATGCATCCATTACGAGTGACTGTTTGGTTGCGGCTTGTGGAGCGGAGGCATCATTAACCCATATTACCCGCTCTTAATGTATTGATGTGTGTTTGGTTTCATCAGGATGATGCAACTTGCCAAATATCTCATGCCATAATCGATTTATTGCGTTAAACGATGGCCGTTTAATCAGCCGAAATGATGTCAATTGGCCGCCAAGGAGCTGAGAGAATTGAGCATTTGTTGCTATTGCACAGTGGGGTGAATGGTAGAGAAAGTGGCGATTAATTCATAGAAAGCGTAATTTTAAAATGTTGTTATTTTTTATTAATGAGTATTAATAAATACATTAAAAACCATAATTTAAAAAAAAATTTTTGAAAAAAAAAATTGTTAACCTCTTTGTATTTTGGAGAAAATAGTCTTATTTGACTATTTTTGCTGTAACTTTGGAATGAAAAACGATAAATTAGTAAATTAAATGGTAAATTAGAGCATACTTTATGTGCCTTTAGAAAAAATATTAAAAAAGGTAATAAAAACAACTTGTTTTTTTTTTTGTTTGTTTTTTTTCACTTTGATTTTTAGCAACCGGAATTCTCTCACAAAAACCTTCATAACTCAAAAATCGCACAAATGCGCAAATAGGTATTCTGGGATTTATTAGCTAAAATCTTACATATTAAAAAGCATTATTTTCTGCACTCATCCGTAAAGTTGTTAAAACTCTATGTATACATCAAAAATATCAAATTTTTGAAGACATTTAATTTATTTTAAAATATTTCTAAAACATTTATGTAAACAAAAACTAACTTTTTAAATGCTCATATACCTGAAGTTGACGGTGCCATTATAAAACTTTTACTTATAGAAGTCTTAACAAAAACTATAATCACTTGAAATATCAAAATTTTCTCTTTTAATCAATGCGCGCAAAAATAACAAAAATTATTGAACTTTGAAAACACACTGCAAATAAAGTAAACTACCAAGAACTTTTATTTTTGCAGTTAGTGATGTAGAATTTTATCTATTTTCATATGATACCAAATACGGTTGCGAAAGTTAATCTTTTGAATTAATCGCCACTTGTGAGGGCTTTCAACCCACAGTGCATTGGCGCGATACGATCCCATACACTCGAAAAACTGCTCGAAAATTGGTCGGATCAAATGGGAGTACTGTGAGGCCAGCCGCCGCAGTCATATGAATGTAATAATATTCCATCTTTATCTGAAACTTCACAACAAAAAATATAAATTTGGCAAAATTTCAAACCGATTATGTTTTATTGAATTTTTAAATTAAAATTTTTAAATGGCCCGCCCGTTACAAGTAAAACGTACCCGAAAACAAGAACGCTTTTACAAATTTGATTGATTGTGTTGTCCTGCGGCTGTTTTACTTGTAGTTTAGAGAAATGGGCACCTGGTCACACCAACTGACTTTGATGTTCGGTTGAAGACTTTTACTTTTCATTTATCCACATATATCATACACATAAATTGCCGGTGAAAAATATCTAGTGATTTTATCATATTCTTCTTTGACTTGTTTCATCATTCAATAGCGTGTAAATTTGCAATTTCCATTTATTGTTGTTGTTGTTTTATATCATTTAATTAAACAAAAAGAAGAAGAAGAAAGAAAACAATTTTGTTTTCATTCATCATTTTGAAAAAAGAAAAAAAAAATTCAGGTTCAAATATGTGTAAAACGCAAATCTTTTATTGACAAGTTTTTCTTATGCCCCTTTTACACTATTATACTGAATAATAACACAAATAATATGAGAATATAGAAAAGTGTAACATTACAACACTTTCCCAGCAAAGCCGGATAATTCAGTTTATGAAATCCGTTATAGTTTGAAATGCAAAGAAATTGCAAAATTTACTTTCGAAAACGAAATATTCCTTCTTAATGAAATATGTCAGTCATTCTAGTGTTTCATTAATTAGTTCCCCAGATTGTATATGTAAATTATTTGAACCAATAATATTGGAATGGGTTTCAATATGAAGTATTCTATACAGTTCTTATAATACTTGATCGGACTTTTTCAACTTAACCCTAAATTTAACCGCTGTAACTGTAATATTACAGTCAAATCACCCATTTTTTATTTGTACAACAACACAAACATAATCGTGTCCTATAAATTGCATTATTAGAATTAAACGAGTCACATACAAAATAAATAATCTTATGACAAATTGATGTTTAATAACATGAAAAAATTAATTGCAATAAAATAAAACAACAGCTTCTTATAATTTATGTTCTGCCTGCAATGCTGTTCTCTACTACATATTTGTGTGATGGTGTAACAAAAAAGTCCTAAGCTTTCCATCTCTGTGTGGAAAGCAGTTTACACTAAGTGGATGAGTGGATGTGTATGATACGAGCACGGTGTGAATTTGTATCTATTAGTGTGTGTTTGGGTGTAAGTTGTTGAATTTAATTTGATTAAGTATGAGATTTTCCATTTGTCATTTCCATTCATTCGGTTATTTTTGTATTAATTTTTAGGTGGCTTAAGTTATGCAATTATTATCATCATCACAAGCGGCGTCATCATGTGATTTTAGGGTTCGTCCACATTTATTCAAAGAAAGTGAAAAATTAAGTCATTTCACAATAATGAAATTGCATAAGGACTTAACTAATTAACTTTTATTTTCATAGATATATGTATGTAAATACATATGTACATGTGAATGTTGTATGTAAGTCCATATTTTTATGGCTTTTAGAAACATATGAGTTTAAGAATATATTGGAATTTGGAAATTATTAGATACTTATAATATTTTATTATTAAAAAATAATTAATTAATTATTTAAATTACTTAACTAAAACGCAAAAATTCTATTAACGCAGTTATTTCAATTAGACATGTTCATGCTTGCACACAGTATAGCGGACGTGAACTGTTCACATTTATGCATGATAATGCATGGTCGTTAAAAATAAGTTAATAACTTTAATAAAGATAAAATATAAATTTTAACGTGGTGAAACAAATTAGAGACACAGAATCTTTCGTGCATTCCTAAATTGTCCAATCTGTTGGGAAAGAAAAATTTTCTTGGTTAAAAAAGCCACAACAAAATTTTTTAAATTAATCGAACTTAACTATTTTATTGGATTATTTGATTGCTGATTCTTCGACCTTTTTAGATTTTCAATTACCTGTTGTTTTCTTATCAAGCTTTAGATCACTTTTTTTATAAAGGAAATTGATATTTAAAAGTGAACTGAAGGTATGGTCACACTTGCCAAATATATGCCCAAAAAAGCATAGCCACTAATTACTAATGAAAAATTTGTTTAATTCAAAAAAGTTGGTATTGAATCAAACAGTTTTCAATAATATTCAATGCTATGATATTATCTTTTAGTACTGCGTGAATCAGTTTTATCTAAAAAAAACACGTATCTGAGTCGAAATATTGTTCATAACGCTTTTTCGGGCAAATATTTGACAAGTGTGAACGTACCTTAAAGCTTGATAAAAAAAACAGATAATATTTTTATTGGAATATTATACTAGATTCGTACATATACACACATACAATGTGTATATAATATTTTAAAGATGTATAAGAGAAAAAAACTATTTTGGCTATCATCGAAACAAAAATTATTACCATATCTTTTCCCACCTCAAATCTTTTTAATTTTTTTTTTTCAGAAATAACATGTTTTAGGTGTTCATATCGTTAGTTTAGTGTTCATAATTTAAACAGTCCGTTTGAAAGTCATATTGTTATTCAGTCAATTCTATTTACTGTGACTAAAACAAAAACATTTTTCAATAATTGGAATTAGATAGTTATAAAATTTTGTGACGTGCGTCACGTTTATTATGTTATAAGCAGAATGCAATTTTTTCAAGCAAAATGGGAAAGAAAAATTCTAGATTAAAAAGTAAACAAAATGTTGTTTATTAATTTTTGTAACGTGCGTCACGATAATAAATTTCATAAACATTTACCAACGCACGGGGAATTAGCTAGCAAACTTTCAAATAACTTGTGTTTTTATATGTTGTATAAGTTTTTTTAGAATCTATGTTTTACATTTTTCCGATGCCTAGATGGACGGAATCCGGAAAATTGCAAAAAAAAATTTTTACGACAAATAAATGCAAGGAGGGCTTCAAAGATACAACAGACGTTTTGGTCTCTTTAATTTATGTAACCTAATCAACTGGAAGAATTTACTGAATGGAAGAATTCCAGATTAGTTGATAAACGGATTGGAGAAAATGTTGCGTGCGTTACATAGTGATTTAAACCGAAAAAATTTTAGATTTCTCTTAGAAATTAGACTTTTTGTGCTTTACTATGAAAAATTCGCTAACAATTATACAATCAACTTTCAAAATCAATTACGTTTCCTGTAGTGTGCGTCACAAAATTTTGTAATCAATTATTTCGTAACAAATAGCTGTCAAAAATTATGTTTAACAGAAATAAGTTAAAAGTACAAACATATGTCTTTTGAAAGATTAAAAAATGTTTATATATTAATTTGAATGTAGCGTTCGTCACGCAGAATTTAACTATAGTTATTCATGATGTGAATTAGGTGGAACCTTTTTACATGCAAATCTGCTATGGAAAATAATATCTAACAACTATTTTATAATCCTATTTTCTAAAAAATTTAAATTTTTTATCGAAAATGGATATTAAAGTAATAACATTAAACATCTAGCGTGAAGTGTTACCCAATGGCTTATTTGAATTATTATTTTATTATGTATTATGATTATTTAATAAACTCTCTCTCTGTTAAGCGTCTTTAGGTGTTATTAAAGAAAACATTTGCATACATTCAATGAAAAACTTTCCAAATGCAGTAAAAAACAAAGATGCATTCATGTAAAATTTTATTTGTAAATGTCACGTTTATTGAAAATGTCGTTCAGCGTTTTACACCATATTCGTCTTTAACCTTGATAATAAGAAACTTAATTAGTTTTTATTCACTCACAATGACCTACAACATAAAAGCAAATGTTTATTTAATATGTGCACAGAATTGAAATTCAAAACAATCAACTTTAAAAAACATACACAGTTTATATCAAATATCAAAATACATATACACTTTTTGGGCCAATATAAATTAGGCGAAACATAAAGAGAGCAGCAACAAAAAAATTTAATAAATAAACACCGAAAATAGTAACAAAGTGTTAAAAACTAAATAGAAGGCAACTTAGTGCTTTATTTTTCTACTAAAAGTGTAGAACTCGTGAAGTACTAAAACTTGTATGTGTGTGTGTACGTATTATTAATGATCTTAGTTGTACATACATATATAGCATTTACATGCGTATGTATGTGTATGTAAGAAAGAAATATAAAATGATAATTTGTTATGTTGTCGTATTTGCATTAAAGATTAGAACTTATCATTTTACAAAAAGCTTTTAGCAACTGTTTTAAACTGATGTTTTTTTTCTAACATTAAAACGTCGGCCACTCTATTAAAAGCACGTGCCAATTGTTTACTTTTCCCTATCCGCCATTGTTGTAGCGCTTGCCAAATTGTATCATGTGCTAGTATTGTCAGGTGCTCAAAATTCGGCCGCTTGAATTTACCACTTAAAATAAATAAAACATTTGTTTTTGTATGTCTGTAATTTTATTATTTATAAAAAACAATTATATATAAACTGTTCACCCCTATCGTGAATAACAAGGGGAATTTTTGTTCACATGAAATTTTTATTCACCTCGAAGGGAAAAATGGTATCGTGAATCTCCCGTGAGAAATTATTCCCGCTATCAGTACTCAGTGAATGCAAGAAAAGAGAAGAAGCCGAAAACATGAAAAATCTAAGAATTTGTGTTGGAAAATTTAAGTTTATGCAAAAATTTTAAAAAATTTTAAAAAAGTATGGCTAAATATTTAGTAGTCAAATAATTTGGATACATTTTGAAAACCAGACAAAACAAATTAAAAATATTCTTAATCTTTAGAATCGGAGCAATAAGTTTTAGAAATACGCAGGGAATTGATTTGTTGCAAAAAATATAAGTATGCGTCTTATTAACGGGTCTTGCCACGAAAATAAAATTTACAAACTCTGATATTCGAATTATAATAGAAAATACTTACATTTTCTACTCTATTCCCCACCAAAAACTAACTGAATAAATTAAAGGGAAAAGTGAAAAAACTCGCGGGAAAAAAATCATTCACGACCAGGGTAATTTAATTTTAGCGTGAAATCATTCACGAGGAATTTTTTTCATGATTGCAATTTTAGGGAAAAGAGAAAAATTTCGAGGGAAAAATTATTCATGATAGGGGCGGTTGTGTTTTTATGTTTTATACGATATAGTGTTTACACATGACTCCATTCACGTAGAGCGCTGAGCAAAATGACAAAGAAAAGGGTTTAATTTAAAAATCTACTACCCCCTGCATAAATTCTTAAACCTGGAATTATACCCACTTATTCTATAAATGTTTGTCAACGTCACGTAAACACAATATCAAAAATAGAGGATAGTTGTGTACTCTTTGCGAAAAACAATTAACTGCTGCTGACAGCTTCTCACTATTCTCTAAAAGCTAGAAAATAGCCAGGGAGAAAATTACGGCATTCGATATCGATAGAAATTTGTATATAAATTGTATTGAAATTTCCACTGGGGTAATTCGACCCCAGAGTTTGACCGCTTTTATAAAATTGCTAAAGAAAACCTGTACGTAGGTGCTTTATTTTGACATTGACTTAACGTGACGTTGACAGAATGGGGGTTTTGATTTTATTAGTTATTTATTTTAACATACACATGGATATTTGATTTTTTCTGCGTAATTTAAAATCGTGTTCGTTTGAATTCATAGTTTTTTTTGGTATTAGGAATAAAAATAAATGTTGTTTTTTCCAATTTCCAGTAATTATTAGCATGTAACAAAATGTGAAGATAAACAAATATGTATGTACGTGTTTAAAAAATTAAATTCACAGTCCAACAATTTTAAAATCAATTATTTGAATTGATACGTGATCAGTTTGGTAATTGCATGACCCCATCGGTGTAACATGTTATTTCCCCAACACAAAAACGTTTTTGTTCTCAGCACAATTTCCAACGTATTTAGTTAAATGGCTTTCTAGGAGTTTTTTATACCCTCCAAAAAAGGGTATATTCACTTTGTCAATCCGTGTGTAACGCAGAGAAATATCCATCTGAGACCCCATAAAGTATATACATATATTCTTGATCAGTGATGAAATCTAAGACGATCTAGGCATGTCCGTTTGTGGAAATCACGATTCAGTACAAACGAAAAGAGTCTGATGCTTGAAATTTGGCATAGATAAATTTTGAAGGATAGCGCTTGCCAAGTGCATAAATGGGGTGAATCCAGCCAGAGGGAAAAATGTTCCCCTAAGAAGAACTAAGCCAACCTCTAAAAAAAATAATTTTTAAAGTTTTTTTTTTCTAATTTTGTTACAAAAATTATATATTTTTATGTCAAAGAAGGTCCAATGCCTTAAACTTGGAGCCATAAAATTAAAAAAAAAAAAAATAATTTTTGAACCGCGCCTCCTTTACCAGGCGTTATTATATGCAAAAATAGTGTAAAAATTTAACAAATTGTATTATTAAGCCTACATTCCTTAAAAATAAAATTTTTAAGCTCGTATGACGAAGCTGAGACGTAACCTGAAAGCAGACATGCGCCTGCATGCATTGCCTGGATTTTACAGCAATCGCAATAGCCATCGCGCAGATAGCTTCTTTGACACTATATAATCACATACCATGAGTAGCCAGTTGATATGATTAGAGCCTTTTCCTTCACATGCATTTTAATTTTATGATCGTCCACTATCTTATTGTGTAGATTTTACTATTATTCCTAGCGCAATAACCTCTTTTGAGCTACAAGAATTTTGTTTGTTACTTCTTTTGCCGTTACGGATAAAATTTAGGAACCATTTTATTTTGGGAGTTTAATTTTTAAGGAAAATACCCGGATTAAGTTATTAACCGTATGACACTTATTTTAGGAGTTTTATTTTTAATACAATTATTAATCGAATTGTGCAATTAAGCGCATGATAATAAAACGTGAATTTTTGTTTAAAAAATTGTGGAAAATTAATTAAGCGGTTTAATGTAACACATATACTTACTTATTCGTAAATAAATATATTGCAATTACAGAACTCATTTGTTCTTTTCAAATAACGGACCCTTGCAAATAATTCTTCATTAAGGACTTTATTTGCAAATAGGATTTCAAATATTGCCAACCATTTTAATGCCCAGTGCTTTTCTATCGATGTGGCAAGCCTATTGCCATATGACAATAAAATAAATCTCTGTCTTCGTTCACACGCGAATACAAAATTTTAATGACTTTTGTCAAGGCGGTTGTGTAATAGTATTTCATCGCGTTTTTTGCATTAATTGGATTGTAAGACAAATAATGATTTTAAATTTTTTATTTTTACAATTTTATGAACCATTTTGTATCATATATTTTCCGCCATTAACAGTGTTACCATATGATTATATATTTCTCTTACGGCTGCAACTAAAATTAAGACTTTTTGGCATCCAAAGTAAAATATTAAGTCGTGCAAATACTTTTTATCTGAATGAGTTTTTTTTTATAATTAAATATGATTCTTGTCTTATGATTTAATTTCTGACAAATTTTCAATTATAATTACCAAATTAACTATAATTATAAATCAATGTTTTAAACTAAAATCACATATTGTATGAGAAAATTATAGTTAATTTGTCAAATGTGCAAATATGCTACCAATAGGGAGAGAGAGGGAGAGAGAGTTTAGCTATTGAACATTAAATATTTTTATTTAATATCATTGAATCATTGTTTATTTTTATTCAATAATTTTAAAAAATTACTTTTGTCTGGTGACCCAAAACTTGCAATTATGAGCAAATTCCATTTTATATTAATTGTACAAAATTGAAGTTTCATTTTAGCCGCAATTTTCAAAATCACTAGACCAAAGATTTAACAAAAAAAAAAAACAAAAACAAACGCTTAAAATGGAACTGAAAAGCTGATACCAACAACAAAATGTTTGTTATTGGAATAAAATGAAATCGCTGTAAATCATAACAAAAAATTTTGTTGACCCAGAAAAGTTGAGAATAAAAAAAAGAAACTAGTGGTTCAATTATTTAGGGAATTCTTTATATAGAATTGATTGTTTTATTTTCATATTTAATGATTATATATTATATTATTTTTCTATTAATCATGTTGCCAGAATGCAAGGTAATTTCCAAGACGAGTTAATTATACAGGTGGCAGGCAGGGTGGCGGCTACAAAAGAACAGACATTTTTAATTTATGTATATATGATGAATGTGAAATTCCTTAGGAAGTATGAGGGAAATCATGGTCAATGCATTAACACAACCACACAAACAAAACCTATCATGCTCATTTGAAATGTAGACGAAATTTGTGAATAACTTTTGACGGCGTAATAACACATTTAACGACTGTTAACTGTCAAAACACAACCCTGCAAAAAGGAAATATGTAAATTAAACTAAGCAGCACTTGTCATAAACCAAATTTGACATGTAGCATTAATTAGAAAATTTAGCAAACTACTTTTCATTTTAATTTTAATTAAGATCACTCGGTGCCCAAAATTTCCATCACTTGATATTTATGTTTAAAATAAATCTTTATTGTAGTTTGCGATTCTTTCTTCAAATGGGTTTCGTTATACAACATACAGTCGAATCCGCTTTAGCGCAACGCGCTTTACTGGAAACAATCGGATTAGTGAAAGCGATACAAATCCCCGCACTGATTTTAAGCGCAGCTAGTCTTATTCACTTCCCTTTAGCGAAACATCGCTTTACTGAAAATATCGTATTATTGAAAACCAAAAGTAAGCCCACAACTACGTTTTGTATGAAACTTACTTCGCTTTAGTGAAAAAGAATAAACAATGACAAATTTATTTATTAGAGATCGATTGTATAACTTAAGGCTGAAAAAATTGTACATGTTTTGTCCGTTAAAAAATTAAATGGCAAAATTTATTTGTCCTTTTCGCTCTTTACGTACTTTATTGTATTTTTCTATTATATTGTCAATGCAAGTGGCTAGAGACATTTTCGAGGAATTCGTGAAAAATTTCAACAACAAAATGTGCACATATGCATGTGTATGTTTTACTGATTTTAAGCAGTACGCTTAACTGTAACAAATTTCAGTAATCCAAACTACGTTTTAGAGAAAAAAATCGGATAACTGAAAAAGAAATTGGGTTTTGGTTATTTCCAGTAAATCGGAGTCGACTGTATTATTAGAAAACAACAAAAAGCACTTGTTCTACTCATACCAGCCAATAAAAATTGTATACAGACTATTGATCATTTAAGTATGTGTGTACTTTTAGGTTTGCAAGTATTTTAAAAAAATATTTATATTGTGTATATCTACATAAAAATACGTTTCAAACCATACAGATTTCATCGAGATTGGTGAATGATAAAATACTTCAAATGGTACTACAAATAAAAGATTGGCTTTGGAGTTTCCTTTTTAATTTACGTGTAAGCACACGACAGGTCTTTAGTGGCTTAAGTGTATGGCCTTGACATAAGCACAATGACTGCTTTCCACAACATATTTTCATTGGTTCTTGCACCAAATTATTTGTACACTTCAGCTATATTTTTGAAAAGTTCAAAAAACGTTTTCAAATGTTTACTAGGCAACAACAATTATTAAAACAGGGTTAATTCAATATTTCGGTTTGTGTTGAATATAAAATGCATTTTAAACATTGTTTGAACGTGGTTGGTGGTGCCAATTGTAATATGACAGTTTTATCCCTCCTCAATTCATATAATTGGTGAAAATCTAACACGCACACCCGTACACTTCAATTTTAATTGAATTTGTGTAAGAAATGCAATTAAAGAATTTGTTACACAAATTTCAATACAATGCTTTTGTACTGTTGCTCAAGTTGTCTGTACGTCTGTCTGTCTGTCCGTGTGTTTGTCTATCGGCCTCTCTTTCAATAGAAAACGGTCAATTGGTCAATATGCCTCAATTGTTGTGTTTGTCTATTTGTAAACTGATTTGAATGTAATTTTTTTTTTGTTAATATGTATTTTACGTTTTTTTGTTGCTGTTCATAAATTACTTAACAACACGATATTTGTATTCAACAATTATTATTGGCTGCAGTGAAAAAAGTTCATGTTTATCATAGAAATTTATCGCTTTAACCCTTGTGTGTCGCATACATATGGGTTTGTTTCTGCTGCTTGTTTATGGTTAAGTACAAGGTGGGCCAAAATAGGTCATACGATGACTCCTCCAGCGTGAACAGCGCACCATGCAGTCACTTTGAGCGTGTGTAATGGCTCCTCGTGGATTTTCGTTGCCCCAGAAGCGATAGTCTTGCTTGTTCATGTACCCGCTGAGGTGGAAATGAGTCTCATCGCTCGAAAAATCGTCCTCGAGATTGAGGATGGGGAGTGTATTGCTCCATGGCTTGTTCACTTGTATTCTACATCTGTCTAGTTCACAAATGTCGAAACAGATTTGACATTGGCCGCCATTTGCAAAAATAAGAGCTTCTTCCAATAGGGTGATATCTTTTGGCCCATCTTGTATATGGATTAATTTTAAAAATGTTCATTATAAAAAGTGCAAGTCATTATAAAAAGTGCAAGTCATTATGAAAAGTGCAAGTCATCATAAAAATTGCAAGCCGTTATGAACAGTGCAAGTCATCATAAAAAGTGCAAGTCATCATAAAAAGTGCAAGTCATCATGAAAAGTGCAAGTCATCATGAAAAGTGCAACTCATCATAAAAAGTGCAAGTCATTATGAAAAGTGCAAGTCATCATAAAAAGTGCAAGTCATCATAAAAAGTGCAAGTCATTATGAAAAGTGCAAGTCATCATAAAAAGTGCAAGTCATTATGAAAAGTGGAAGTCATAATAAAAAGTGCAAGTCATTATGAAAAGTGCAAGTCATCATAAAAAGTGCAAGTCATTATGAAAAGTGCAAGTGGTTAGAAAAAGTGCAAGTCATCATAAAAAGTGCAAGTCATCATAAAAAGTGCAAGTCGTTATGAATAGTGCAAGTTATCATAAAAAGTGCAAGGCATTATGAAAAGTGCAAGCCAATATAAAAAATATTAAAATTAAATCACTGATGTCAGACGGTTTGCTTGAATACCCCTACTACAACCCTGTTTTGGCATGTCATAGACTGTCACTCGCGAACAACGAATTAATTTGATAGTTTGGAATTAATTTATAAAATAAACTATTACCACATGACGTTTCAAATGACATTTCTTTTTATTAATATTTTTATTATTGTTCACAGACAGCGTTTTCCATAATTATGAAATGTTTTTTTTTTTCTATTTTGTGAATTTCGTTTAATTTTATACCCTCCAAAAAAAGAAGTGGAATTGGAGGGTATAGTCACTTTGTCATTTCGTGTGTAACGCAGCGAAATATCCCTCTACGATCACAAGAAGTATATATATTCTTGATTAGTGAAGAAATGTAAGATGATCTAGTCATGACCATCCGTCCGTTTGTGGAAATCACGATTCAGTCCTAACGAAAAGAGCCAGACCCTTGAAATTTGGTATAGATAAATTTTAAAGGATTGCACAGGTCAAGTCCATAAATGGGCCAGAGGAAAAAAATTTCCGCTAAGAAGAACTAAACCAACCTCTGAAACGATATGATTTTTTTAATTAAAATTTATAGGCTAATTGCTCGAAATTTTTTGTTTTAAATTCAGCAAGACATGATAAATATTCCAAGGCACAAAGGAAAGTCAACATCAGTTTTTTAGTTATTCAACTTACACAGCAGAGCAGAACAGCTGCTTTCGAAAGCCGCAACGCTTTAATCATCAGTGCTCATGTGTATGACATGATTTAAATTTTTTTTGTAATTTTGTTAAGCAAACGATATATATTTGATGTCAAAGAAGGTCGAAAGCCTTGAACTTGGAGCCAGAAAATCAGAAAAATCTATTCTTATACTCCACCCCCTTTAGTGGGGGTGGGAGCGTTAAAGTAACCTATCATTTGGAAAAATGATGCTATTGTCTGAAGTAGTAGAACACGAGACTATGAAGCGGAGGCTCCTGAGTTCGAGCCCGCCCTGAGTCATGAAATATTGTGCTGAATTCTTCTGATCAGCATTAGTGCGTGGTTGTGTTAGTTGTTGTCAGCCTGTTTCAATGATGAAGGCATATCACTGGTCACTGAACATAATTGGCGGCGACTGACACTATCATGTACTAAAAGCAGAGTAGCAGCACCCACCTTCGTCGGCCCTGTAGCAAAAATTAGCCGACGAAGTAAAAAAGGTTGAAATAGCTACAAAAACACTGTCTATCTTCTCATCTTTCCTAATCTGTCCCCTCAATACTATCCCCTCGTTTTCAGTTCCGGCGCAATGCATATAAGGGTCATCCCCTGAGTACTGGTCCAAGAGTACAAAAAAATAGTGTAAATATATAACAAAATGAAATTTTTTAACCTTTACGACGAAGGTAAGATGTTCTCTGATCTTGTCCTACCCCTCGACCCACCTTTGCCCCCTAAATTGCCCTATATAAAAAATAAAATTCTTTTTTTCTATTTTTTGCTACAAAAGTGAGATTTGCTCCACAGCCCATACCGGAGTGATCCTGTCAAAGTAGAGTTTTCAAATCGGGCACAGAAATGTCTTAAGGGAACTCTGACCCAGCAGGTTAAACATTTTTAATTTATCTCCTCTTTTTGTTTTTGTTAATATAAAACAATAAAAACAATTTTTATGTAATAAATATTTGGAGGGTATTTAAGATTCGACCCGGCCGAATATAACCTTCTTACTCGTTTTATTTTCGTATTCTTATTTTAAGATTTAAGGCTTCGTTAGTTTTACTTTCTGTTGCTGTTCTGTGCTGTGAAGTTCTGTAGAAAATATTTTGCAGTTACTTGTTCTGTTAATGGAATCAGCTGTTTTTAAAGGCAAAAGGTAATCAAAACAAATAAATTGAAATTGTGAATATAAATAATTTTGTGAAAAATTATGAAATAAAGAAATTAATAGTTCAAAAATGAATATTTTGTGTGAACAAACTTTAAAAATCTGGAATTATAACAAAAAAAAAACTTTCAACAAAAAATGTGTAATATTTGTCACCACAAAAAACTAATAAATACGCACTGTTGGCTGTCACTTAAAGCTCTAAACACATGGACGACAGCAGACAGCAAGCAGCAATATGTCAAAAATAAAATCCATGTGTATAAATGAAAATGATTATTTTGAGGGCAGCACAGCAGCATTTGCTGCTGCTGCCAACTTAGGCTATTTTCTATTTTGACGGGCAGCAATAAACAAATATAGTGTTGCCATTATGAGTACATATAAATTTGTTAAAATAAGAACAACGTTGTTTTTAATATTAAACATAAAATAACATTACAAATATAAAATATAGAAATAAATTTGTGTGTTTTTATAGTTTTTCGTGATATTATTACATTTTTTGTCAATAACTTTAATTTTGTTCATTATACAATATACATATATGCGGCATCCCTGTTGTTATGTTGTTGCTGTTTTCAAAATAATTATGAAGCTGACTTCATAGCAGCATTTGAAGCCGGGAAGTTGTGAAGTCTGCTGTCGTCTATGTGTTTAGAACTTAAGTCTGCTTTTACACACATCAGTTTTTCTTGAAGCAGTTCTCTACAGTTCTCTTTTAAAACTGCCCGTTTGTTTACACACAGACAGTCTGTGTTCAATTTCTTAATATGACGCCATTAATGAGAATAAAATAACAAAAGAGAATTGAAGTAACTTTCCGGTACAATCAAGTATGTACCCCTCTTCTTGCTTCTTTCCTATCTCTCCCATAAACTCAGACTTGCTTCAAGAAAAACTGATGTGTGTAAAAGCAGACTAACGTTGAATTCTATTTTCTACAGATTTATCCGCAACAGAACAGAACGAAAAAGGAACAACAAACCACACACACAGATTTTCAATTGAACAGAAACAAAACAGCTGATTCAGAACAGAACAGCACGTAGAAACTAATTCTGCCTGTAGTTGTTAACTTTTATATATGTATATGTAAATACGCAGTTACATATACACATATTTATGTATATATCCATGTGTACATACTTATATACCTATACATTTGAATATGCATATATTTTATATCTTGTTTTTTTTTAAGTTTATTAACCATAATTGCTTTTTATGGCGTTTAGTCCACTTTTTACGTTCTAAAAACAATTTGACTTATTTTTGCAATACATTTCAACTGTTTCCATATTTTATTCAGCTGCTATTAAATGTGTATTCTTAAGAATATAAACAAATGTGAGCGTGTATATGGAAAAAAGTGAAGAAAAATTGATTGATTATAGTTTTCACTGCTAACAAAAGTGGTTTGATTACCCAGATAATGAGTGAATTAAGAAAAAAAATAGTTTTCATTCTTTTTAAATTCTTTTGCACAAGCAGCGATTGTTTATTGTACTAACACCCATATTTATAATGAAAAATTAGCATAAAGTTAGCATAAGTGACACAATTGAACATGTTCTCAAGCAGCTTTTCCATAAAATTTGACATTGAAAATTGGGCCATTATGTACTTTTAATCCACAACTACTTGTTAAGGTGGCTTACAGCCAGTGTTGCCACGACAAAAAGAAAACTATTATAAACGGAATTTTTAAAAAACTTACCAAATGTTAAAAAATGCAAGCCATTTTAAAATGCATATAGTACATATACTTACATATACATATGTATGTAGATGCAACACAATTGCAAAAACATTGTTCTTGTATTGTGGACTTCTGTTTAAATTCTTTAAATTACTTATCTGCAAATTTCAATTTATAACGCTTTGCTTTTAATGGCTTTATCTAAAAAGATTTATTTTATTTCTATAAAACATTTATTTTTCTTTTTCAAAAAATTATTCAACCAAGAAATCTAGTTAACTGTTTGTTTTTAAACCATATCAAAATACTTTTTTAATACTCGTATATCTAAATGCTAGACTATACACTGAAACAAATAAATATGAATTATAAAGATTTGTTAAAAATAATCAAAATTATAATAGTCATAACAAGAACCCATTATTACACACAGTTATGTATGTACATGTATATGTGTGTTTGTGTGGGTATGTGTTTCCTAGCAAAAGCTTCCACTTTCAAAAAATGTTGTTTATTTGCAACAGTTATTCCTTACAGTGCCCCATTTAATTGCCCATAACGACGTTTTGTGCGGCGGCACAGATATTTTTTATTTATTTATTTTTTATTTTATTTTTTGTATACGAAATGCGAAAAGTTTCAAACCAGAGACAATCAACCATCTGTAAATGTGTATTTGCAAACTAACTGCACTTATTATTAACACCAGCACCAGCGCCATACACATAATTCTAAATAGTTTTCTTATCATTAATTCGGATATAAATGGTTGATTTTGCTTAAGACATCAAAAGAAAACATTAACAAGCAGCACAAGTCTAACTATTCCACAACTACATAATTTTCAAAATGCACGCAATTTGTGCAGAAGCGTTATGCACAAATAAATTATGAAATATAAATATGTATTGACTTGGTTAAAACATAAACAAACTGGCTAAAACCATAACATTTTTTTTTTAATTTTTATAACACTAAAACAGTTTTTATCGATTTTATGCAATTAGTTGTTATTAATTAATTTAATATTTCATTATGATTTTCCATTACTTTTTTTACCAGCCTGAAGTTAGACTATAATTTTTTGTTTGTTTACTTTGTGTGACTTTATAATTGTGGCTGCCAGACTGGCATATTTAGTGTCATTTGAACGATTTGCTATCGCACTGTAGAAAAGTGATACACTTAGCGGTTTTTCTTCAATAGCAACGATTTTGGTTAAATAATTAAATACAAAGTCAAAACTGTTTGAGTCTGTATTTAATTATTTTTGTTGTATTTAATTCCTATTTTAATAAAAAAAATGTTGCTATTTAATGGAATGAAACTTATATGACCAATTTTGTACACAAAATTTGCCAAATAAGCAGTTTATAAATACGGTGGTCATGTCGCTACTTTATTGCAGCATCATCATATCTCAATAAATTTTCATTTTTTGTTATTTAAACAAAAGTGTTTTATCGTAAAATCTGCATTTGTAAAAAAAATCAGCATTATATCTTAATTAAATTAAGAAAAGTTAAACTATCCTTTTTTCAGCTAAGAGAACATCATATAGAAAAAAGGACGAATGGTCACCGTATTTATATACAAAAATAATATATTTTTGTGAATTATAGCCTGTAGTTGTTTGAAATTTTTAATAAAACTTACTATTCAAGTGGAGTTTTTAGCCGATTTATTAGATTCTATTTTTATTCTTATATGCCCCACTTTAATATTTTGTCCCATCGTATTTAGCTAACAAAGATTAAATCCTTTGGAACATACCTACATACACACATGCACACCTATCACGTACATAAATATCTCCCATAACGTTAAAAAAATTTTTTGATTCGATTTTTAAACTCAAATAAAATTACAAAGTTCATCAAACTTCAGTTTCATGTTTTCTACAACGACAAAATGGGCAAACAGATATGAATTACATACAACAGAAACAAAAACGTAATATTTACACTCTATATTTTACCCCCCCAAACATGCAGGTTACTACCATCCAATCTACCAGCTGTAGTCGTAATGTAAAATAAATAATAATGCCAGATAGATAGACGGACAGACAGGCAGACAGCCATTGAAAGCATGCTTGCGAGGGCATACTGATAATGAACTTCGGAGCTAATTTATTAAAAAAAGTTTAAATAAAAAACTAACAAAAAAATAAAGTGAGAAAAAAGTTCTAGTTAAGCCCGGAAAGCGTATGTTGGAATATGTAAATTCAATTAGGATTATTTGGCTAAGATTTGTAATGCATTAAATTCAGAAATACATAATAAATATTACAGAGAACATGAAAAAATCAACATCAATTTAATTTTCCAACTAGCACAGCAGAACGGCATAGTGCTAATTTCGGAAGTCGCTATGTTTTCATCATCGGTATAATATATTTTTATTTTTTTGCATTTATTTTCAAATTATATTTATTAATATATTGTAATGTCTGTTATAAACTTTCGACTATCTTCCGTAAAAAGCTACCACTCACTGTCTCAATTTTATTTAAATTCATTGTCAAACAACCTTCACTTGTGAAATGGCACGTCATAGTTTCAATTCATCTCGTCTGTTTTGAGGTTAGTAAGGGTTTAGGAAGAGATTCATTCATTCATACAAATAAATGACAGCAATGAAATTAATTGTTTTATAAAATAACTATAACAACAATAACAATGATATTTGTAGCTATAAAGTTCACAGCGGAAGGAAAAACCAATGTGGGGTTAAAACTTGTTGTATAGTAATCAATTTTTAATGCATTTTGAAAAAAGTGCATGTATAAAAAGATTATTTAAATTAATATTAAAAAAGAGCACATACTCAAAATAGTAGCAGTTTTTAAAAAAATTACCTTAAAAGAAGTATCTATTGAACATGTACATTTAAAAAAAGTACCTATTAAAAAAGGGACAAACACGTTTTAAAAAAATACTTCTTGATAAAATAGCATCTTTACAACAGGCGTTTTCAAAAAAAATATCTCTTAAGAAAAAGTGCATTTTAAGATAAAGTATCATTTGAT
The DNA here is from genome assembly GCA_951800035.1 of Linnaemya tessellans. Classification (NCBI taxonomy): domain Eukaryota; kingdom Metazoa; phylum Arthropoda; class Insecta; order Diptera; family Tachinidae; genus Linnaemya; species Linnaemya tessellans. The sequence continues at coordinate 13,787,727 of OX637532.1, read as the reverse complement.
AAAAAGTTCAATTAAAAAAAAGTACGTTTTAACAAATAATACTTCTTAAGAAAAGGTTCATCTAACAAAAAAAGTTCAATTAAGAAAAGATACGTTTTAAGAAAGGGTGCCTTTTAAGAAAACGTACCTTTTAAGAAAAAGTACCTTTTAAGAAAAAGTACCTTTTAAGAAAAAGTGCCTTGTAATAAAAGGTACCTTTTAAGAAAAGGTACCCTCTGAAAGTAATTTTTAAGAAAACCCCTTTTAAGAAAAAGTGCCTTTAATGAAAAAGTATATTTTAAGAAAAAGTACATTTTAATCAAAAACCATCTTTTAAGAAAAAGTGCCTTTTAATAAAAGGTACGTTCTAAGAATGGGTACCTTTTAAAAAAAAGTACCTTTTAAGAAAAAGTACCTTTTAAGAAAAAGTACTTTTTAAGAAAAGGTACCCTCTGAAAGTAATTTTTAAGAAACCCCTTTTAAGAAAAAGCGCCTTTAATGAAAAAGTATCTTTTAAGAAAAAGTACCTTTTAAGAAAAAGTACCTTTTAAGCAAAAACCATCTTTTAAGAAAAAGTGCCTTTTAATAAAAGGTACGTTCTAAGAATGGGTACCTTTTAAGAAAAAGTGCCTTTTAAGAAAAAATGTCTTTTAAGAAAAAGTACTTTTTATAAAAGGTACCTTTTAAGAAAACGTAAATTAAAAAAAATACTTTCCAAGGAAATAAAAATTTTAAGGAAAAGTGCCTTTTAATAAGTAGTATCATTTAAGAAAAGTACCTTTTAAGAAAAAGTGCCTTTTAATAAAAGGTACCTTTTAAGAAAAAGTGCCTTTTAAGAAAAACTGTCTTTTAAGAAAAAGTAGTGTTTAAGAAAAGGTACCCTCTGAAAGTAATTTTTAAGAAAACCCCTTTTAAGAAAAAGTGCCTTTAATGAAAAAGTATATTTTAAGAAAAGTACCTTTTAATCAAAAAACATCTTTTAAGAAAAAGTGCCTTTTAATAAAATGTACGTTCTAAGAATGGGTACCTTCTAAGAAAAAGTACATTTTAAGAAAAAGTGCCTTTTAAGAAAAAGTACTTTTTAAGAAAAGGTACCCTCTGAAAGTAATTTTTGAGAAAACCGCTTTTAAGAAAAAGTGCCTTTAATAAAAAAGTATCTTTTAAGAAAAAGTACATTTTAAGAAATAGTACCTTTTAAACAAAAACCATCTTTTAAGAAAAAGTGCCTTTTAAGAAAAAAATACCTTTTAAGAAAAAGTACTTTTTAAGAAAAAGTATTTTTTAATAAAAGGTACCTTTTAAGAAAACGTAAATTTAAAAAAAATACTTTCCAAGGAAATAAAAATTTTAAGGAAAAGTGCCTTTTAATAAGAAGTATCATTTAAAAAAAGAACCTTTTAAGAAAAAGTGCCTTTTAATAAAATGTACCTTTTAAGAAAAAGTGCCTTTTAAGAAAAGTTGCCTTTTTAAGAAAAAGTATTTTTTAATAAAAGGTACCTTTTAAGAAAACGTACCTTTTAAAAAAATACTTTCCAAGGAAAACGTAAATTTTAAGGAAAGGTGCCTTTTTATAAGAATTATTAGTTAAGAAAACTATCTTTTAAGAAAATGTACCTTTTAAGAAAATGTACCTTTTAAGAAAAACTACACTTTAAGAAAAAGTAAATTTTAAGGAAAAGTACCTTTTAATAAAAAAGTACTTTTAACAAAATGTAGTTCCTTTTGGGAAAAGGTACCTTTTAGGAAAAATTAACTTTTAAGAAAAGGTACCTTTTAAGTAAAAGTACCTTCTAACAAAAAGTACTTTTTAAAAAAGTACTTTTTTTAGACTAAAGTGCTATTAGAGCGATATTTTTAAAATAACCATTGTTAGAATTGAGAAAACTTGTCCATACAAAAATTTTGTTTCGAAAAAAAAAGAATTGGTCAAAAATTCCGAAGAAATAATATTCTTACTTCTAGGAGATACGATTAACTATATACAAGTTAGTGAAATATATAAAAAGTTTAAGGTTCACATGGATTGACCCATATGCCATACTATAAATATGTGTGAGTTGTGTGAAACTCTTATGGCGTTTTCTTTTCTAGAAAACGTGTAAAATTTTTTCACTTCTAATCCAAAAATTCGCATCTAAGCGGATTTTTAAAACAATAATATATTTTTGCCTAAGCAATGGTAGATTAATTTGTAATAGATTAACTATTTCGAAATGGCATGACGGTGCAGTTTTTCATTAAAAAGTGTAAAAAATGTAGCATTATTTTCCGGAAAAGAAATCAACTTTAAATTGAAGATGTAGAAACTGTTATTTTATAAAATCGAAACAAAGACATCACAAGTATTGAATATAAATGGAATTCCAAAATTCCATTTCACGATTAAGTAATTTGTTCCAATGCATTTTTTCTTTAAATTCTAGGATTATTATGAACATACAAACATATAAATACAATTTGAATTTATGTTGTTACCTGCTCGGATTACAAAACGTAAGATTTCATAATATTAAAAAGGCAAAGATAAGAATGTGATAAAGAAAATTGAAAAACCACGAGCTAAACAAGAGCTGATGTCAATGTTAAATGATGAGATACAATTGAAATTTTTACCGATAAGATACATTTTTATTGCTATTACCAAAAAATATTAATAAAGACTTAATAAATTCTATTGTATTGTCTTCATTTTTTTCAATTTATTTCAGATTTCGTTAAAATTTACGTTTCAATAAACCTGATACCAAAAAACATTTGCTCGTCATGTCTATGAAATTAAAGGTGTTTTTAACATTAAATAGAAAATATTAAATGTGGAAAATGGAATGTTTACAAATTTCCATTCTCCAAATGATTGCAGCAACAGCAACGACCAACGATGCGACGACCACGTTAAGCAACAGAGAGAAAAATTGCAGCCAAAGAAAATGAAATACTGAAGATAATTTAAGCAGCTTAAGTCAAAAGCAAACCAAGACATTGAATTATAATTGTGTGTAAATAATTGCTAACAAACAATTGGCCAGGCCAATAGCCTTAACTACTGAGGAAAATTTGTTGCATGGACTTGCATGTTCATTCAAATTATATTTGAAAAAGAAAAGAAAACCTTTTTTAATGATCGACATAATCATTGTAGCCATATGCCAGCTTTGATTACAACTTACAAATTTATTAAAATTTTACACAATGTTATTTAACGCTTCCAACTCCCCTCCCGTTGGCCGCAAACGAAACTTGGTGACGCTGTCTCGTGTCACGCACTTGTCATTTTTAATTTTGTGCTTTTTAGTGCTAACAAATAAAGCAGCTGTTATTAAAAAACGTGACACCGCAGACACACCACTAACGCACAATGGCAACACTGCAGCAAACCTGCCAGAAACCGAAGTAGCGCCCACCATTTTAACGGCGGTGCTAAACAATGCAAGTGCAATTTCCAGCACGAAACTGCAATCCATCAACTCTGATCAAAACTTTGCCACGGAATCATCCAAGGAATTGGCAAACAATGAAATTTCAATTGGCGAAGCCAAAAAGGATCAATCTATGAAAGCCAAAACGGAAACGGAGACAGAAAATTACCAGATTAAAGAAAGTAGTGCTGCAAAATCGCCAGATATTCTGCAAGATAATGGGCTTGCCAGTAATGCGATTAAAGAGCAACAGGTTCCAAAATTAATTGAAAAAGAAAAAGAGCTGGTGAGTGCATCCCCAGGAGATGATAAAAATTCTAGGTCTATAGAAAACACTTTACATCCTACGGTGCCTAGTAACATTTTAAACGATTTTAAAACAGAAACAGAAGAACCTGTTGGAATTTTAAAAGTCCAAAGCAAGCAGCTGGATAATAATATTGAAAATAGTAAAGAATATATACAAAAAGAACTCCAATTGATTAAAAAGGAGTCGTTGGAAGAACCTCTGGAACCAACTACTCCAAAAACACTCGCAAGTACTGGCACATGGAATAGCGACGAACAAGTTTTAAAAGCCAAGACTAACGAAATCAAAAAACAAGAACTGCCACTTAAATCCTTAGAAGCATCCACTGCCACTGAAACTTTGCCGGTTTCTTTAAAAAGCCAAATTAAAGCACCGGCATTTTTAACTCAAGTGGATAGAGAGCAAAAGTCCAATCAAATTTATGACAGCGAACTGCTACAACCTGCTGCAACAACCTCAGAGCCCTTGTTGGCGCTTGAAGAAACTACCTTAAAGCCACTAACGAAAGAGGAACGTCCATTATTACTATATGATGATAATAAACAAGACTATGCCAGGTCCCTGTTTCGGGAAGACGTTACCACCTTCAGTTCCAAAGAACATGAGGAGCCGCTTACCACAACTCTGTCGGCAATATTAAGTCCAAAAACAGAGCACATGGAAGGTTTCAACCAAGAGAACTTGAAAGATCCTATTGAAGACCTGAACAGAAATGATTTGGCGCCAACTTTAAGTGTCAAAGAAAAGAAACCCAAATTCATTAATGACAACTCCACAAATGCCCAACAGTTAAATCTGCCCAACAATGCCGAGGCATGGTCCCTGGCCAGTATGAAATCTCTACCCAAAGCCAATATCACCATGGAAACCACGCAGGCGTACAACAACACACACAAGGAACTCAAAGTAATGCAAAATACTACTCTGACTGGGAATAATAATAGCGAGAAGAATTTATTAGACTGGTCGCAAATTATGATGGACAAGGAATTGTCTACCACGACCCGCAATGAAGACGGCGGCTTGAAGAAGGAGAACAAAACAAACGATATGGAGGCTGCTGTGGATACTACCACCACCGTAGTGCAAACGAATGAAGACCAACAGTTTCAAGCAGCCTCCGGAATAGAAGTGACTACCAAAAATTTTCTGGCAGAGCAAGAGTTTACCACAAATACAATTCCAACTGCATTAACAACCACAATCTTATCAACTTTAAGTTACAATGAAAATGATAATGGAAATAACCATCAACTAGATAAGAAAATTGAAGAAAATATGAACAATCATATAGACACGATAATGGCCACTCTAGCCACAACAACAACTGTGCCTGCCACTGTGGACAACAACCCCTTCAACACATCGCTGAACATTGAACCAAATTTAAATAAAAAAATAAACTTGACTTCAAATCAAACCCAAATCGTCTTAAATAACGATGTGCATACGACTGCAATGAAAACGGCTGTTAACGAAGAGGCTAACGCTGCTGACACTCAAATGGAAACGAGCACAGTAGCAGCGATGGCAACGGCGACGACAACAGCAACAGCCACAGCCACAGCCAAAACTAAAGCAACAGCTGTTATTGATATGACTACACTTGAGCAAATTTTCAGCGAGACAACAACAGTTAGTATACCCGAGACTACCAAACAAAACGCGTCGTTAAATAATGTCGCCGCAACTGAACAAGAGCCACAACAACAACAGCAACTACAACAAAATAAAACAAATAACAGCGTAATTAATGAAGAATCGAATTATTCAGTGTCAGTTTCAAACAACGAATTAGAAAACACTCTGGTCGATAGACGGAATAGTCCAAACGAAAATATTGATTTAAATACGCAAAGAACAACAGCAATTCCAAGCACAACAACCGTTGTTCCTGTTACTACATTTAGGCCAACTATTTTGGCAATAACCTCAACTACCTCTGCGCCAGCAGCATTTCAACAGGAAGTTGACCAAATTGGCAACGAAATTCAAACAAATTTAACAAAAAACGAGCAGCAATCAATAGTGAAAACAGTTGAAACGCATTTAACGGCAAGAGAATTTGAAACTACAACAACAACAACAACTGAAACACCGACGTCAACGGCAATCACACCAGCACCAGCAGAATCAACTACAAACAAAATAGAAAATACTCTCACGTCTTCTTGGGAACATGAGCCGATTGCAACTACGTCATCTTCCAGAGACGACGGCAAACTAAATTTAGATACAGGTGAGGAAACAACAACAACAACGACTACACAAAACACCCCTAAACAAGTGATTGAACAGCAGAACAAAGGGGACAAAGAAACCACAACTGGGTCAGCTGTCGTCTTAGAAGACGGGAAATTTGAGAAGGAAAGTAAAACAACAACAGCAACAACAACGACAAGCGAAACAATTTATACTGTTGAAACAACAACACCTGTTGTTATTGCTACCGAAAGTGGCTGGGCAGTTATTGGAAGCACAACTCCCGCAACAGCAACAACAACAACTACGGCAGAACAACAAAACACAACTGAAACTACAACTGCAAAACAGGAAAGCGATACTAAGGAAAACGCTCTATCAAAAGAAGATGCTCAAATTGGAATAATAACAACAACAACAGCAGCAGCAGCAGCGGAAAATATGAATAAAACTCAAGAGATTACAACAAGCACGTCGGCAATGCCGGCTACTACGGCTAAAGAGGAAGAGACTTACATCAGTTTATTGGACGATACAACAACAAGAACGACGACCACAACCTCAACGGCAGCTACATTGAATGCGACAACACCGCCCTCATCATCATCATCGTCATCGTCAACACTACCTTCGGCTATAACAACCAAAGTGGAAGAGATCTACAATGTGATTAACAGTACAACAACAGAGGTAATACAAACGACAACAACAGCCACACAGCAACTGCTAACGGAAATCGAAGAAGAAGAAGAAGCTTCCTCAGCATCCACCTTCACCACAACCACCAGCACCGAAGTCCTTCCCACAGCAGCAGCAACAACAACTACAACACAAACCAGCGAAATAATAGCGACGGCCGATATTGGAGGTAAAACCCTGCCCACTCTAACCTCCATAATGGGCGGCAATAGCGGTAATATGTACCCAAAAAATCCGGAAGCTTCTGGCGACACCGACGTTAATGTCATCATTGCCATAACGGTAAGCGTTATTGGCGTTATAGCACTTGTGCTGCTAGTCGGCTTCCTGTATTTGATGCGTAAACGGCAGAAACAAACCTCTTACTCACAACGCTGCCGTCCCGTCAGCTTGGACGAATACACAATCGATAATGCTTCAGTGAGCGGCAGTATGCGTAAAAGTAGTGCGTTGCGTGCTTCGAAACGCACTTATGGCAATCTGGCCTTCGACGATCCAGCGCTGCGTCCCAATCCGATGGGTGTTCAAGAATTAGCCAAATTTGCTCAGGAGAAATTGCGCATGTTTGAGGAGTTTCGTGATGTGCCACAAATAACTTCCAGGCTGGACGAAGTGCCCACGGGCTGTGAAGATAAGAATAGGTAAGTAAAAAAATTTAAATTTTAAAAACATTGTGGAGAAATTGAAATCAAATCAACGTTAGTAAAGTTAGTAATTTGTTTTTATCTTGTTTTTAAGAAAACAAGGTGAGATGTTGCTGCTTTTGCATTTTTGCATTTTCAATTGCCGCTAGAGCTGGAATGTTTGATTACTTAAGGTCATGATTCACTATCCTACACAATCGCACAATTCATTCACAATAATATCTTACAGAAGTCTTACCGACTTAGAAAATCGCTTCATAATAGACAAACAGCTATTCAGAACTGATTATTTTGTATGAAGACACGCACTCATTTATTATAAAAAAATTACTTTTAGTGTAAAGGAAGCCAAAAAGGCTTGTCTTACACTGTCAAGTTTACAGTCATCCTATTTTCTTTTGTAGTTGAAAAGATTATGGTATAAAGCAAAAGTCAGAAAATTCGAGCAGATTTTTATACCCTCCAAAAAAAGAATGTGGAGGGTATATTCATTTTGTCATTCTGTTTGTAACGCAGCGAAATATCCATCTGAGACCCCATAAAGTATATATATTCTTGATCAGTGATGACATCTAAGACGATCTGAGCAAGTCCGTCCGTCCGTCCGTCTGTGGAAATCAGGATTCAGTCCCAACCAAAAGAGCTAGACTCTTGAAATTTGGTATAAATATATGTATGTTGCAGCTTAGCACAGGTTAAGTTCGAAAATGGGCTAAATCGGGCAAGAGGGAAAAAAGTTCCCCTAAGAAGAACGAAACCAACCTCTAAAAAACAACATCATTTTTAATGTTTTTTTTTTTTTTGTAATTTTGTTAAGCAAATGATATATTTTTATATTAAAAAAGGTCTAACGTGTTAAACTTGGAACCATAAAATAAAAAAATAATAATTTTTGGACCCCGTCTCCTTTAGTGGGCGTTGTTGTATGCAAAAATAGTGTAAAAATTTAACAAATTGTGTTACTTAAGCCTACATCCCTTAAAAATAACGTAACCTGGTACTACTTTGCCCTACCCCTTCCTCCCCTTTGCCCCTAAATGACCCTATCAAAAAAAATTTTTTTTTTTAAATTCTGTATTTAATTATCCCAAACATTTATTTTTGGAGTTTTATGGCAAAGGTGAAATGTCTCCCCCACAGCCCTTGCCAGAGCGACCCCACCAAAATACAGTTTTAATACCCTCCAAAGAGAATTGGACCCCATAAAGTATATATATTCTTGATCAGTGATGAAGTCTGAGACGATCTAGCAATGGCTATACGTCCGTCTGTGGGAAACATGATATAATCTACTTTTGGACCCCGCCCCGTTTAGTGGGCGTTAACATACGATATTATATGCAAAACTAGTGTAAATATTAAACAATTTGTATTTCTTAAGCCTATAAGAAGCTGAGATGTTCACTGATCTTGCAGAGATGAAACGTCTCTCCCACGGCCCTTCCCGGAATGAGTCTGAAAATAGAGATTTAAAATTGGGTACAGAGTTGTCTTAAAGGAGCGCTGTCCCACCAAGTTAAATATTTAAAATTTATTTACTAAATATTTGGAGGGTATTTAAGATTCGACCCGGTCGAATATAACGTTTTTATTTGTTTATAATTTATTTGTCCCTTTTTAGTTATTTTTAATGGGTGATTTTTTAAGATCTTTCGGATTTGATTTTAAAAAACCCCTAAATTAAGAGAAATGTATGAAATCTTTATTTAAATTGATAGAAAGATTTTTATAATTCAATGTTTAAAGATAATTTCATGCAAATGTTGACCTCGTCTACGCCTTAAATGGTTCATACGCTGGGAATTTTGGAATTCTCTCCAAAGTAGCGGCCGGTATCACACGGGCTTGTCCCTATAGACAATAATCTTAACATATCCCCACAAAAAGTACTCTAAGGGCGTAAAATGGTATGATCTAGGCGTGAAATAAACTGCTCACTGAACTCACCTCTCTATTAGTTGCTCGCCATTCACAATAACGTTCTTGTCTTCGTCGGCTTTGAATAATCCACAGTGCATTTTTTTCAGGATGAATTAATACATAAATATTTTAAATAAATGTCTTGAAGTACGAGTATAATTTGATTTGCTGTATATTTTTATAGTCCCCTAAATATCACAAACAAATTTATTTTTACTTTTCTTTCACTGATCTTTTTGTTTTCTTCTTTTTTTTTATTTTATTTAGATACGCAAATGTGTTGCCGCTTCCTGAAACACGAGTCATTCTGCAGCGTCTTAACGATGATGAAAAATCGGAATATATCAATGCCAATTATGTCACAGTAAGTTTGCATACTTAAAAAGAATTAAAAAAATATTCAAATTGCCCTAAAGCTTTTTATTAAAATAATGTATCGTCACATAAAATGCCAACTGCCCTAACTTACAAAACTTTCAAAATCTACTCTATTGTATCGTGTAAAATTTCCATCCATAATCTTTTGATAATTCTCTAGATATCAAGGATCTCCCGAAAAAACCTTTAAAAAATTAAATTATATTGAGATTAAACTTAATTTTATTCTCTAATTAGATACATAAATAGGAAATTAAATTAATTTTGTATCAAATGAATAGGAATAATTAGTAAATTTTTTTTGTTTGTTTAAATGCATACGATTTAAGCTTTTTCGAAACCTTCTTTACTTTTTAAACTCCTTTCAATACGTATCTATTCTAAATAAACACTTTGGGTAAAATTGCGTTAAACCAAATAATGTTAAAAAAATTGTTTTTGTTTAAATTCATACGATATAAGTTTTTTCAAAAGCTTATTTATTTTGAAACTGCTTCAAACGTATTTATTAAAAATAAACACGTTTTGAGTAAAATTATATTACAACCAAGAAATTGATTTTCGCAAAGAGGTAACCCTTTTAAAATAAAAAAAATTTTTTTTGTTCGAATGCATGCGATTTACGCTCTTTCAAAAGCTTTCTTTACTTTTGGAACTCTTTTCAATACGTATTTGTTGCAAATAAACGCGTTTTGGGAAAAATGGTATTACAACCAAAAAATTTTATTTTTGCAAAGAGGTACCCCTTTCCAAAAAAAATTAAAAAAATTTTTTTTTTTGTTCGAATTCATGCGATTTAAGCTTTTTCAAAAGATTCTTCACTTTTGAAAACCATTTCAATACCTATTTATTAAAAATAAACACGTTTTAGGTAAAATTGTGCCACAACAAAAAAATTTATTTTTGCAAAGAGGATACCCCCTTCCAACAAAAAAATGCATTCGATTCAAGCTTTTTCAGAAGCTTCCTCAGTTTTGAAATTCCTTTTAATACGTATTTATTAGAAATAAACACGTTTTGGTTAAAATTGCGCTACAACCAAAAAATTTATTTTTGCAAAGATGGTCCCATTTTCAAAAAAATAAAATAAAATAAAAAATTAGTAAATATTTTTTGGTTTAAATGTATGCGATTTAAGCTTTTCTAAAAGCCTTTTTACTTTTAATACCCCTTCCAATGCGTATTTATTAGAAATAAACAGGTTTTAGTAAAGAAAAATACATTTAAATGCACTTAAAATATGCTTTATGAATCTTTAAAGCAACAAATAATAGACGGATAATGTAATAAAACAATATTAATCATGATTAAACACTGTGGTGATCATTATGATATAAAGATATTTATTTACCAGTAAATATAGTACAAATACTATAAACATTGAATAAGAATAAAGAAAACCTAAACAAAAACAAAAATTTTTACGAACACAAACATTTTTTAAATATGTATGTATGTTTTATGAACTGCATATATACGAGGGTGGTCAGTACATACGAAAGTGGTGCCAATATAAAATAATATGTACTTGTGTCATTGATATTTGGCATATGTCCGTCGCGGCTACGACTACTTTTGCCAAATATTTTTAATTTATGTCGTCATTAGTGTTCTATGAACAGATTTATTATTTTCTAAAGTAAATTTTCGGAATTTGGAAGCTTTATACTGGCTTTAAATAGAACATGATGACTTGTTGAAACTCACCAAATAGAAATGTCAATACAGTTTGACATTCTGAGCTGTCAAATCATCGATAGTTTTCATGTAGTTAAAAAAATAGTTTCATATAATTAAAAATTTTTAGCCGGTAGTACCAGATAGCAGAGAAAGAAGCTGACTGAAAAGAAACTTCGAGGAAGTGTAGTTACTAATTAAAACCAAAATTTAAAATAAAATTTTTATAACTGAACAGTGACCTAAAAACAATCACTCCTGTCGTGGATAAAATGAACTATTTTTGAATTTTCATCGATGAACATACACATGTTTGTATTTTATTTTTAAAAAGGCCCTCTTCCGCATGGCAAATAGATTCGTATTGTAATTTGACAAATTGTATACATTATTTTTGCATGAAATCAATGGTCACCGTAACTGCACGTCTAACATTTACTGGTATTGTTGGTACAAGCACACATACTCGTACATAATATTCTACGGCCGCAAAACAATTTAACCTTTTTTAATTTATTTAAATTCTCCATTATTATTGTGATGATAAAATTGTGGTTTAAATGCGAGTCTAGATTTAGAAATATATGTATATACTTTGAATATTCATATTCTATACGAATACATCTACATAAATGCATGTGCGTGTAGCTATCAAGATCATGTGCATAAGTTTGAAATGCTTGCAAACTAAAAAAAAAAAGCAATTCCATATTAAAGCAACAATAACCAAATAATATCCAGTGCAGGCATGGGAAATGAATATATTTGAAAAGCGTAGTGAAAGCTTTTAGAAATCACCATCACAAATTTCTTTCATTATCATAGACCGTTCGTTCCTTTGGGACTGTTGGCACTTTTGAGTCCAGGTATTAGGAATATTTTGGCAAGCATGAAACCTTGTTATTGTTGCATATCGTTCATTTCTCTAATGACAAAATTCCATATAGTTCTTAAAAATAAATTTACAATGAAATGCGTTCAAATTATCGTAGAGTTTTAGCATCGTAAAGATGAGTTGTTCAGAATAGCACTGCAAAAAAACTATAGAAGGCTTAATAAAAATGAACTTAAAATTTAAAAATAATGTAAATGAAATTTAAAGCCCAATCCACGTTTTATATTGTCTTCTAAGTTTAGGTGAAATTTTTTGAAAAATTCTTTCAGCTGGTAAAGTAATATTCCTTCCCTGTGTCTCGAAATCTCTGCTGTGTTTCGCTAGAAAAGAAGTTAAGGTAAAAAGTTTTATAGTATTAAACTCCCATTCCTGCTTGAATTGTTATATATTTCTGTATTTATTCAAATATAAAAATATTTGTAATTAAAAATCGAACGACAATGAGGAAAAGCTTTATTCTCTTTCTCTCTTCTCTATTTGCAGGGCATACTGATACAGGTAGGAGCGGTTTTACAAAAATAAAAACCTACATGTATTTTGTTTTTGTGAATTCTAATTCAAACGTCACAATTAATTGTGTAGAGCAAAGCAAAACGAAAAAGTACAAAAACAAAATATACATGTTTGTTTCTACATTTGCTTTTAAATTTTGTATGTATGTAAATATGTAAAGAAATTTTGACGTTTGTATTAGAATTTCTCCCAAAAACAAAATAACCGTATGGGCTATCGCTCCTACCTGTATCAGTGTGCCCTGCTCTATTTGTTTCATAATATAATATGAATCATTTCATAAAATTGTCAGTGAATTTTTATTTTATCTTTCTTTTGTCAGCTGACAGTAAAAATAACCAGAATAATTACAAACATTTTATACTTGGATTTCAGTCAATGGGTGCAGTAACTTTTGTTTTCTTTTGTGCGATTTTATAATCTTCATTGAAGATCTTTGTGATAGAACTTGCATAAATACATGAACTCTGTATGAAATCTATCTGCACCTTATGCAAATCGTATATACGAGGGTTGGCTGCTCAACCGCGGAGTACTAGGATAATAAGAAAAATCATTTTACATGTTTTTAATTGCAACAAAAATATTTTGTCCTAAATTAGTCAAGGGACCTAGAGCAGATTTAACCCTTAACTACATTCGTGGCGTAATTTTTTACCGCAGGCCGCACACTTTATTTTATAATTTACTTTGTACTGAAGCAAATACATATAACTGCCTTTTTCTTATTTACGAAATTTTTCAATATGTTAGTTAGTTATTTTAATAAAAAATAAACAAGTGTAATATTTCACATTAATACTTTCTTTTTTGTGATGCCCTGCAAAACAGAAAGAATTTTTGATTGGGGTAGAAAATTACCGCACCAATGTAGTAACGTTAGTTTAAAAATCGAACGTAGTTAAGGGTTAAACTTGGTAAATTCGTATTGTAATATTGCTGACAAAAACTGTTCGAGTCATTCACTATTTCAATGGAACGGTGACAGCAATTCTAAATACTTCCACAATTCAAACTAGAATATATAAAAACACCGTTTTATTGGCACTTAAAAGCATTTAAATTATATCACAAATTTTTAATTTATTTATTGAGAAACTTAAATTTTATTAATTTGTATCATTTATAAGCTTTTAATATTTATATTCCCCTATTTATACAAACTTCTTTCTTCCTACATTCACTGCCTATTGATAGCAGAGAAAAACGTTGCCATGAAATTCACAATAGCCATTTTCCCCCTTTGGGGAATATAATTTCATGAGAACAAGCATTTCTCATTTTATTCACCATAGAGGGGTGATTACTTGTTTACTTGTCCCTTTCAGGCGTTAAAACTTCATAGTTTTGAGTGCAGCAACTCCTGTTGAAATTGCTTCACTTTAACATTTCCTTTCATAATTATTTTTAAATTTTTCCTAACAATAGGAAATTTTATAAAAATCTGACGTTTCGTTTAGAATCCACAAGTACGTTTATTTCGTACACTTCTCAGTTACCTCCAATTAACCTTTAATATGCAAAAGGCCGCAAAATTATTTGTTAATTTAATTTATTGTTCCGTATAGCTTCGTAACGAAAATGACGTAATGAGGTAATCTTTTAACTAAAAACAACACACCCTGGAAAACTGTGAATTGTTACTTATATTAAATATTAAAAATTTTAACCTTTCAAAGGCCAGTATTTTTATAAAGAAAAAAGTTAAGGCCCTTCAATTTAATTCAAACTTTAATAACGCCAATACAAAATTATTACTTTTATTTCAATGTACATAATGTAATGTCATTTGAAAACTTTAGATATCTTTTTTATAACTACTTAAAAAATTTTAAATTTCTTCGTATTACACATATAAAGAGAAATAACCAAATTATTATTAATTACAAAAATCTACTCGCATGTTTTCATTTAAAATCAAGTTTTTAATTTCGCGTCGCAAAAATTTAATTTTTAACGACTAATATAATACGTGTGTAATATATGTATGTATGTATGTATGTACTATATATGTATATATATGTATATATATGTATATATATATATATATATATATATATATATATATATATATATATATATATATACATATATATATGTACGTGTATAAATTTTTGCACGTTTAAAAATTATATCATACCGCATTCTATTCAACTTTTACTGATTTTTTATTTTTTATATTTTTGTCTTCCAACACAAACAACAATAAACTTAAGAAACAGGTATTTTTTTAGTGTTGATCGTAAAGTATTATTAATTACTTTAACCAAATTGAATGCGACAGAACAAACTTACGCAATTGAAACCACCCACTCAATACTAAACAAAAAAATGCTTATTTCATCATTAAAAAATATTTGAAATCTTCTTTTAAAATACAATTCTAAATCGTTTTTGTTTACTTTCTTTTGATTTTAGGGCCCCAAAGATCCTCCAAATTATTATATAGCTTGTCAGGCTCCCCTAGAGTCCACGGTTGAAGATTTTTGGCGTATGATCTGGGAACAACAATCACGCGTCATTATCCAAGCTACAGATCTCATAGAAAACGGTGTCGAAAAATGTGCAGAGTATTTACCGCCTTCGGTAACACTGGATAACCATTCCAGCTTCGGAGACTTCCAAATCACGCTACAAAATCGTGAAGTTAAAGATAAATACGCAATATCAACGATACTAATTAAACATGTTGGCGAGAATGCAACACGAGAACTTACACATTATTGGTATAAGTGGCCAGAGGTGGGAGTGCCCACCGAAGAAGCTCCCATTATTGCTATGCTTCTGGAGGCCAGATCATCACTTATTAGTTATGCCATCGAACAGGCCAACGAAGATAAAGAGAAATTTTCTACAGGAACATTAAAAGCGAACGAAGAGGATACATCGGCCAGTGCTGCAACAACGCCGCCCATAAACAATTCGAATGGTGCTACTACTGCCAATATTGCTGAAATTAATGGCAACATATCGATGGTGCATATCAAAAAGTCAGCCAGAAATCAGGGGTGAGTTCATTTTCCTTTTTTTTTTAACTTTTAATATAAAATTTTTGTATATTTGTAATTTTTTGTTGAGATTCCCTGAAGATGTTTGCACAACTTTTATAACTTTCCAACGGTCATACCGTTTCACCAGCACTTCAGTGTTTTATTTCACTTATATTCCGGGAAAAGTTGAATCAATCGAGCCCAAAACATATCGTTGTTTAATTTTTTCTTCTACCACGGTTGCGTACATGATCGTTAGTTGGAAGAAGTAGATCGTTATCATTTTGCGATTCAAAAGATCTCAAAAGTGATGGAGCGTTAGTAGCAGCAAGTTGGTGATCTTTTTATTTCGTCAATGAAAACAAAGAAAAGTTATTGTTAAACTGTTCAAGTCCATTCCTGTCCGCTACCTAAAAGAACACCGATAACAAAAATTCGAAATTCTTTTAATAACAATTGATCAAATAACATTCTTAAATTAATTAAAAGTTTATTCGATTGACAATATTAACAAGAATTATATAATTTATTCAAATTAAATGAATAGAACAATAATTAATCGATTAAAAATTATTCGATTAAAAAATTTTCAAATAAAACAAAAAGTATTATAATGAAATGTTTTCGAAAATATTTCGTATTTCGATAGAATTTTTTTTATATCGTCATATGTTTTCAATAAAGCCCTAAGTTACATTGAACAAATTTTACATGAGAAGCAAAAAAAAAATCTCTAGTGTTAAAAATTTTCCAAATATTTTCAAAATTGTTCAGTTTAAGCTTGTTGATAAGAATGTTATTTATAATTGTAGGAGTACAAAATGTTGCAGTAACGTGTATTTTGATACAGGACATCTTAGTCAATGAATAAGTCGATTTTGAATTGTAATGTAACTTGGGGTTTTTGTGAAAACATATGACGATATATGCATATATGTAATTGATTTCAATTATTAAAAAAAAATTAATTACCAGTTGATCGAATGAAATTATTAGAATAAAATATAAAACATAAATTATCAAAATTAAATCTATTAGCAATTATTCGATTAATTCAACTAAAGTCTATTCCAATTTAAATAAAAATAATTGGAATAAAAATTATCTCTTTTAAAATCTTCTATTCGACATATTGCCTCAATTAAATTAGTGCTTTAAAAATTATCCGAATAACATTTTTTCATATGAAAATCTATTAAAAATTGATTAATTTTTAAAGAACATTTATTCAAATATTATTTAAATCAAAATTATTCGAATAAAACCTTTGGCAGTAAAAATCATTTGAAGACAATCTATGAGGTACGGTGGAAATTAAATCAATCGAATAAATATTATTCGAATCAAAACTATTTAAATAAAAATTTTTACTGTAAAATTTATTTGAAGAAAACCTATAACAAAATCGATTAAAAGGATTTCGTATTATTATTCCCTATTTTTGTAAACTTCTTACTTTTCTGCATTCACCACGTATTGATAACGTCGAGAAATTCGCGATAACCAATTCCCCTTTTTGGCAAGGAAAATTTCTCATTTTCACCACATACTAATTGATTATTTCAATTTAAAAATTCTAAAAATTCCTGTTATTGCCAGCTATTGCTGTAAAAATTCATTTTAATTTGTAAAATTTGTCTATAAATTATATTGATGTAAAATTTCTTATTTGTTTTACTTTTTAGTCCCTTAACTGTTCATTGCTCTCCAGGTACCGGACGTACAGGCACCATAATTGCCTGTGACGTAGCCATAAGAAGTTTGGAAACACCCAAGCGTATCGTTGATATACCACAAATTGTCTATTATGTCAGAAGAGGAAGAGCGAGTGCGGTACTGACCAAAGAACAATACGAATTTATATACAAAGTTGCCAGCATGTATGCAGCTAAAATAACAAATCCCACAAACTACAACTGAAATTGTAATGAACACCAAAAAGTGCCTTCTCTTAACGGGAGCATAAAAGTGCGAGTAAAACTTTAAAGGGGAACACGACCACAACTACTGTGATTTTAAGAAGTCTTTTTTAAGAAATTAGTTGTACCGTAAGTACTGCAGCATGCTAGAGAAAATCACTGACTGCTCCGCGATTTTTATTCTATTGCACAAAAAGCATTTAAATCAAAAACAATTTCCAAAATCTAGTTTTTATTTTAAATGTTATATGGAACAGCAGGCTATTAATATTAAGAAATTTTTAAAAATATTAACGATATACACCTGCAGCCCTTGAAACTGTAGTCGAAAAACTTTTGAGATTTAACCATCAGAATATTAAAACATCACATTAGTCTTGTTGGCTGGCTATTAAAAGATCCATCTTCAGCCCCACTAAGTAGTTGTTTTTGCCTTTTAAGTTAATTAATTTTTATTTCTAATTATTATCCTCGTTAAAGTTCCAACCATACTTTCTCTTACTGCAAAATTCTGCCTCCCAAACTGGTAAATAGTATTTCTGGACGAGGTCATAATTTCAAAACAAAGTATCACATTAGAAACAACGAAATAAGTAACAAGGAGTAAAAAAATGAAAGAAATCGGTTAAGATAAGCAACATTCGAAGGATTGCAATGTCCACTTCTTAATTTGTGATTTTATCCTCTCTTTTTTTTTACTGTATCAGTTCCTTCATTGAGACACGTTGCCACAAACATAGAAGTCAGTTGAAGTTTTACTATAGGAAAGTAGTGAAGAATTTAATACGATGACGCAGAATGAGAGATAGAGAGAGATTTTGGGGTTACTTTTCTACTACGGCATAAACACTCACCAATTTGAAAATAAACCAATTTTTAGTCATTATAATTACTTTATTACAATTTTATTATGTGTACTAATTTTAAATAAATGTTTCTCAAGACCAGAGCCAGATCAGTGTTTTAAAATCACGCTTGTTGTTTATACCTGAAACAAATTTAAAGAGAAGCTCAAAAAGGGATGCAAGATGTTTTAATTTTTTATTGTATTTCCTTTACTGCAAAAAAGATCTCAGTATTTTCGAAAAATCTGCGATAAAACACACCATTAATTTTTAATGTTAATTTGTTGTTTCACACATTTATTCGTTCTTTTTTATCATTAATATATTATGTTTATTTAAGCTAAAGATCAATTATTTTTCATAAAAAATTTTTCAATTTTCTATATTTATTGAGCTTGAGATCTGATATCTCATTATTATAAAAAAAAAACTCACGAATTATGTAATTAACAAAAGATAAACTAAACACAAAGTTAAGCAACACTGGAAGCCCATCAATTAATGGCAATTGTCAGGAATTGTTGTTGGCAACAATGTTAAACATACAGCCAGGGTTGCTAATTGTTACAGCTTCCATCATATCCAACACAACCATTACCAGGCTGAATATGTTTTTGGCGCTTTACAAAAGTTTTTACATTTTCATAGTTATATTTCCATTTAATAATGAGTACACTGGCAATAAACGGGTTAATGGCTTACGCTTTGTAATGAAAAACACATGATTTTAAAAGGCTGCTATGGCTGTGGTCATTAGGAATGAAACGAAAAATAAACAATTACGCAGCTTCATTAAAAACAAAATTAATTATTTATTATTTATTAATCTAAATATGTATTTTTTTTCTCTTTTTGTTTTATAACAAAATTTCATAATGTATTTAATTCCTCTTTTTGTGATATTATAATTATTAAATTTAATAAAAAAACAAACACTATTTATAATACTTTAAATTTACTTTAAAATAAACAATAACAAAAAGCGAAAATATAATTCCCTGTAAATGTTGCATTCTACGAGTATAAACTATTTAGCATTATTGTTTAAGTATTAAATAAATAAATGGTTATTGTAAATATGATTTTTGTCAATATTTTAGGAAATTTTATTTAATTACATATACATACATACTATATAATTTAAAATGAAACTTATAAGGCTTTCCATTAAAATATATGTAAAAATATTTGTTATAAACACACACACACAGACACATTGTGCTTTCGGGTGTTTAACTCTTGTTCACCCAGAGTATGTTGTCCTTTTCTTCCTTAGTAAATTTATTTTATATTTGTAATCATGTACATCAAAAACTAGCATCATTGTAAACTTTATGTAAAAAATGTTTATGAATTTAATTCATAGTGTTTTGAAATAAAAATATTCTTTATTTTATAACGCATGTAATATACTCTATATATAAATATAATAAATTTGATTTTAATTTATCATGAGTAACATCTATAGCAGGTAAGATTAAGTCTTAGTTGAAATTTGAAAATAAAAAAAATTTAATTCTAGATTCATTTTGGAATTATAAGGGCTAAAATTAAATTCTTTTTACGAGGTAATAAACATACAAACCGGTTGATAATTACTGCCTATTTTGCAAAGTAGAATGAATTTTTTTCTCACGTACATATAAATATCTTTGAAACAAAAACAAAATTAATGAAAATTTTATTTTCCTAACTTATTAATATTGTTATTTAGATAAGAATGTTTATGTGAACTTAAGTTCAAATCTGCAAACCCAAAAGAATGGTGAAATATTTAAAATTTTGTATATAAAAATTATTACTAAAATAAAATAATAAAACTTTTGTTTGGTAATTCCTTGTGGCCTATAAAAAGACTTTAAGGCCGCTGCTCTAGATTTCCATTTCATATCAATTTTAAGCAAATTGATTCACAGGCCTACGAGTTATTAGCTTTTTTCCAAAAACTGCCCAAAATTTTAATTCCTGCTAAAAAAAAAGAAACATGTACAACAATAGATGGCGATTTCATGATGTCTTACCAGTGCTGCCATACTGCAGTTGCAACTAATACCACTGTAGAGAATTCTGGCAATATGGCAGCACTGGTAAGATGTTGCAATAAATACCGTTATGCTAATTTTTACCAAAAACAAATTAGAATTTTAGCCAGTTTTTGGACAAATGCAAATGCAAAAATTTATTTGGACAAAATGTTAAATTTAAATTGAATGGCTCTAATCATCTGATCGCGAGTGTATGTATAAACACGAATAAGTACAGATATGCCGATTTTATACTTTGTAACATTTTTTTAAATGTTCGAGATAAGATACGTTATGTGGCCACATACATATTTATGGATGTGTGTATACATGTGTATATGCATGCATGTACATAGATATTTCATGTCTACAATATATCCTATAGCCTAAGAAGGCTAAAATATAAAAAAAGTTAATAAATATTTATAGCACTTAAAATTTATTATTTCATAATAATGCTTTATTTATAACTGCTTTAACCTTTTTTTTTTGTAATTTTATATATAAATTTTCCATGTGGAACTATTTGCCAAGTTTACTTTTTTTTTTCTTCTTTTAATATCACTTGACAAGAAATTTGATAAGCTTTAAGTATATAGAATTTTGAAGTGCTTAACTCAAATCTATAGTTTTAAGTATATAATGGAAATGTATGAAGTCATCATCAATATGTACTGATAAAGAAAAGTATATAATGATATTTAGTAAGAATGGAATTCATTTTGGTTTAAACCATACCCGGTTCTTGTATGAAATTTCCTCTAATTTAGTTTTAATTGCTAATAATTTCTATCCTAACTGCATGGAACTCCAGTTACTGATACTCCGTAATTATATAAATCACGTCACGTTAGTGGTATTTATATGGCAATCAAAAAAAAGTTGTGAAGAGAGGAAAACTTTTTTTTGTTTTTTTTTATAGAATTTGCAACTAGAAATGGAATTAGATTGTTTCACTTTGGTGAAGTGGTTTACACAATTAGGGCATAAATTAATAATTTTTGCGTTTTTGTTAAATAAAAAAAGGTGTCAGAGCAGAAAATTTGTTTTTATTAGAAAAAATTAATAAGTTGGTGAGAATTTCTTCTTCAATCGCTAAATAATTTTTTTTTATTTTCCGATATTGCGTATCTTCCGGCTAAAGACATATTTTTAATTTGTTAATGAGTTTCGAGTTCACTTGTAATAATGTAACGGTATATTCTTCATTTTGTTCTATCGATATTCTCTGGATATCTAGTTCTGTATAATAATTAAATCAAATCATATTTTCTATCAGATTCTTCCTCATATTTCAATATATTTTAAAGAGATGCAATTGCGATTACACCATTTCCATATGTAATGCAAAAAGTGTCACTTTCAATTCAGAAAGCGGCAATTGGAATTCCGATTATTCAATTGTAATTAAGAAAGCGGCAATTGGAATTCCGATTATTCAATTGTAATTAAGAAAGCGGCAATTGTAATTCACAATAGTCAATTTAAAAATTTCAATTATAATTCAAAAAGAAGAAAAAAAGTTTTATTAGCTTTTATTAATTTTATAAGGTGCAATTTTAAAAATTTTTTATTTGCTTTATTTATCATTTTCTGAATTACATTTGGAGCCTTCAGAACTACAATTACTTATTTGAATTACAAATTTTAGGTTAAATCCGGAATTCATATTGACTAATGTAAATTACCAATCGCGCTTTCTGAATTCAAATTGACGAATCTGAATGACCATGAACGTTTTCCGAACTCAAATTATATAATCCACATGACAACTGACACTTTCTGAATTACAGATGGAAAGGGTGTAGTTTGTATTTGTCGCATTAAAATCGTTAGTTGAGAGATTTCCTTCAACGCTCTCCCCAATCTTTTCCAATAACTTTTTTATTTATTTGTCATTCTCATTTCACTTTAATTCTATTTGAAAGCTCTTAAAAATACCGTTATGAAGATGGAAAAATTCATTGAAATTCTTAATGCATTGCGAAGCGGCCATGCCGGTATTTGTTATACCATAGAGGAGAAAATCTTTCAGCTGCGCACAGAAGCTTTAGTTAGTGAAGAGGTGAAATTTTTTAGCCCTGCCGTAGGCTGGCGGCAATGCATCGAAACTTTAAACTTTTTTTATAATTATATGAAATTATAATTGCAAAAGTTAATCAGTTAAAGATCAACAACAAAGGCGGAACGCGATTAAATTGCTAAAGCAATTTCGTGGCAACTTTGTTTCCTTTTCACTGGTCCAACCGTTCGCGCGACTTAACGTCTCTGGATTTCCTTTTATATGGCCATGTTAAATCATTGCTTTATATCGACAAGCCAGCAACTCTTGAAGCCCACATCCAAAAAAAGAACTCAAAAATTATACTCATCAAATGATCCGTGTAACTGCAGTGGACATATGCCGGGAACCATATTTAAAAACGAAATACTATGAAATTATATACGAGATTATAATAAAAACATTTTATTTCAACAATATTTCTTGTAAATTTTCCATTATCATGCAGCTAAAAAGAACACCCGATAAAAGATAAAAGTGACTTTTAAATCACCGTATGAATGAGATGTAAGTAAATATTTCTGCCCGCGACTGTGCAGCAGCCCACTTGACAGGTGAAAAAGGGGGTGCCAGAATTGATTCTATTTTACAATTTTTTCCCCACACCATTTTTATGAAATTATTTTTACCACAAAATGTTGCCTTTGTGGTATGAATTCTTTGATGTATCTTGTTTCTAACACTCCATTTGAATACTGATGGATGCATGTTGAATGTTGATGCATGTTGAAAGTAGAATAGAAGAATCTCACAAATTATTTAAGACATGTGAGGAGCCCTCCACTCTACTCGCCCTTTAACACCAATTACGAAAGAATTATTGAGCTGCTAATACGATTTTGTTCACACTTTCACAAATTGTAAATTACTTTTAATAATTTTAAACTTTACTTTTAATTAGTTTAAATAAATCCTTTTGGTTAACATGTAATTCTTCTTGAAAGTTTTTGATATTGAAGTTTTTTTTTCTCATTAATCAAAAGAAAAGTTTAATCAATTTCAACAGAAAAAAAACTCGTTTAATATCGACGAAGTACACTCTCCGTGGTTCGATTACCTAATGATGACAAATCATTTTACTGATATTGCTTTTATATGTTAACCGTTATCTATAGTTTTTTTTATATTCCCTGATATCGTCAGTGTTCTATATCGGCTCTCCGATGTTTGTTTGTGTCGACACAAAAAAAAAAAAGATATGCAGGCTTCAAACTTTAACATGGATTTCAATGAAAAGTACAGCAGTGAGCGATTGGCTGAGTACCTATTGCATTTAGTTCCTTTTCGTTGAATTTATAAATACAACACTTTTATTCGTTTTTATTATCAGCGATATAAATCGACATTGTTTTTTGACATTTTTCTTTTACTTACGAAACGTGAAAATTTTTATAATTTTATGGACATGTTTTAGTTAATACGCTGACCAATAGATAACAACTTGAATGTTGGTTTGTTAGTTTGTCAAAGGGTTTAAAAACACGAACACCTAAAGTCATACATACACACAAACAACACGTATTTAACAGTCTTCGTATTTCGACGAGCCAAAACTAGAACAAGAGTTGCTAAATACTCGTATTGTGTGTCTACGTTTTTTTTTCGATAAGAACTCGTTAAGTTATTACTTTAAATAAAATATGTATTAATAAAATATATAAAATTATGATTTAGCTGCCTACATACACACATACATACTCGTACATGTAGAACAGGTGAAAAAAGAGTTTCCATTGAAGTCAATAAGATCGTGAAATTACGATCCGAAAGGGCTGTAAATTCCCATAACTTCTTTTTAATGGCTAGAATAACGGATTTTCGTTGCAAGAGGCTATTCTGAAAATATTTAAAATTCTGCAGTCAAAATACATAAACTGTTTCCCAGGTGATTTCGGGAAAATTTTGATGCGGCGGTGGCAAATAGTTACAGAATAAATGGGAATATTTTAACAGAAACTTCAAAAATGTGGTGGTGGGTTCCTTAAAAATAGGACATTGTAAAATCGTAACAATTATCAAAAAAGGATTAACAATTTCAAAAACTTTGTATATAAAAATCATTATAAAAATTTTAAAATATAATTACATAATTTTTTTCTTATTTATCTGTTTTTTTTTATCAAGCTTTAAGTCACTTTTTTATAAAAGAAATTGAAATTTGTTATTATCCGATATTTCGATATCCTCTGGATATATTCTTCAGGGCAATAATTATAATTAAGATAAAAACATTTATAACAGAAAAATTATTTTTTACTGTTTTTGTTTTTTATACAAAAATTTAAAATTGTTATATTAACTTTAATTATAATTAGTGCCCTGAAAAAGGCATCCAGATATAAAATATTTAAATTTTTTTATAAAAAAGTGACCTAAAGCTTAATAAAAAAAAAACAGAACAATCTAAAATATTGAAGAATCAACAATCAAATAATTCTTTTTTTTTCTTTTAACCAGGAGTAAAAAAAATTTGAATAATAGTTCATTAAATTTCAAAATGATACAAAGTTTCATAGAACACAAGACTAAAGAAGCCGGACAAAACCCAGTTCAGCATTAATGCATGGCCAGCTTCAATAACGAAGGCATAGCACTGCTCACTGA
Source organism: Linnaemya tessellans (assembly GCA_951800035.1). Classification (NCBI taxonomy): domain Eukaryota; kingdom Metazoa; phylum Arthropoda; class Insecta; order Diptera; family Tachinidae; genus Linnaemya; species Linnaemya tessellans. The sequence goes on along the minus strand of OX637532.1, from coordinate 13,762,650 downwards.
ACTTAAGTGGCAGCAATTGCAACTATCAAGTACTAAAAAAGAGATTAACTAAACTCTCCTTCTCATATCTGTTTCATCATCGGGCTTCAAAATGCTTTTAATGAAGTAATCAGATATTTTGAAAATTTTATTTGAATTAAAACACTTGTAGGTACACCCAAAAAAGTTTTTGGAATGCACGTTAATAAAGTCGCTCAATAACACGTTTTTCCTAAATGATTGAAGTCGACTGGCTTTTAATTTATTATTTTGCTTAGTTGTTATGCAAAAAATTTGAATTGCACAATAAACTGTTTGTACAAAAAACACTAAAAAAAATTAACACGAAAATACCGCCGTTAGCGATATATCACAAACCTAAAACATCACCGATATATTGGTATCCCTGCTAATAGATAACCGTTAACGGAACCAGTGTTGCATTTAAACTATTGTGTTGGCAATACAAAAAGTCAAGGATTTAAGAAAACTCTTACTTGTAATCTATAAGATGAAGTTGAATATTTTCAAACTTACAAACAACTCAAAGTTTACTTCAAGTTTTATATCTTATTTTATTATTTTTTTGTGGTGAAATTTCCAAAACTTTTACAAATTTCATAACAAAAAAAAAATTGTAATACAATAAAAGTATCTCAAGTCATAAATGAATGTGGAAATACAATATCGATCCGATTTTCTCATAATTTGTTGTTTTTTGTCAACAGGTTATTCCTACTTTATAAATGCACATGACTGATATTTTATTTGTAAAATGATAAGACTGCTTGAGAAAAATATATGAATGTACATACATACATTTATGGGAAAATGTATAAATACTTGATATAAAGAGAGAGAGAAAAAATAAGTAGTTTATACCTATGCCTAGATTCGATAAATGCCGTCTTATCGTTATCAGTCAATTTCTAACTCTATCATTTTATTGTTATTACATTTTCATCGACACATTCTAACACAACTTTGTATGTACATGAATTTATATGTGTGGATGTATGTTTGTATGTACATTTGAACTAGAAGTGGCCACCTTGATTAGCGTGAATCTTAAGTGGAAGTGAGTAATTTTTTTTCGCAAACATGTAACTAATAAATACCTTTGGTATGATGGAACAAAAATTCAGAAAATGGCACATAAAAATAATTTAGTTGTTGATACATTTCTCGTATACTATTTCCAGATAAAATTTTTATAAATAAAACCGTTTATCACATTCAACTAGGCCAAATAAATGAACTAAAGGCTACGACTGGTAACCTCAATCTACAGTGAAACTTCGATATAACGAACTTCGTTATAACAAAAAACTCAATATAACGTATGTTTTGTTGAGTCCCTTGAGAAAACCTCGTTATTGCAAAGTTTTTCATACAAAAATAAACTATAGCTATAACGAACAAATTCTATGCAAAAAAAAAATCTCTATATAGAGAAATATTCCTTCAAATGCCTCAATATAATATATAATCGGAATAAATCCCCTTATGAAAGCGAAGTCTAAATGTAGTATTTACAAGCGCATTTGTAAAGCCTCTATACAGCGAAGTACTCATACAAAAGCCTCTATACAACGAAGTAAGAATAAAATTATAACAAAATGGTAAACTCCCGTTATCAAAAGAATGAATTCTTAATGTGTGTGCAAAACTATAGTTATAACGAATTTTTTTTCTTATATCTTAAATTTTCGTTATATCAAGGCTTTACTGATTACATATATTTATAGCGAAGCAATGGCTATAACGAAGTATTTTCGGTTACCTTGGAATTCGTTATACCGAAGTTTTACTGTATAATCTTAATTGAATTTAATAAAGCATGAATATCATTTTCGCTGCAAGTTAAATTTGAAATGAATAGTTCTGACCATTTTAAAGGTTTGAACTGATCTCCTTCATCTGGCTTACAGATTTCAACTGATAGCTTTTGGTACATGCGATACTCCTCGGCCAAACATTTATTTATTAGCACTTGTACAACGTTTTAATTAAGTCCCGTACACAAGTCATTCCGCTTTATTCTATAACTATATGTCAACGTCAAGTCAAGACAATATAAAAAATTGGACACTTACCTACTCCTTGTGGACTACAATTGACTACTTTTGACAGGCTGTGACTACTCCCCTAGCCTTTGGATATAGCAATAGGCTGTTAAAAATGTTTAATTGCTGAAGAAATGTAGTACAGACGTGTTCTATTTTGGTTATTGTATTGACGTGCCATTGACAAATGGTTACAGAATAAGGGCTACTATTTATGCAGCTGGAGATGTCAGCTTTGAAAACGCTAATTTTTTTCTAATATACAGACAGGTTAACGATTCTAGCTCCTCAAGTAATTAAATTAGTATACAGAAGTAAAATATTATATATAAATACGGTACAAAGCTTTTTTGTGGTACACTTTGGGATATCTTATAGTCCATCAATATTGATGAAGCATCTATGGTTTAAAAGGTATTGTTATGTAGATAATTTATTGGTAATAAAACATTTTAAATTTTACGTTTTCTATTTTGATTTTGTTTTGTACTTTTCTTGTACATTTTATATCTCTGTTGTATACAGATATATACACACACGAGTACTGATGATGAAAATTTTACGACTTTCGAAAATAGCAGCTCTACTCTACTGTTTAAGTTGGATAATTAAATTGATGTTGACTTTTCCTTGTACCTTGGAATATTTATCATGTCTTTCTGATTAAAAACACACTACGATATATACAGTCGAATCAGCTTTAGCGCAAACGCTTTATTGATAAAATCGTATTACTGAAAGCGATACAAATCCCCGCACTGATTTTAAACGCAGCTAGTCTTATTCACTTCGCTTTAGCGAAACATCGCTTTACTGAAAATATCGTATTACTGATAACGAAAAGCAAGCCCACAACTAAGATTTGTATCAAACTTACTTCGCTTTAGTGAAAAAATAAAAAATGACAAATTTATTTATTAGAAATCGATTGCATAACTTAAGGCCGAAAAAATTGTGCATATTTTGTCCGTTAAAAAATTAAATAGCGAAATGTATTTATCCTTTTCGCTCTTATTGTATTTTTCTATTATATTGTCAATGCAAGTGGCTAGACATTTTCGAGGAATTCGTGAAAAATTTCAAGAACACAATGTGCACATATGCATGTGTATGTTTTACTGATTTTAAGCAATACGCTTAATTGTAACAAATTTCAATAATCCGAACTACGTTTTAGAGAAAAAATCGGATAACTGAAAAAATTGGGTTTTGGTTATTTCCAGTAAAGCGGAGTCGACTGTAGTTCGACACAAAATATATATTTACAATGGAGGTATTTTCCTTATTTGGGGTATTCTAATAGAAATAGAATATAATAAAGGCCTACGTGATTTCGCACGAATGATTTTTGGCATATGAGTGAAATGTTACTCACAATGCCAGCTCAAGGTGGTTGGTACACTGTCTTACATATTTTTAATTCCTTTATTTACTTTAAGACTGTCATAACTTCAAAAAAGCAATGTTTTTTTTTTTTATTTAATAATGCAAAATTAATCATCACATGCGTTTTCAACTTGGAAAAAAATTCAGGCGAATTTGTTGTTAATCACCACCTCCTTAGGGTGGAACATTATTTCATATTTCTAAGGTGTGAGAATTGATTTTTTGTTACGCCAGTATTTTTAAGTTATGGCGGTCTTAAAGTAAATGGATCAAATAAATATTTGATTTCAATATCAAAGTGTTGTTGATTAGATTTGCTCTTAAGCAAATATTGTAGCAAAATGTTTATCGGTAGTAAGGTGAAGTAGTAAAGTGTACAAAAAAGAAAAATAATAAAATAATATATAAAATAAAAGCTATATGTACTTGGAAGAACGTGTGTGTTAAATTTCGGGTTCATATTTTCAGTAGTGGGGTTGACTTACCTACATACACACTTATACGTATGTATACACTTGTGTGAATCTGCATACATCTATGTACAATATATTCAATAAATAACGTGGCATATAATTAAGCATTATGTTGCATCCACATGAAATTTAAATATTTTCTTATATCTTGTCCCTCAGTATTCTCTGCTGGTTGCTACTCTGTGACATGTATTTCTAAATTATGTAATATACGGCCCTGGTTTGAAACTCCACTAAGAGAAAAAATTTTCAGACTTTTTATAATATATAGAGGCTCAAATATCATATCCGAAAGAAAACTATCGTCGTATATAATTTTTAGAACGTCTTCAGCATCATTAATTACTTCGCAAATCGTATGATATCAAATAGATTCGGTTTACAGAATAGGACCAATAATATTATGCCCCCAAAATTATTCTCATTATCCGCATTTTCAGTTTTCTTGTATAAATTGGAATCCTCTTGCAGCCAAAATTAATTAATTATGAAGTTTAGAAATAATTACTACTTATAAATTTATTTCGTGCTAAAGCAAATTGTAATTGAAGTATTTTCTTATCATTGTATGTTTATTTTTTAATATACTGTCATAGAATATTAAATATTTTTATTTGCTGAATTAAAATCGAATATAACTTTTTGACTTTTTTTCAAATGTATTGACAATTTTTTTTGCCATATACATACGCATTTCTTAGTCTTTGTTGTGATGAACAAAGCTTTAGTATAATTATTTATTCTAAACTCTAAGTGTACAGAAAATAGATCATTTTACTACAAAGTGCTTAAGAATACTGGAGGCTACTTAAACTAATAAAAAAAAAATTAAATAATACATACAAGACAAATATGTTATATCTGATCAATTCACAAGCCTTGTGGTATCGTTTGAAGTCGCATTTGAAATGTGGGAAAATTTTGTTAGAAAGATTTTTTTTAAATAGATTTTTCGTATACAACTTTAAGCGACACAACAACAAGTCTTGTTAATTGAGCAATTGAAAACAGCCAGTTGAATATATAAAATTAGTAAAATATTGATAATTAAACTAATGATATTTTTAATACTTTTTTTTAATATTAATTAGCTATATATATTTTAAAACCACTTATTTTCGATTTTTTCTTTACTTAACAACGGCCTGTGATCGTTTTCAGCAGACAAGCCATCAGCTTGGCTGTCGCACAACACGTTTGCCTGCCCACATTCCTCACTGGGCACACGTTTATATGAATGCAAACGTCTGCGACTACGTGGCCGGATACAATATTCAGACTTTGACTTTAATATTGTAGGCTTGCTACGTGGATAAGCTCGAGAGCAGTGGGGAGAAAATATGGAGGGATAATATTGTCTGTAAATGAAATAGGAGACAAATAAGCCAATTAAACTGCCAATTGTTACATCTTCCCAGTGATGATGATAGTCACAAGTACGACTAACAGCAATTAAAACAGCCAAGACTAAAGGTGTTAAAGAAACAAACAATCGCCAAGACTCGCCGCGACCACGACGATTAAAAGCATGAAGTTTGGAGCCTACATAGTAGGTAATAAATCCAAAGCCCGCAAAAGCAACTGTGATTACAAAGACTATTAATTATGGTTTTTACTTAATATATTGGCTTAATGCTTCCTACTTACATGACGAATGACCGCTTGGAAAACTTTTGCGTCCTTCATTTATATCATGTGCACTGCCAGTACAATTGAACAAGTCCAACATATTTTCGGTGCCAGTGCCATTATGCGACAAATGCATTATGCCATCGGGAAAACAACGATAATAATAATCTGGCCTTGGACGACCCACACTTATTTTCAAAAGGCTTGTAAACAGACCATTTAAGCCCAAAATTAAAGTCCAAGCCCAACTTGCAGCACGAAAATCTCTTTGATTCTTTGTTAGAGCAAGATGGATTAGAGTTGCAAAGAACGGGCCAAGTATGACAGCAAATAGAAGGACTACTGGTGAAACAAAATCTTTGGTGCGGGGATTTTTATACATCCACATTTCTTCAGAATGAATAATGCGTTTGAAAGTGGTCTGTGTTTCCAACTTGCTGAAAATAAAAATATTTATAATTATGTTAATGCTTTAATATTTTGAAAAGATAATGAAAATCTGGCTGTAGATGCTCTTTATGTATACGTACATGTATACCAGAATTGGGCAATTTCAATTAAAATTACATGTAAAAGTAATTGAAATTTTCTCGATTGTAATTACAAACATGTAATTGTAATTAAAAAAATTCTAATTATAATTTCCCAGTGTAAGTTTAATTGAAAATCCTCAAATAAAATTATATGTAATTCTAATTGGAAAGTTTTCAAAAAATTTATATTATGTGTACACATTTTTTGATATGTATTAATATAAAGTTAAAAAAACTCCTTTTTTAAAATTTCAAAGATTAGAGTTCTTTTTAATTTGTTTTTCAAATTAGATGTCATGAAATTAAATTTAAGACAAGAATAGTTTCATTAAAATATTTGATTGATAAAACTCATTTACTTTCGGGCTCATGTTTCTCATAACTACAAGTTACAAGTAAAAATACCTACAAAACAACAACAATACAAAACCCCAACCGCCCCGTTTACTCTTTAAAACAAAGCTTTCATTTTAAGATTTATTTTCCTTAATTCATTAAAAATATTGTATGTCAATAAACTGCTTATTTCATATATTTGGTATACAAATTTATCAATGAAGGTTATAATTATAAAATATAATTATTATGAATGTAGTCTTACAAATTCTAACGTTATATAAAAACTATTTATTTTATAAAACTATTTATTATATAAAATAAAATCCATATATTTATAAACTGTTTGTATGTGTGGTTAATTTGTCTGTGTTCCTGGCTGGATGTTTTTTCATCTGTCTAAATTGTTATGCTTAACAATAAACAGATAATTAGCACTCGCCAATTATTATCATAAACTGATAGCAAGGACTCAGACGCAAAGAACATTTTGGCTCTGGAAAAAAAGCGAAAGAGATATATGGAATATTGGGAATATTAATCGTCAGGGTTGGGGAATTTCGTACTAACCAAAATAACTTGTAAAAATGAATGTAAGAACTTCTCATATTCAATTTTCGTTAAAAACATTGGTTAAATAGTTGATATTCCTACAAACTAGCACCACTTGAAACAGTGGAAAAATTGAACAAAGAACGCTGAAGAGATGGCGTAGCGGCCTCGAAATCAGTACTGATCCGTTCTGCTGGTTTAATGACTATGAAAAATATTCTTAATATTCCACTCTCAAAAATAATTAATAGATTGTAATCACGTTCATTTATTAAAAAAAAATAAAATAAAAAATAATTTGCAGTTTCGCAGATTTGAACTTATAGCCTGTTGAGAAAATTAACATCCTGTAATACAATTTACATAAATAAAGGTTCACTATTAAAATAGAAATTCATACATAAAGAACATTTTGGTTTACAAAACTCAACAAATACTTTTACAAAATGTATTGTTGTTTTGTAAATTTTGTAGTTTTGTAAATTTTGTAGTTTTAAGAAATAACCCCTTTTCCTGATCGCAAATATTGTTCTAACAAAGTAGGTTTATGCCCTCTTTTTGCGTTAGTGATATTGTATATGGAAAACAAATACAAATTTGTAAAAAATTTAAAAAGCTGTTTTTGTTTTTCATATAATTTATTCACCGAATGAACACATCTAATTCTGGACTTGCCAAGCATTTGAGAATATATGTTAGGCCCTAATTTTGTAAATCACTTTGCAACGTTCACAATAATTTCTGTTGACTTTTCACAATTTTAAGAACATTTTTTTAAAAGAAGAATTTTTTCAAAAATTCAACACAAAATCATAATTGCCTTTTATCGTTTCATTTACGGGCATACTTATGAAATATTAAAGAAACGTTTGCCAAAAATATAGTGGTTACGCTTATTTCTGCAAATATTTTTAGATGTGAACATAGCTTTACTCTCTTTGCTGTATTTTACTATATTTGCTTTAGTTTTTTATAAAAAAAAAAACATTTTAAACATTTTGAAAGGCAAAGCAAATTGTGCACAAAACCAACACAAATTTTTATTTATTTTTTGCTTTCCTATAAACTCCACTAATGCAAAGAGATTAGGGCGTTAAAGTTTGTATGAAAAACATAGAGAAATACATATTTAACATCTTTAAAATTGTTTTTGTTTTCCATATATGTACATAAATTGCATTTTGGTGAAGTAATTTACACACTACTACATACTTATAAATTCTCATATAATTCAATTGCCATTAAACTTACCTAAAGACAACAACCAAAACAACTCGTATACCAATATCGATCATATCACTGACATAATGAGAATGTTTGCCAAATATTTGCGAACAATTAAAAATATCAGCATCATCGTCGTCATCTGCATCTAGACTGTGGGAGGTTCTGTGAACTCTTTGTTGCATTTCTTGATGCTGCTGTTTATGATGCTGAGGTCCACCGCTCAAAATTCTGCGAGCCATTTTACGTTTCTCCGACTTACTCATCATTAGTTCATCCTCCTCTTGACCTGTGCTGCTATCACTTGTCGTGTATCTGTTCAATTTCTCAGCTGAACTCCCACTAATGCTTCTTTTCACTATTCGCTTAGTATATAATCGTCCACTAGTTGTATGTCGTAATGGTGGGGTACTCGATGACATTGCTAATTTTCGTGACGGTGTTTGTAAAATATTACTCGTAGATAATGAATTATGTTGTCGGTGTAATTTCTTTCTGGGGGGATAAGTATCGAAATTGTTGTATCTCAGTTGTTGAAACTGAGTTAGACGGCTGTGCAGCGTACTTTGGTTTCTATAAATTTCTTCTTCGCTGTTGCCAATGGAATTTTTAAACATGATCTCTGCTTCAAGTTCAGCAGAAGTCTGTTCGCTTTGATGTTGCGTTTGACGCGTTAGATTCTGTTGAATTATTGTAGAGAGAATGGAAAACAAATTGTATAATACGGATAACGATAAGATACGAATTACCGTTGTGTGAGTTTTGCAAAAGAAATGTATTTTACTAAAGTTCATGCACACATACATACATAAATACATGCATATGCATGAGTATGCAACAACTTTGTGAGAAGGAATACTTGTGAGTAGTAATTTTGGACGAAATTACGTACTTCAGCAATCAATTTGGAATAGAATTGTACAGGATTTTGAAAAGATTATGTACATGTACAACCATATTTTATAAATATTTTAATGAAAAGTTAGGAAGAGCAGCTCACATATTTCGGAATAACAGTTTTTATTGTTTTAAATAAAAACGGATCCTCCCATTTTAAATGTAATAACTTATGGCGATTTCTTTCCTGGAAAATATGTAACATTTTGTCACTTTTTATTCTAAAAAACCACAATTAGGAGCAATTTTAAAACAAAACACATCTTCATAAGAGATGGTAGATCAATTTCCAATAATATCACTATTTTCAAATGTTATAATGCTACCATTTTCCATTGAAAAGTGCAAAATATGTAGCATTCTTTTTTAGAAAAGAAAACCACATTAGCCTTTCTGGTAATAAAATTGGTGTACATATCAATTTTTTTTTTAAATACAGATAAATATTTTACTGTTATTCACCTCCGATAATTAATACTAACATCTTCAAAAAGGAAAACAACTGTTTCTGAATTTCCCTTTCCCCAATTTACCTTTTCACACACACGTTTATTATAATAGAAGGATATTTTCATAATTAGGCCGATTCTGCAATCTAGGTCTTCTGAATATTTGAAATATATAACAAATAGTTTTTCATATTTCTCCTTATTTATAACACTACAAAAAGCACTTTTTCTCTTTCTGTCTGCCAAAGAACAACTATGCAGAAACATTTGAACGTTTACACATATTTCCACATATATGTACATTTATGTATGTGCTTGCAATAAAAAACGTAACGGAAAAATGTTATTGCTGGTTTTCAAGCAAATTTCAAATGCCTTTTTACCATTTTTATGCTAAAAATTAAAAAAAAATATTTATATTGTGCACATCTACATAAAAATGCCATTAAAGTCATATACTTTTTATCAACATTGGTGGACGATAAGATTCTTAAAAGAGTACCACAAATATGTAGCGTGTTAATAAATAAGAAACGAAAAATAATATATGTATATTTTTTTTGTGCTAAACAAAATTCGGTTTATAATTTATGAAAAAAAGGAAAACGATAAATAATTTGAAATTTTATTATCATTAATAGTGTTAGACAAAATCTTTTGTAACAAATTTATTAAAAAACTAAACTAGCAGAATTTATTACTTATTCCTGACAACTTAGTTTTTGAGAAATATGTTAATGCATGTCATTCTGTTTCATAGTGTTATTAATTTTCCCCACAATAAGTAGAATTTAATGTGTTAATTATTAAATATACAATTAACTATTTAACTAACCGTGTTATTACGTCTTCGCACCAATGAATAATTCATAGTTGGTCTTTTTATAGTTGATGGTTGAATCAGAGATCACCCTCGAATTAAAATAACCAAGCCACATAAATACGTTTGAAATGCATATATTTATAAATATCGTATGTGTATATCTATTTGTTTCTTTATATACTTTCAATATCTCTAAAAAACAATTAATAATATATTACAAATTGATTCGGCAATTATTTTCAATATAGATTGACCCAAAAATTTTCATTGATTTGTCTACATATGTATATCGTTTGGTGTTACTTTTTTATTCCTTCTTGAAAGTTTTCCGGTTGACTGTAGGTACTTACCCTTTACTACTTTTTTATCTAATACGTGGCTTTTATGTGTTGATTATCTTTAGAAAATTTTATATAAATATTGCAGTTTTACCCATTATTAACAATAGTTCTGTATTAACTCCTTAAACAAATGTTAAAGAAATAAACACAAAAGCAAACAAGACAAATGTCATTTAAGTAAATCAAGGAATTCTTTAAGTTTCCAGTGTTGTAAAACGTTAGAAATTTAAACAGTGGTTACACGTTCCTCTTAAGAGAATTAAATTAATACAGGGCACACTGATACAGGTAGGAGCGATAGCCCATACGGTTATTTTGTTTTTGGGAAAAATTCTAATACAAACGTCAAAATTTCTGTACATATTTACATACATACAAAATTTAAAAGCAAATGTAGAAACAAACATGTATATTTTGTTTTTGTACTTTTTCGTTTTGCTTTGCTCTACACAATTAATTGTGAAGTTTGAATTAGAATTCACAAAAACAAAATACATGTAGGTTTTTATTTTTGTAAAACCGCTCCTACCTGTATCAGTGTGCCCTGAAATTAATATATAAGAATTTGCTGTAGAAGCAAACGACTATTCACGTTTTTAATAAGACCTCATATCACAAAGAGAAACATAATGGTAGTATTTTCGTATACACAATAAGAAAACCTTGCTATATACACTATTTCTTGTTCATTGCAAAGATATATTATATAAGTGCTGGGAAACGTCAATTTTCTTACAATGTGTTGAATAAATCTATTTTCGAAGCACTTCCTAGTCATATGATTATTTACTGTTTTCACCGTAGTTCAATAGAGGAAAAATATTGGGTATCAAAACAATTTTAAAATTGGATTTTTTTAACATTTTAATTTAGAAAACAATGAAAAGCGATTTAAGTGATATAAATAACTTACTGGACTCCCTCTATTTGGAACTGCTTAATTTAGTGGAACAGCAAACAGCATGTAGAATTAACATTGAACGCACAAGTGAGAATATCTATCTATTAAAGGTTGAAAAAATAAAACTAAATTTATTTTATGGTAGCTAAAGCCGGACAACTGTTGCTAGCCAAAACTCGTTACAATCAAGGATCTCAAAGTATAAGTTTGGCTCAAATACCAACAGAAAATACCGATCAATTTAATGCTCTATGTAAGGTGACAGAAGCCACAAATGACACATCAGTTTCGGGATGTAAAAGAAGCTTGCAACGACATGCAGTGAACAAGGAACAGGGTTATTTAGAACCCATGCATTGGTTTACTGTTTTGCCTGCAATATCTCTTCGTAACGCAGCTGAACAGTACAAGAAATCATTGGATTACATTGTGGAAAGCGTCAATTTACAAACGGAAATGATGACCGTAATGAAAAGCATACACCATTTAAAAAATCTGAAAGAGAAATTTTAACTTTAACAATTACATTTATTTCTTAACAATTTGTTATTCGATTTTGCGCTATTCATCTTTACATTTAAAAGTCATTTTAAGAAGATTGTCCATGCCGCATTCAATAACATCGCCATTTTTAATGGGCTGGGAACCCTTGGGCGTTCCAGTCAATATAATATCATGAGGTTCAAGAGTCATATATTTGGATGTATAAGCAATGAGATCATCAACTTTGAAAATTAAATCGGATGTGTTCCCTTTTTGCTTACTTTCTCCATTCACTTTGAGCCACAAATCCACATTATGAGGATCTTTAATTTCATCTAGCTTAATGAAACGTGATACTGGAGTAGAGGTATCAAAACCTTTACCCAAAGTCCATGGCTCTCCTTTCGAACGTGCCACTCCTAACATGCATTGCGCTGTCATATCCAAAGCTAAACAATAGCCACCAACATAATTGAGAGCATCGGCTTTGGATACATTTTTACAACGTTTTCCTATTATTACACCCAGCTCGACTTCATAGGCAACTTTTTCAAACAATTTAGGTATCTGCAAAAATAAATAAAAGCAAAATTTTAATGTTTTGTTTTTTTGAGTAAACATTTTTAAACAAAAATTCTAGTGTTTTTTCTAAAATATCCCCATAACTCAACTTACTATAATATCTTGACTTTCTTCTATTAAAGATGTTGAAGGTTTCAGAAACAACAATGGCACTTTCGGAACTGGCACATTTCTTTCCTTGACTATGTCCCTTAAAATTATATGTTACGAAATTTTCATATACATGTGTGCTTTATACAATATTAAGTAGAATAACTTACATATAATTCAAAGCGGCCCCTACAATTTTTTTGGTGTTTTTAGCATAAGATTTCAAATCAATACTTCCAGCAGTAGCCATTGTCCTCTTTGTAATAACAGTCAAAATGCTCGTTATAATCACTTTTAGTTTAGGAACAAAAATGTTTGTTAATTAAAATATTTGAATCAAGGTGTATTAAACTAGGTGGCACCACAAGGAGTTGTTGTACAACAATACAACAACCACATTCGTTTTTTGTTTGTGTAATGGACAAGTTGCTGTCAAAAACATATATGTATAAAACAAAAGAAAGAAAGAAAAATTGTGAAGAATTGTTTTAACTCAAACATTTATTAATTGTATTGTGTGATTTTAACCAATGGAAAAATTGGATATTTTGATTGTGCCATTTCTTTTTGAGCTTGGCAACTATTCTGGCGTATTGTTGCAAAAAATGGCCAGTGTTTTCCTGAATATGTGTAAGTTTAATGTTCAAATTTATTAGCTTGATTATTCATGAACATTTTGAAACAAAAATATTAGGTGATGATGAATTGAGAGCAGTTTTCGCACACGAAGCATCCCTTTGAATGGCAAACATACATGTTTTTTGGCAACCGAGGTACATGTTATGGAACCCTTGTTACAAATATATGTATGCATATGAGCGGCAGAAAGCAATACGTTTAATATTAATAGTTTGTATGAAAATTAAACTTTATTTACATCTTGTGCACGACCTTTGCTTTCTTTAAAGTTATTTGTTTATTGAAAAGGGAAATAAGGAGATCGAAGAAAAAAGAATAACGCTATTTATTTTTTTATTATATTAATAAAATAGTTTCATCATTTATTAATAACATAAAATTATTTCCTATGTTGCTTAACAACTCGTACATACTTTTTTGTTGCTCAATGGAAAATCAATTTTATACAAGATTGAAGAACAATTACATTTCATATTGAATAAAAGGTGATATTTCAAAACCTAGATACTGTACTATATTTTATGTAATGCGCAAAGTGTTTTTGTTGACACATTGAAATGGTAATGAAATACTATTGAACAAACTTCTTCAAAATATCATTTCTACAGTATGCACATCCAAAAGTAAGCTGGGAATTCGCCAGCTATTTTAATTAATGATTTGTACTACTATGTACATACACATACGTATTAAAATTTTATTAATGGACTGCAAAATAATATAAAATATTAAGTACATCTAACAATAAATTTTTATATTAATGGTCATACTTAGTCTATAGATTTTATACTAATTTCTTTTGATTTCGTACAGCAGATGGCAATTTGGCCTACAATAACAATTAAACAATATACTACGGCTAATACTAGGAAATATATTCCATAAACTATATATTGATTTCTGGCATCTAGACCGAAACCCACTGAGTCGGTGACAAAAACCAAAGTTAGTATGGTTTGTAATATTAATGCAGCTAAAGTATTTATGCCAAATTTTAAACCAAAAATATATTCACTTAAATTTTGTGCCACAATAGCACTGGCTATTGTTATGACAAAGAAATAAAATACACCAAATATGACATACATAATATATGCTACCCAAAGAAAGTTAGTAACTGCTGATATTATTAGAAAAACACCCATTAGTATTGAATATATTGTTAAAATCCACATATGCCACTTCTTTTCTTGCACTGCGTTCATAATACCAGCAGTTATTGCTGCTGCAGCTCCTAAAAGCGTTACGGCTGCTTCTACACCGCCATTATAAAAGCTTTCATTGTTTTCATCAATCTCTTTCCACAGAATTTGAGCATAGGAAATAACTTGAAGTTGACCACATGTTGCTAAAGACCACCAAACACTCCACTTAAGCATAAAAAGCAGTAACGCATTTTCACTCTTCACTTTAAATTATCCAAACTTTTAGTTTTGTTATCACTTTTCACAATTTAAAATTTAATTTCTGTTATTTTTTGTAGTTGCTTCGCTTTGTACAAACAAACAAAAATTTGACATAAACTTGTCCAAAAGTTCGTAAAGCAAAAAATTGTCACCTGAGCTTGTGATGCCACCTAGTTAAATACACCTTGATTTGAATGATACAACTGATGAAAGAAAGGGTCGTTTCAAACTGAAATGCTCCTTAAACTTTCAAATACAAATTGTTTAGCAAAATCATACATTTTCTCTTCAACTTACTTTTTATTGCTGGAAATTCTATTTCTTTTTGCCGATAAGCAACTGTATTGATAACTTCTGACTTTGTTTATCAATTGCTTTGCCTCAACGATTGTGATCATCGGAAGAAATCGTCATTATATCATTTCTTTGATAAGAGAGAAATTCAAAACAGCTTTCGAGTTAGGGTTTCTCATCCTGAGATAAATGAAATGGGTTTTTGTAACAAATATGCCAAAGTTTCTTCTTGGGTTAGCCGCCGGTAAGCATCAAGAAAATCGGATTTGTGGTATTATAAATCGGTTCTTTTCCTACTTCTTTTAAAAATCACTACATGCATCGGAATGAATAAACACGATATGTAGTACCACATCATAGGGGATTGTGGTAATAGTATCATCTATACTCTGCATTAGTGTCAAGTGCAAAAATGTCAATTGGGCAAAACAACATTTAACACTAAAATCGCTCCAATGATTGCTACCAAATAATTATTTTACAAACGACCAAGTTACCATCACCAGTTGTTTCACTCATTTCAGTTTTATTTCTGGTCGCGTTGAGTTTAGTTGTATTTATTTTCTCCATGTTTGGGTAAAACAGTTATTGGAGAAAAGGATTGTGAAAGTATTTATAGCCAAAACGGTTGCATATTCTATGCATTTTTGTACTGTGAAATCTCGTTTATATAATAATAATTCCAAATATTGTATGTTAAAACACAAAAGTTGATTTCTTTTGCGAATGACTTGCGCTTGTCCATCGTTTTGTGATAAAAATCCGAACATAATTTGTGTATGGCAGAGAGAAATAAATAATGAATTAAATTGCCAATGGCAAAGTGAATAAGCGCGAGAGGGCTAGCTGTATAGAGCCCAAACTTATACAAATCATTCATTGTTGCAGTGTGAGAGGGATAACTGCAGGTGGTATAATATATCAGTTTATTCTTTTCACTCGTACAAAACATAATTGTAGTGTACGTGTTGTTATTGTAAAGAAACGCGATTGTGTTTTGGGAGAAGATTCAACTTATTATTTAATTTTTTCGATTTTCACTGTGATTCTATTTATTTTTTTTTATTAAAAATTGTCGTAAATACATATTTGTGTTCAAAACAAAAATAATTAATTGACATACTTGTTACTTAAGTGAATTTTTGTTGTAATTCATATCGTCAAAATCGAAAAATCATAGCAGTTCAAAGGAATTTAGCAAAAGTTTATTTAAAAAATAAATATGATGAAAATGGAGACTGATAAAATTATGGATGAGACCAATTCCAACTCGCAACCTGTAAGTTTACATATGTACAAATATAATTTTTGTTATATACGATTTAGCCTTACTAATGAATTAGATATGGCTAGCATTTGCTTCATCTTAATCCAAGGTTTTAGTTATTCAACTTTAGTTATCCAAAAAGTTATTTTTATATAAATATAATTTGCAATATATATTGTATATACATATATTTGTATATATATATATATATATATATATATATATATATATATATATATATTCTTTTTTTTAACAATATCTGAATTTGCCTGCGTTCAATATGTATAAATAAAAATTTAATGTAATAAATACATAAATACTGAGATGAAGACAAAGGCAATTTACTGTAACAATTGCACAGTGGGTTTGGTAGAACAATGTGCATATATACAAAAATGGCGGGGTCTACATCAGAGTGTAGTCGCCTTTCGCAGGCTTATTAATGGATTTAATTGCACTCTTGTCCGTCCGAAAGAAAATTGATTGACCCGCCATTCTACTGAGACCTTTTGACTCAATGATTCGTTTAAGAAAAATTATAGATTTAGTCGAATAAAGTGATTTTTATTTGTTTTATTTGTTTTTGAATTGAATTCGTTGCTGAACACTTGCAAATAGAAAAATTACTGTAGTTTAATTTTCAAAATATTTTCCATACTTAGTCTGTAGTACGTAAATATGTTATTTCCTCTTTGCCTTTAAAAGTCAGAGACTTCATTAAAAAAAACGGATGGGAGTAAAGGCAAAGGTATATGTAGGTCGATATAAAAATATAGGAATCTAAAGATTTCAATTATATGTTACGCTTAGTGAAAAGTATAGAGGCGAGTTAATTTACTTGCATTATTAAATTTTTTATCTTTGATAGGATATTCTAATATATGCATGTTATAGATTTGATCATAACTCACAAGTCACTAAACATTTTTAAAAATTGTTTATTTAATAGATACGTAATAACATTTACATTTACCCATGTATGTATGTATGTATGAGAGTATGTACTATTAATGCATAGTCGGACACAAGGTTAAATTTACACGTTAATTATATGCACATATAAAACATGAAAAATCTATTTTGTTTATTGAGTGCTTACTTTCTTTAAAACTTTAACGATTAAGTAAGCTTTAAATCAAAATTAACATTTTGCAACTTATGTTTGAGTACGTGCTTTAATTAAAAAAGCGCGTGAGTGTTTTTCATCATATTATTATTACACGTTACTAGCAGAGCGCTGCGTCGTGTGTAAAAACAGTTTATGGATAAGTTTTGGAAGTGAGCCGTAGTTATCGCTGTGGCTACGAAGTGGACAATGTGGTCGTGTTAATTTTTGCCAGGCTGTTTAAATGATGAAGGCCATGTATTTAAAACTGTACATAGGTATCTACATACATACATACATAAATACATATCTATATGCATAACTAAAATGTGTGCTACTATGTAATATATACCGTACTTATATGTATATATAGTTTCCCAGTTTATAATTATCTTACTTAAATTCTATTCATATTAACTTTCAGTTTACTTCAACAATGCTATATGATCCAGTTCGCAAGAAAGAATCCTCTCCCACATTTCAAGTTGAACGTGAAACCTGTTTGACATATTTTTCACAATGGAACGAAGCAGACCAAGTGGATTTTGTTGAACAACTACTGTCGCGCATGTGCCATTATCAGCATGGTCATATAGATGCTTTTCTGAAGCCAATGTTACAGAGAGATTTTATTTCACTATTACCGAGTAAGTTAAGTTTTTATATCTACTTATGCATTTTATAATATTAGCAACTGTAAAGTTTTGTATGATTTATAATACAAAAGAACTTAACCGGCAGATGGGCATATGTAAGAAAGAACTGTGCTTTATGTCAACCATGTCAAAGTATTACTTTAACTATATTTTCAATATTCTGCAACTCCTTTGAGGAAATAACTAGTAATCGACTTGATTATACAAAATAAAGTATATGTGTTTGACTTCATTATTATGAACCAATGGAAAATAAAATGAAATAATTGAATCCTTGTACTTCATGCATAAAAAAGCAGAATTCGATACCTACATATGTATATGTTGTATATTAATGCTGATTTTACAAAATTACGTATCTGCAATGTTATATGGCATGGCAACCTGTTGACAGAAGGAAAAATCTGAGTTTAAATAGGAGAAAAGTGTTTATTTAAAATATGTAAAATACTTACCGAACAGAAATGCATATTGTTGCCATGTGTATATTACTGTAAACAGTGTTATAAAATATTAAAACAATATAAAAGTAGGTTTTTGAACTTAGGAACTGTATTCTCACGTTTTTTACGTTAATTAGTTATTAAATATGATTCTATACACTGTTGAATTTGCAAAGGTATCTGATGTTGAATAAATATCTTCATAAAAAATTTCCTCCTTTACAGATCGAGTTTGTGTATAACTACAAACATATTTATGAAAACAAATAATAAATGATACTTCATGACAATAAAAAATTTACATACATATGGATATTTTCAACTTAAATTTAACTGTGTTCGCTTTAAACTTCAACTAATTCCTGCTTTTTTGTACGTTTTTGTATTTTACCTGTTTAATTACTTTGTATTTTTGCAATGAAATCAATAACCTTTGAGTCATCAACAAATTTTAAAAATAAAAACTAAACCTGCATGAGTGAATGAAATGTTTTACAAATAAATTGTACATATTTATCAAATGCAGCAACAACACTGAACAATTTTTATTAATTTTGAATAAGCCATAAGTAAAACATGATTCAAGGCTTTAAACTTTCAGTGTTTTACATTTTGCTTTTAGTTAAAAACAAATAAATTATTTATCTTTCAGGTAACTTTATTGTTTAATCAATCATAATTCAATTATAATAAGAGAACAAAGTGGTTTTTTCTCTTATTGCGTTATATAAGTTACATTAACTTTGTTTAATAAATAAGTAACTCAGACGAAGATGATATAGTTCTATGACAACTTCTGATATAATCATTTTTACATTAAAAATAAATCAACGATAGACATATTACAAAATTACAGTTTGGAAGCCAATATGTATATGAAATATATTGTGTGTGCTATCGGTGACACACTATGTGTTCTCGGCTTAACTTTCGCGTGATTAGAGGTTACATACGTAACAGCTATTGTGATTATTCGCCTAAACAAGTTGATAATTGTTAGATTTTAAGTATAAAGTTTTTTGTATGTAAATATTTTTCTAACGAAACTGCAAGTATATTGATAGTATAGATTGATTCTTTTAATAACGGTGCTTATATACAAATGATATACATGTTATTTAACCTTTATTCGAATGATGAAAATTTTAAATTTAGAAAATAAAATTACATAGGAATACTGTTTCAATTAAGGCGCCTTACTTTTTTAAATTTTTTTTTATATATATTATTTAATAAATATTAGTGCTTTTTTTGTTATGTAGTCAAGAATGTTTATATGGCTGCATATCAAATCGTCAGTAGCCATTAAAATAATTCCAAAATACAATAAAATTGTTAGTGTATCTGACGTTTTCAGATACCAAATTGGGACTTACTAGGACCTAAGTGGGCTGTATTTGTTAACTAGGACTGGCAACCTAACCTAGCACATATTGGCTTTAATTTGTACTGAGTTTTCTTTATTCTAGCTTAGGGGAAATGTGAAAATATTGCCTTCGTAGAGAAATTACAAACAAATATTTTATTGTAATTTGTAACATAAATATGTATACGCAAATGCATATATACACCTAGTATATATAAACATACACACGCATGCATGCATCTCACGTTCAATAATACACTTTTCCCTAAAAGATCTAATAATGTTCAAAGAAATCATATATTTTATAAATGTGTAACCTTTTCTTGGCCTTTCCCATCTTAAATAAATCCACAAGAAGTACTATAAAGAAAAACACTAAAAGAGACAAACGAAACGACAATTACTCATTGTTTTATTTAGTTTTTGGTGGAAAACCAGTTATGACACGATGTGCCACAATGTAGATATGTCTAAGATCTCTGAACGACGAGAAATCTTTCTGCCTGTCTGAATGTCTGCTTGTATGTGTTTATGGTTATTTAGTTTTGGCTTAGTTTTTTAAACTGAATATAATACCATACATCCATATGTATGTATGTACATATGTACGTACATAAAATGCTTTTGCATCAGTTTCATATTTGTGTCTTCTGTATTTTCTTCGTTTACTTTATTTATATAAACAATAAAACTAATGTTCAGAAAAAAAATATAATATAATATATATATATATATATATATATATATATATATATATATATATATATATATATATATATATATATATATATGTATATATATATATATATATATATATATATATATATATATATGTATATATATATATATATGTACATATATATATGTATATATTTATACCTATATATATATATATATATATATATATATATATATATATATAAATATACATATATGTATATATATATATATATATATATATATATATACACTTGAGCTATTTGTCCATCAGGCTTCATTCCCTAATAACAATGTTGTGGACACATTGGGCATATGTCTTATACATATTTGAGTAATTTTCAATGTCACATTTTCACAATATTATGAAGGCATTGCTTATTATGGAAAATGTGTGAAATATATAGTAGAAAAAATCTCGCATGCGATATATTATAAGTATCTGGCTCTACATTTGTAGTTATCTTCACACTCATTAATTAACCATAAGGTAAAAAATTAAGTTGACTAAATTTAAAAAAAATCTGTTCCATAAATGACACAGAAAAATTATTTGAAAGTCAAATTTTATATATTTATTTATCTGTGGTTTCCTTTGAGAACGGCCTATGTGCACGTTTACATTTATTTCTTATAACTAAATGATTTTCATTTTAAATTAGGTTAAACGTGATTTGACTCTTTTTGTTTGCATTTTACAGCAATGACACATACAGTGGCGAGAAAAAACTAATATATTTTCTAGGTACTCTAACAGAGCCCACTTATAATTATTAACTGCTTGAGGTGAATTAGAACCAGTAAAATGCCTAAATAAATTTGAGATCTTTAGGAGACAGAAGTGAGAATGCAATAGTTCAATTTATTGTCTGCGAATTTTGCTGCGATAGACCATCGAAAAAATTCGAAAAGTATAGAATGCTTAAAGAAAATTTTAAATGTAATGACTAATTAAAAAAAAATCTTCCAAAAAAAAACTTAACAATTCGTGAACATATAAAAAAGCCAACACGAAAAGGTTTTTAATAAAATCCTTAAATAATGAATAAATCTTTATAATATTGGCGCATTGGCCACTTCTGCTCGCTAGTGTACATGCATATACAATTTATATGAAATTCTCTATCTTGCGGTAACTAGAGTGAAAGATTTTTTGCTTTAATTTTTTGTGCTACTTTTGCACAAATCACCGTATACATACATATTTATGTTTTGGATAATGTATAAGGTTTATTGATAATGTAAGGTTTTGATCATGAACCATTTTTATTGCTCTAGAAAAAGGCTTGGATCATATTGGCGAAAACATATTATCATACTTGGATGCAGATTCATTAAAGGCAGCTGAATTAGTATGTAAAGAATGGTTGCGGGTTATTTCTGAGGGCATGCTATGGAAAAAATTGATTGAACGTAAAGTTCGTACAGATTCATTATGGCGTGGCTTGGCTGAGCGGCGTGGTTGGATACAATACTTGTTTAAACCACGTCCTGGTACTACACACAGACCTCATTCGTTCTATCGAGCATTATTTCCTAAAATTATGAATGTAAGTACATATTTATACCTGATTCATATATAGATATGTTTTTAAACTAAAAGATTATGTTACACATACGAACATATACATACATACGTGCATACATACATATTTGTTTCTAACTGTTTTCTTCAAAACTTCTTTAAGGATATTGAAAGTATTGAATACAATTGGAGAACTGGCCGTCATATGTTACGTCGCATTAACTGTCGTTCGGAAAATTCAAAAGGTGTTTATTGTCTACAGTATGATGACGTTAAGATTGTGTCAGGTTTGCGTGATAATACTATAAAAATATGGGATCGTACGGATTTGCAATGTGTTAAAGTATGTACTCACATACATATGTCTCCAATACAGATTCCAAGACAAGATTAATAACTTTTAAAATTTATTTTTATTAATTTAGACTCTTACTGGTCACACCGGTTCAGTGTTGTGTCTTCAATATGATGATAAAGTTATTATTAGCGGTTCATCCGATTCAACGGTACGCGTCTGGGACGTTAACACCGGCGAAATGGTTAACACACTCATACATCATTGTGAGGCTGTTTTACATTTGCGCTTCAATAATGGTATGATGGTTACCTGCTCTAAGGATCGTTCAATTGCTGTTTGGGATATGACTTCACCCAGTGAAATAACACTTCGTCGAGTATTAGTTGGTCATCGTGCTGCTGTCAATGTTGTGGATTTTGACGAAAAGTATATTGTGTCCGCCAGCGGTGATCGCACAATCAAAGTGTGGTCAACATCATCTTGCGAATTTGTGAGAACTTTAAATGGTCATAAACGCGGCATTGCTTGCTTGCAGTATCGTGATCGTTTAGTTGTCAGCGGAAGTTCAGATAATTCAATAAGGTACGTAGGGGTGCTGAATGGGATTTCCTAGTAATTACATATTTATTTATTTTATTATTATTATTTTATATATAGACTTTGGGATATTGAATGTGGTGCTTGCCTACGTGTGTTGGAGGGTCATGAAGAATTGGTACGTTGCATACGTTTCGATTCAAAGCGTATTGTTAGTGGTGCCTATGATGGAAAAATAAAGGTATGGGATTTAGTTGCAGCTTTGGATCCAAGAGCACAGTCGAATTCGTTATGTCTAAATACGTTAGTGGTAAGTAATATAATTACGTTAGGGATTAAAAAAATTGTTTTAAATGTTTTTCATGTATAGGAACACACTGGCCGTGTTTTCCGTTTACAATTTGATGAATTTCAAATTGTAAGCAGCTCACATGATGATACAATATTAATATGGGACTTTTTAAATTTCACACCAAATGAAAATTCAACTGTACGCACACCTTCGCGTGAGTTTTAAATAAAAATATGAACAATTAGCCGACTTTTTAAACTTTAATTGTTTTATTGTTTTCAATCTTACAGCTGCTCTCATGGAACATTAACAATTTGCAAGAGATCATATGCTTATATATGACGGTTTTACTGTTTCTTTGGTCTATGGTAAATTTGTAAAAACGTAACAGTTGTAGAGTATCAATTAAGTCTCGTAAACGTCGTTACTTTTAAACAAAAAATATTCCGTTAAACTTGCGCAATCGATCCTCTCCCCCTATAAGCAACAAATTTTCTTAATAAACAAAAAAAAACTTATACAAAATTTCAGACAAAAAATAAATAAAATTTATATGTTCAATTAGCGAAGTGTATACAAAAAATATTATAATGAAAAATATAACCTGTTTAGTTTATAAAGCTTTAAGGATACATAATAAACAAATATAATTGAGCCATTAAGCTTCAAAACAAATTACAAAACCCATTACGCTCAAACAGATTAAAAAACATTCATTATGTTCAACAATCTCATACAAATTGCTAGAATTTTTAAATAAAATAAAATAATTACGATTATTTAAATTGAATGAAAATTAAATTGAAAAAAATAAGAAATATACATATATATATATTTTTTTTTTCGTTTAACGTAAAATCAAAGGACAAAAGTAGATGAAAACATACTGGCCTCCACTTCTTCCCTTTTTCCCCGAACTCCAAAAATTGAAGTCAATCCCAGATATATTCCCCAAAAACAAACAAATTATGAAATACTATATTAAAACAAAAAATTTTAACAATGCAGCAAAATAATTAATAAAATTGTTTAAATATTTATAAAAAAAGCAACAGAGAACAACAAATTTATTTACAACAAAAACTATATAAACAGATGAAACACATACATATATACGCATATTGATTGATTTACATGTATATTAAATTAAACTTATCTTATTTAAAGATTTATATAAATCTTTAAATTAGTAAAAAAAAATTCCCGAAGTAAGCCTTTGTAATTTTAATCTATATATTTTTTAATTAATTGTGTTTTTGTGTTAAAGTTGATAGTTCTTCCACTATTAGGGTAATGTTTACCATTTAAAAAAATCTTTAAACTTTCCATGAAAAAAGTTCTCTTAGGAATAAATAAACAGGATCTTACTTTATGTTGTCTTTTAATTTAAGTCTATCTCACTCATAAAGATTTATTTTCATTCACAATCAACACACATTTATATATTGTATACATTTTATGTTGTTCCTATATTATTTTTTCTGAAATGATTATATTTTTAATGCTATTTCCACCTTTGTTTTGCTTGTATGCGTACGGGTTAAGTATTTTTATTTTAATTATATTATAAGTACATATACGGAACAACATTTTATTATATCTATTGTATTCTTTTATGATTTTGGAAACTTTAGCCTCATTGCAGGTTTCAAATAATAAACCTCTTTTCATACTACTATAATTTTAATTTTAGGTTGTTTCAGAAATCGTTTGTTTTTAAAAAAAATTAGTTTAATGCTATAACGTAAATTTCGAATTCGGAATTGGCTGATTTTCCAACTGATTGCTCAAAATACAAAATGTTTAATAGGATAAATAAAATTATTTTTTATTAATTTCGTAAAAGTAAAGGGTATTTATATTGAAACAACGGTAAAAAACCCCAAATTTAATTTTGTTTCAATATAAAATATGCAGTTTGAACTTGAATAAAAATCCTTATCTTAGTCATAAAATCAATAAGTTCAAATAATAAATTTACTGCCTATTTCACAATGTCGAATGAATTCTTTCTGTTGTACAAATATATTTGAAACAAAAAGCAATTTTATAAATTGTTTTTGATACAAATTTATTTACAAGAAAGAAATAACTCGACATTGTGAAATAGGCAATTGCTTTCATTTTATTTAACTCTTAAATACATACAAATGTATATAGATTTTCTGTCACGTGTTAATACATATGGCTTCTCATTCATATGTACAAACCAGTAATGTGTTTTATTTATTGTCTCATTGCAATAAGTTTTTCTGTTTTGAAGATTCTTAAAGCGACATGCTCGTTAAACTCTCATTTCTACCATGATCGTTTTAAAAAACGAAAAAATTCAAATGTGGAAGGAAATACTTTAAATATTTACTATCGAACTCAAATATGTATATATGTAAAAAAAATATTTACGTGATAGTTAATAACTTGTCTCCTCAGTAGATTTTCTTGAAATATGCTTTCAACGGTCTGATGAAATTTCGTATTGTTGGCTAGAGATTAGACTAGTATGCTTCAGTGAACTTTAGGCTTTTATTGTTTTAGGAATTAATTCCCCCTATTGCGCAAAAGTGTCGCTATTCTGAATAAGGCATAAAATATGGATAGACCGTTTTGACAGAAGTGAATTGTTGCCGGCAAAGAGTAGACATAAGGGAGAAAATACCAATACATTTTGAATTAAAATGTCTGATACATAAACCTAGATTTAAAAAGAGTATGGGGGGGGAAACACTCATTTTATATATAAATTAAATTGCCCAGAAAATAATTATCGCTGTACGAAAACTGCTTTTAAATACGTTGCTAACTTTGTTGTACGATTTGTACCAAAGGTAGTACTTATGTACCTATTAAAGCGGGATGGACCAATACTCAAAAGCAGCAACAAATTGTTTTTATTGGCGCCACTTGTGGCATTTTAAAAACTACTTTGTTTTTTTATTTTAATCTGGCAATGTCTAATTTAATTCCACAGCTAACCGGTATTTTTAACTCGCTACTTGTTTAACACTAATGAACACACAAAAGTCTTAAAATTTTCTTCGAATTGAAGAATAAACTAGAGTGGAATTGCTCGGTGACGCTTGACTGGAAAATATAAAACGGTTGGGATGACTTGATAAAAAAAGAATAGTATTTATTAAGTAAAAAGTGCAATTGAACATTAAATAACTAAAAGTTTTAAGCAAAAACATATTTAATGCATGCAAGTGCATATACTAAAAAATCAACGTAGACAAAACACCCTCATACATTTGTATGTATGTAGTGTGCAGAATTAAAAAAAGTGAGAAAAGCAGCGACGTGAGTTGGCAGCAACAGAGGGGCTGACAAAATTTATAAGCAACCAAAAAGAAGATATAACAAATAAAAAATTATTTTCTTGCGTGGTTACTAAACTAAGGCGTAAGTACTTTAGTGAGTGATTAAAACAAAACTAGGTCGCCCTACAAAATCTAAAGAAAGACCTAATTAGAAATTCTTAACATGGATGAAAGCAGTATACAGGACAAGGAGCGCTATGCTAGCCGCGAAAATCATTGTGAAATCGAACGTAGAAGACGCAATAAAATGACAGCCTATATTACGGAATTGTCAGATATGGTCCCAACATGCAGTGCTTTAGCTAGAAAACCTGATAAGCTTACAATATTGCGTATGGCGGTGGCCCATATGAAAGCTTTACGAGGTACGGGTAATACTAGTAGTGATGGTACCTATAAGCCCTCATTTCTAACAGATCAAGAACTTAAGCATTTGATATTAGAAGCGGCTGATGGTTTTCTATTTGTCGTCTCATGTGATTCCGGGCGTGTTATATATGTGTCGGATTCTGTGACGCCTGTATTGAACTATACTCAAAGCGATTGGTATGGCACTAGTCTTTATGATCACATACATCCGGATGATCGTGAGAAAATAAGGGAGCAGCTGTCTACACAAGAATCGCAGAATTCTGGACGCATTTTAGATTTGAAATCCGGCACAGTTAAGAAAGAAGGACATCAATCGTCTATGCGATTGAGTATGGGCGCTAGAAGAGGTTTTATTTGTCGCATGCGTGTAGGGAATGTTAATCCCGAGTCGATGGTAGCAGGACATTTAAATCGGCTGAAGCAACGAAATTCATTGGGCCCATCCAGAGATGGAACAAACTTCGCCGTTGTCCATTGTACGGGCTATATAAAAAATTGGCCACCTACTGAAATGTTTCCAGGCGTACATATGGAGCGACCTGTTGATGATGACATGCATAGTTCACACTGTTGTTTAGTGGCTATTGGGCGTTTGCAAGTAACTTCTACGGCCTCAAATGACATTTCCAATTCGAATAATCAGTCGGAGTTTATAACACGCCATGCTGTTGATGGCAAGTTTACCTTTGTTGACCAACGTGTTATAAATATTCTGGGTTATACTCCACCCGAACTTCTAGGCAAAATATGCTACGAATTCTTTCATCCCGAAGATCAATCTCATATGAAGGAAAGTTTCGAACAGGTCCTTAAACAAAAAGGACAAATGTTCTCTTTAATGTATCGCGCCAGAGCTAAATCCGGTGAATATATTTGGCTGAGGACACAAGCTTATGCTTTTCTCAATCCCTATACCGATGAAGTTGAATACATTGTTTGTACGAATAGTTCAAATAAATCATCACTACATGCAGCTGCCAGTAGTCATGAAAACAACAACCCGGAACAATCCGAACACGTCTACGTAACGCCGGGTGTAGACTACACTTTACAAGCTAGACGTGATGTTACCCCATCTGCTGGAGCCCCTGATCCAAATATGTATTCCACTCATAATATGCTAGCTTCAGCTCCTCCACCGCACTTAGGCCAAGCAGTCACACAACCACCACCAAATGTACAAAGACCTGCATCTACCCAGAACTCCATATCATACACTTATGACAGTACACATTCGCCTTTGGCTTACAACACTGCTCCGGGTGGACCATCTCCTAATACTGCACATATGGCTAAAATACCTAAGGCGAATACTTCACCAACACCACAAAACTGGCCTTTGAGGCCACCACCTCCGCAACAGCAGCAGCAACCCGTTACAGAGGGATACCAGTATCAGCAATCTAGCCCTGCTAGATCTCCAAATGGGCCTACGTACACTCAGCTAAGTGCGGGTAATACTCGTCAGGCCCCAACTTATCAAGCAACACCTACAAACTCCGCTCCAACGGCTATGTGGGACTGGCAGAATGCCCAACACGCTGCTCATGTAGCCCATTCTCATGCAGCAGTTCATCCACATTCTCATCCCCATGGATCACATCCGCACGCCCATGTTCCCGGGCAGGGACCGCCACAACAAGGTCAGGAAATATCCGATATGTTACAAATGTTTGATCAAAGTGCAGCTGGAACATTTGAAGATCTTAATATTAATATGTTTAATACACAATTTGAGTAAGATAAACAAGAAATAATATGTATTTCTAATAATATTAATCAAGATTTATTATTGTAAATGAAACAAAAAAGAAAAAACAAAATAAAAATCGCAAGTATATAAATAAGAAATTTCATATATATAATTAAGAACTAAATTTTACACTCATAATAATAAATTGCAATTGTACGATTTTATCTAAACGAGTAAATAAACATTCATTCATTCATATTCACATGTATGCATGCATACGCACTTTATGTGTGAAGATAAATTTATATTAGCGAAGATGCAAACCGTAAGTTGTACCAAAACTATTCTGCAGTTAACAGAGCTCTGTTAAGCACTTAACTTAGCCAAAATCTAGGAACTGGAGTCAGTTCTGCCCAAACTAGTGAATAAACATAAACGTATTTTTAAGGGATGTACTGAAAATATTGTAAAAACATTTTCCTGGAGAGGATTTCAGTCATTGTGGGAAAATGGAGATGGGTATACATAGGAAGCCCTTTATATTGCAGAAAATGTCATATCTGAAATAATTTTGGATTTCGAATATCAATTTGAAAAAAATTGCCTTGAGACTATTAGTGGGCATTATGGAAAAATGGGGATGAATACACCTATGCCACTATATACACATGGTGGACTAGGGAACCCTTTATATTGCAGCAAAAGTCTTATATCTGAAATAATGTTTGAGATATTGTCTCAGTTAATGCTGCGTGATTAATAATTTTGCTTTCGTAATCATACAGGCACTAAGTCAGGGTTTTTTAAGTTCAAGACATCAAATATAAAAATAACAATTATTGGATATTTAGACAAATGCTTGGTCAAAGAATTGAAAAAGCTACTTTATATAAAATATACATTAAAAGTTATCGTTTGATGGTGTTAAACACAAAAATTTTTATTAAAAGTAATAACAGCACACTTTTTATTTAATGTTGTTAGTATGAAAATCACGTTAAATTTTAATCTTTCAAAGATTTTTCGCTTGAAAGCCTGGGGCGCTTAACTTCTGCTGATATTTCCGACTTGCTTTCACGTCTAGTTCCACCGGCTGAATCGCAACTCGGAAGTGTTGAAGCAGCTTCTCTCCGCTTACTAACATTAAGCCACGAAGACATTATTTTATTCATTGGCGGTTTTTCAGATTTTACCATTTCCATGGGTTTATTACATTGATCAGATTTGTGACGCGAGTTATTCACTAAATTTGACACACGGTACCATTGCAGATGCGAGGTTGGACGAAGTATTTTTATAGCATCATCGTTTGAAACATTTTTAAAATCTAGCCATTTCTATAATAAAAAGAACATGCCATATATTTTGAAATGAAATTTATAAATATTGACTTCATGTGATGTTTATACACTTACATTTATCTGCTCTTCATTTTCTAGTATAGCTGGCATTCTGTGATGCAGCCATGACATAATTTTAGATGATTCAAAGGTTATGACTGAATAACTGTAAATTTTATCGCCATGCTCGTCTTCCCAGATATCAAAAAGCCCAGCCATTTTCAATAGATTTATGTCATCTGGACTCCGACTATTACGGTCATATACCTTAATATGCTCCTTTTGAGGCATATGCAACAGATACGCTGCTCTTTCAGATGGTTTAACTGATTTTGTTGTTTGCCATTCGTAAAAACCCTCGCACAGAACTACACAGCGCTGACCACGCTTAAAGGGACCTTGATATAATTTCGATTCTAACATATGTTCCAAGCGGCAGTTGTTGGTAGTAAGCCCGTGTTTGCGCCAGTCGCCTTTATGCCAGAAAGGTATCATACCCCACATCATCGGCACAACAATTCGGCTACTCTTTACTTTCTTAGTATCTTCACCGTCATAAAAATGATCGGTTGAAATTAGTACAGGCGTAATATCGGTAGGTGCAATATTGTAAGAGGGGAAATATTTGCGACCGCAATTAAATTCAGAACGATATTCTGGTTCAAATTTCTGCTCATTTTTAACATCTGCATCTTTAGGTATATCTCCTTTGACGCAGCAATGTTTGTAAACACAAGCTTTTGTTATTTCAGATGGTTCCAAAGTCCTGTTAAAATTCAATATCAGTTTATCTTCAAAAGAAATATTTATCTTACTTACAAGCATGTCCTACCGCACATTTTTAAGATATTATTCAATAAAGTTACATTCAATTCTTAATATTACCATATTCTGTGCTATTAACAAATATCTAATTTGTTAAGAAAGGCGCAATAATACCAATACTTCGTATGATGGATGTCAAACTCCGCATAAAGGCGAATAATAATTTCACAACTCAAATTAGTTCGACTGTAAGTTTGACATCCATCGTTCGAATCGGGCGCGTTCAAGGCAAGTGGAATTTAATACAAGTGGACTCGTCTTGAAATATATATGAAAAAAGCGCTTAAAATTTCAAGTTGAGGATGCCACTAAGGTTTTTTTTTCAATATTAACTTTGAGTTCCGAGTAACCATTAAACTTACTTGGTACTGAGTACTCACTATTTCAACAACTCTAGTAGTAAGCAAGGAAATAGAAAAATAAATATACAATAAATTATAATTCCTTCCAAAATGGGTGATCGGTATAATATTCACAGTCAGTTGGAACATCTACAAAGTAAATATATTGGTACTGGGCATGCAGATACAACTAAATATGAATGGCTAACAAATCAGCATCGTGATTCCCTAGCCAGCTACATGGGACACTACGATATGCAGAATTATTTTGCAATTGCTTTAAATGAAACGAAAGGGCGAGTTCGATTTGATTTGATGGAACGTATGCTTCAACCTTGTGGACCCCCTCCAGAGAAACCAGAAGAATAAAATTAAGAAAAAAATATTGTGTTTTATTTGAAATGGCAAAAATAAATAGTACAAAGAAATGAGTAAGTGGAATAAGGGACCTACTAGATTTGGTACATTAAATAAATGAAGATGGCATGGCTGAAAACATTAAAATTGGCTACCTTTTTTGTAAAAATGCAAAAAAGTGCAGTCACGGCAGCTAGCTGTAAGGATTGTTTAAGAATTTGTAAGACAACAATTAGAAATAGTACATATAAGATGGGTAAATAAAGCTATTTTACTAGTTCTAAATATATCCAATTTTCAGACGTATTTAAGAAAACGCATTAGAATTGCAATATAAATACGGAATTCGAACTGAATCTTTTAGATTGAATTACAGAGTAACCCGAAATACGTTCAATGTACATCGATAACTATTAATTAGCTTTGATAAGGTCCAAGGCAGATTTAAACACCCTGGGTCTATGAACAAAAACATTTGAAAGACTGTCAAATATCTTGTCTCCATTGTTCATAGTGTATCACACAGCTGTTTCCGATATCGGCATAATGCACCACACAAAAAGCAAAGCGGCCTCCTTTTCTGTCAAAGACTATATAGAAATTAAAACAATTGTGCAACTCATATAACATTATTGTTGTTCATGGTTTCGTTCATTAGGAAAATGCTTTCATACACAAAACTATTTAATTTTGACCCCGAAAGTGTCTCGGTAAAATGAAAACTATGTACTTATTAAAACAAAAGATTATATAGAATATATTTTAAAATTATAGAAATTTTTATCATACAAGAGTTCAAATAGTACAGAAATTATCACTCGCGCAAAATTAGTACTAGCAATAGCAACCCTTCCTATTCGAGTACGACAAGGCAAGAGAAAAAACCACGAAATCGTCTCGAAATAATTACAGAATATAAATTGTTTTATTTTTACTTCTAAATTTTTGTTAGTTTTTAATTTTAAGAAAAGCTAAAATAACATATTACTATAAAACAATTTGGTACACAAACAACATATTGGAAAAGTACGTGAAAATATATAAATTTTCCCATAAAATATGCAGAAAAGCAATGGTGTGAAAAGAAAAAATACACAAGATTTTCACTTGCCATGACAATTATAAAGGCAAATATAAAAAAATTTAAAGATGTATAATTAAATCAAAGTACTTAAAATATTTATGAATCAACACTCGTGCAACGTTATAAAAGATTGAAGCAAACTTATAAATGTATACTTATGAATATTTGTACATGCCTTTAGAAATCTATTGGAAAAAGTGCAAAAATTTTGGTTATTTAATAATTGTATTGTTGTATGTGTGAGTGCGTGTGGAGCAAACAAAAAAGTATAACATTTTTTACCTTCGCGGGACAACGTCGGTGACCCAACCAATTCAAGTTCGTTTGTGCACGATTATATTAAACCCCCTTGCATTTAAGCGCATTGTTTCTCTTTACAAAAAAATGAAACCATAAATTATATTAAATAAAAATGTTACAAATTTTATGCGATCTAACTACGCCTTAATTTGTTCATTATAGTTCACAAAGATCGTAAAAAATTTCTTTTAAATATGCAATATATATGGATAGATATTCTATAAAACTAATTTATAATACTAAACTAAATGGCTTAATGCATTTTTGGTTTTTAATCAGTTCCAATAGTAAACGTATAATAGAGTGAAAACTAAGAACAACATAGACAATTTGGATTAATATATTTAAAATACTTATTTACATAAATGAGATATTCCACTTGGATATTAATAATTATTGTGGAATAGCAAATACAATTCTCATCAGAAAACTTATTATTGTGCTTTGTCATTTTAACATTAAACGAAAGGTATTCGTCGGCATATACATATGTATATTTTTAACAGGCTACGAGCTTTGAACCAATGATGCCTACTAAAAACATGGCATAAAGATTTTTAATGTACATTAACATTCTAATTACTTTATATGCAACATGTTTTATAATAAATATTCAAAACAGATTTAGACAAATTTAATTAATAACATTGCTTTATCTGTTGGGGATAAGTGTGGTATGTCCAAATGAAATGCTGGCATATACATTCTGACCTGCAAAAAAGTAATTTTATTTATAAATTATTTGAAAAATCAAATATAATAAAATTATTATGTTTTAGCACATACGTAAAAATAACTGTTTTTATAATTCTGTACATAAAAATGTAAATATTTTTTTCTTCAAACACTATCTGGTACCTATTTTCATAATTTATAATTATAATTGTATAAAAATGGTAATATGGTTTCCAAATCTCATGAAATTTAGGCTTTAGAGTAAAAATCTCATCTATTAAAAAAAATTGTACGAACATGCGCTGTTTAGGTAGTTAAATGGATTGGAAAAAAGAAATTCTTGAATTACACCGGTTTTAAAATATATATGTATGTATATATAAGTGTGTATGTAGGTACAATATATATAGGTACATATAGATTTCATGTTTAGGTATTTTACTTGCGTAGAACGGAGGTATTTAATTGTAAACATGATCTTGAAGTAATAAATACACCTAAATAAGTTGAGTTCCAAACAAAAGTTTGTTTTCTATATGTTTTTCCTAAGTATTATAACCAAGACATTAATATTGATTTCATATTTTGTACCTATTTGCTAGCTAATACTTATTTTGTCTATGCATATCAACTACTTTTTCATAACATTAACATCACTTTGAGAACGTCATCAGAGAAAAGAAAAACAAAATAAAAGAAAATTTATATACCTATATGTGTGTATGTATGAATATATATTATTTATATACATATACGTATTTTTTTGCACATAGTTAAAAATATCGTGGTTTTATTGCTAGATATATGTAGGTATGTATATTTTTTAGAAAGGATAGAAATTTTGCAACGTGAATTGCGCTGCATTTTTATTATTGAAGAAATGAAAATTAAACTAAAAATTTATTTTTGTTAATATATACCAACAAAGAATTTTTTCATCAATTCTTTTGTGTGTATTTTTCTTTCAAAGTGTCTGCCTTAATTCTCATGTTCTTATTTTGTTGTGCAAAAACATTATTACATACATAGTTTTTTCTTTCGACAAGGTAAAAATATGTAAAAAATGCTACAAAGAATAATATTGGAAAAATAATAAAGAACTTTAGGTAGTTTTCTATAAAACTTGCACATAGCTTCGCATGTGATAGGATTAAAAAAAATTTTATGTTAAGATAAATGTATATATATATATATATATATATATATATATATATATATATATATATACATATATGTGTATGTACATATATATTATATATTTCCTCAAAAAATTGTAAACGATA
This sequence comes from Linnaemya tessellans, assembly GCA_951800035.1. NCBI lineage: Eukaryota > Metazoa > Arthropoda > Insecta > Diptera > Tachinidae > Linnaemya > Linnaemya tessellans. Next base: position 13,727,774 of record OX637532.1, on the reverse strand, counting down.
AACACTAATCGAACATATTTTGACTCAGATATGAGTTGGTTAAGTGAAACAGTTTCATACATACATACATATATAATAGACTGTTTCATAGAATCCAATATTATTGGAAACGTTTTAACTCAATAAACACCAGCCTGTATTAAAAGACTTTTCATTCGAATTTTTGGTTCCGCTATTTTGGGCAAATCTTTGATAAGTTTGAACATACCTTAAGATTTTGCGATAGTTTCTTTAAGATTGATTATTAAATTAAATCTGAAGTGGTCTAGGAATTTCCCCCTATTTTGAATGACGACTAACTTCACAGCAAAAGGAAAAAAATAAATGAAGTAACTTGTCTTGTCTTTGTCGACAACAATTAATTAGTGATACATTAAGTAACGGAATTTTTATAGGAAATATGTATAACTTTAGAAAATTGGGATATTGTTAAATTTTTTAATTGTCTTTAGCAAATCTATTATCTACCAATTTAAAAAATCTTGCAAAAGCTTATAATCTGACTCAAGTGGACAATTAAAAAATACTCATTTGAATAATTTCTGCGTCAAAGGATCTGTTATCTATGCCTTATTAATCGTCTTGCTTGGTTGATTTTTAAATTCTGTAAACAAAAACAAAATTAGATTTCAGTATTCGTTGTATGTACTATGTGCTACAATATTGGATTTAAAATACCAAATTCAGCTGCGATTTAATGTAAGAAATTGTTTTAATATATCCGCTACCGATAATTTAAACTTTTATACATTGTCTTACAAAATGGATATAGATTTGATTACCGTACATAATTTCATACAACAAACAAATCGGCTTACTTCAAAATTCAATACGTACATGACACATTTCTTATTTATTTCTTCCACCAGATATAACTTGTTGTTAGCAGAAATATCATTGAAACCTATAAAATTCTACCTTTAACTGGAATTAATTATCAGAAGTATTTTTAGAACGTGTTCCTGTTTTGAAAGAAACATTTTCAGAACACTAAAAATACAGCTATTGAAATCCATAAGACGAACAAATAATCATTAAGTGGTGCTATATAGAAAGGCTTCAGTATAAATTGAAAATATTTAGTGTGTCATAGCATAAAAAAGCCGTGTCTTAGAAGGGTGGTTGGAGGCGGTGGATGAGAAGGAATTATCGTTGAAAACTATTCAAGTTTTCGTTACTGTATAATGAGTCGTCATGAAGGTAAATGAAAATAAAATTGTTCTGTACAATTCAATTAATAACTTTAATGATCATTTTATTAAAGGTGTCAGCTGCGATTCATGTCTTAAATCGAATTTCAATGGTCGCCGTTACAAATGTTTAATTTGCTATGATTATGATTTATGTGCCGATTGTTATGAGGAGGGTGTCACCTCCACACGCCATTTGGTGGATCACCCAATGCAATGTATTCTAACGCGCTCTGATACTGAGTTGTTCTTTGGCGGCGAGATGCTCAATTCGGACCAACCACAAAGTTTTACCTGTCCGTATTGTAAGAAAATGGGTTTTAGCGATGCCACATTATTAGAGCACGTATCATCAGAGCATACAGAAACCAGTTTAGAAGTAGTATGTCCAGTATGTGCTGGCCTGCCAGGTGGTGAACCGAATCTAGTCACAGATGATTTTGCCGGTCATCTATCGCTGGAACATCGTACTGGACCACGGGAATTGATTTCATTTTTGATATCCTTTTTATTACAAAAGTAAAACTTTTTTTCATTTTCGTTATTCAACATCGCAAAGCAGACTAATTTATGTATTTTTTTTTCATAAATTTTGTTAACGAATCAATTTTCATTACACAAGCGCAAGAAAACAGACAAAGGAATAAAAACTTTGTGTGTATTTCTGCATCATTCGCTCTGTGTGAAAAATTCAAATTGTATACTTTGTAGATATCGGTAATTTTTCACAATCAAAACTAAAACTTGCGCGAGAAATTTTGATGATTATAAATACTTTGTTATATACCATTCGCATACACCAAGCCTTCTTGTGCAGATTAGTATTTCAATGCAATCAATTCAAAATCTCTGTAATCCCAACGAAAGCAAACACTCATGGAAATATGTATATATCTTTATATACATATATAACGAAATATGTATGTGCTTAAATTGGATTAAGCAAATTTCGCTTTAAAATAGGTTTATTTCCTAAACATTATTGCATTCAGTTGACAGTGGTAACCATAGGTAACCCAGCAAGAGTTTCATAAGAAATAGGTCATATAAACCTTTCACCAGTAGAAAAAAAACCTTCAGAAAAAAATTATTTGCTTAAATTTTTACTCCTTTCTTTTTGCCACAAATATATTTATTGTTGGCGTGTAAACAAAACCCGATTTCAATGTTTCATTTTGGACAAACTCTAAAGTGTTGTTGTCAATTTTTTACTGATTATAACTAACTAAAAACAGTAACAGTAAAAAGGCAAAAAGTTTGAAATTTAATGTGGCTAGTTCTAAACAGTACCCATAAAATGCTATTTTTTGTACTATGGCTTATATTTATAACTAATTATAAATGAATATAATTTAAAAATTTCAAGTTTAATTTATTGAACTTAAGCTTCAGTCGCAATTAATTCACGAGATGCTTATACACTACACACAAACGAAATGAATTTCATAAACATGTGCCTAGATTAGAACATTTTATTAACTTCATTTGCAAAAAATATATTATAAATTTATTGCATAAGACGTGTGTATTCCTTAACTTCTGTGTACGATGAACCATCAGCTATTCGACATGGGGGTGGAGTACGTCGCATACCAGGACGTACACTTGGTGGACCTCGAGCTCGTCGTTCTAATATGCACTTTAGCTCTTCAAGTGGTCTCTCAGCATTATCACCCTCTGGACGAGAATCCGTAGATCCCATTGCTGAATTGTTATCGCAATTATCGGGTGTAAGACGTGGCGGTCCGCCCGCTTCACAGCTGCAGCAATTACAAATGCAAATACAACTGGAACGACAACAAGTGACGGCAATTATTAAAACAATTTTTTAAAACAAAATCGAACGTTTTAATTTTTCTAATTTATTCTAAAATTATTTTATTGTGTAGGCCACTCGCCAACAGTTGGAACGTTTACCAAGACGTGCACATCCTCTGGTCTCATCATCGAATTCAAATGCAACCATGGCCGAAGTTATCAATGGTGCTACTGGGACGAGTTCTGGCAGTGGCAGCGGTCTTATAAGTGGCACTGGAAATGCTAACGGAGGAGGCGGCAGTGGCTCGTGTCGTACGAGTGAATGGTCTGTGTCAGCGCAACATCAATCACAGCAAATTGCTGCAAATGCTTTGAATACTAGAGAAGTAACGTTGAATTCTAGCAATTATTTGACTTTCAACGATTTTGGTTTGTCACCACAATATTCCTCCTTTCTACAGCCTGGTGGCAGTGGAATCAGTGGTAGCAATGGAAACAGCATGCTCGGCATGACGATTGGCAATTCTGGAAGTGGTGGAAATGCTGTAACTAATGGTGTTGCAGCAGGAAGTGGCGGTACTGGCGCTGATGGTGCACAATCGCAATTCTTGCTCACAAAATTCATGCAACCAACTCTGAGCGATGCTGAATGGGCTGAAATAGGCAGAGAACGAGCTGATCGGTAAGTTTAGTTTCAAACGACAAATTCCAAAGTACTAGAAATGAAAGAACTATAAGTATATCTTTGCAGACACTAACGCCGAATTTTTAGGTTTGAGATTAGAAATTTTATTTATTTGTTTGATCATTTCAGTAATAGAAATTAATAACATAAGATAAGCAATAATAGTCTACAAAGTAGCAAAGATGATACTAAAGGAAAAGTAAAAACTGGAAAACTTCATCACATTTGCTTCCTAAATTCTTAGATGTAACAATCCCCTGATTGTGTAAGCCGTTGGCGTTTACGCCTCAGTCGTATTTCGTACTAGATTAAAGAAGACTGCGTGTATGTTTCTTTAATCTTGTACAAAAAACGCCAACGCCTTACACAATCAGCCCAAATATACAGTATTGTTCGAAACCTAAGCAAATTTTTCTAAAAAAATATGTAATTAGTTGTGCAAAATATGTAGTTAGTTTTGTTTATTATTAATTGTAAATAAATTCAATCAAATTGTTGTTGATGTAATTTAAATGAGAGCACATAACAATATTAAAATTCATTGGTTTATTTCGAATAAAGAAACTTTTTTGTTTAGAAAAAGTTGCTTAGGTTTCGAACAATACTGTATATAGATTAGATTAGATTAGATTCATGGCTCCGCAGCCATAAGTAAAATAATTAAGGTAAAAAATTTAAACTAAAAACAAAAGTAATAATAATCAGATCCGGCTGTGCTTTTATGAAATTTAAAAAAACAACATACATATACAAAATTAAAAAAAAAAAATACTTTTGGGCAATGTTATGTTTCGGTCAACACGGCAATACTGGGGCCAAATTGTCGCATTCGATATCGAAGGAAATTTCCATACAATTTAAATACAAATTTCGATCGACATCGAATGCCGTAATTTGGCCCCTGTATTAAACTTTAGTTTTTTCTACTCGAAAAGAAAATTTATTTTCACAAGATATTTACGCTGCGAAAGCATTCTGAAATTAATCTTAAAACTGACAGTGCATACACTACATGCAAGTAATTACTTACATGTGTTAATGTAAAGTTAGTCTACATGTATAAATGCTCAGTGAAAGTTAAATAAATCTATTGCCAAGAACTTCCAATTAAAGTTCTCTTATATTTCAAAATTCAGCTTCAATTAGTATTTAAATTTAAAATTTTTAATGAAAATTTTTTCTTCTTTATGTTTAATCAAAGGAACAAATTAAACTTGTTTAATTATATGGCTCATATTGAACTTTTTAGTTTTTATTTGCCGCTCATAATGTTATGCAGAATTTTACTTTCAGTCAAGCTAACCGAAAATCCTGTCATCTGATTCCAAAGAAAACTATAATTTTAGTTTAGAATACAAAAATTAAGAGTTCTTTTCATTATATCATGTAGCTTATATGTTCGTTTAATGCTCTAAGCTCTGAAAGGATCAGAAACAGAGGCACAAACAAATATTTTGCAAATGTATTTTAGAGAAAATTTTAAATACAGTGACGCGAAAAATAAACGCAAAGATTGTCATTAAAATGTGATGACAAAATATTGTTTTGATATTGGGATCAATTATTTTGTGTACTACCAAGAAACCATGTGCATACAAATTAATTTGAAACAATTGTTTGGTGAAATGAGGACGAATGCTTTCAGATTATTGTGCTTAACTTTAAAGTATTTGAGAGATTTAGTAAAAAAAATTAATCTACTCAAGTGATCGCTTTTATTATTTTGTTTATATTGACAATAACAATTAATTTGTAGATACGAATATCTAAATATATTATATTTAATTATTTTATTTAAAATTTTCAGTTCACAATTTGTACAGGCCTTATTGCTCTCGACACTGGCTTGTTCCACTTTAGACATTGAGGACGACCATGAGAAGCGCGCAGAATCCCAGGAGACTACTAACAGTGATAATGTAAATAATGAAAAGACGGCTGCAGCAGCAGCTGCTGCTAATAGCAACAACACAAACACAGCCAATGATAGCGACAATTATGTTGATAATGATGTTCGAGAAACAATGATGAATAATAATGCTGCTGATGCATCGGCACAAACCACAACTACAACAAGCAGTGGTGGGGGTAGTGGACAAACTGGACGACAACAAGTCCACCAACAACAACAGACCTCTCCCGAAGACTTTGTTGTTGAAGATTTAAAACAGCAACAGGCGTATTCAAGCAAAAAGAAAGTTGCTAATAGTTCATCTGGCATGAAGCCATCTAGCGGAGGTGTTAGTAGTGGAGGTGTTGCTGGTACTGCAACAGATAGAGGTATTGAAAGACGCGGTCGTCCGCCACCTGCTTCAGCAGGAGGAGCAGCCGTAACTGCTACCGGTTCACAGTCGCAACAACAGCAAGGTCAACAACCACAAAAATACAAACAAAGTGCTGCCGCTTCCGCAGCTACAACAACAATGTCGGCAGCAAATACAAATCAAATACCCGATACTAGGTAGTGTTATCATCTCCATAGACCCGCCAAATCACTACAACAACAGAAAAACAACATGAATTGCAAGAATAAGAACAACAACAGAGAGCATTGCCGCGCCAGCAGCAATAACAATATTTACTCTTAGCAACCAATTAACTAAGAACAGCAAAAAACAAAAAACAAATACCGATTAGTAACAAAACATCTTTTATTTAAAATTACAGAACTAAAGCACATGTATTGAATAACTTCGTCGCTTCAGTGGTTTTGTCAAAACGAAATCACGTCTATCAAATGGCCTGAATTTTCTTAGTTTCATTTGTTTAAATAATAATTGATTCTTTTTATATGTTTCACATCTTGAACTGATCTTATCAATAGAATTGGTAGTTGCTGTTTTGAAATCATTTTGACGATCTATGTTCATAAACTCTCATGTGCATGCACAGCAGCAGTTGCAACAACAACATAATATTCGTTTATTAAAATAAATATAATATTATAACTATTTAAAAAATTTATATAATTATAAAAAAAGAAAAAGAAAACTCTTATTGTAATCATAACACTTAAAACACGGGTTTTCTATATAAAAAAGCCAAGTCAAGTGAGTATCGCTTTTAATAGTCTCTTTATTTACAAACAAATTTATGTACATATGTATTTATTTTATTATTTATTTATTTTGTGATGTTCATCGCAAAACCAGGAGTTGTTTTCATTTTGAAGAATAAATGAGCAGTTTTCTAATAGGCATGTTTTGATACTCGCATCTCGCATAACATTTGCAATTATGAACTAAACTCTCACGAGAGGGGGATTCTGTAAATCCAAATCGCAAGACTATTCACGTATAGTGCTCAACATTAAAGAAGTAAAAAAGATTAAATAAAAAACGTTGTCTTTGTATATTCACCAATTTTTGATGACTGAATAAGTTTCGGAGGTTTTCAATTCACATTCAAGTGTAAACACGTTTGTAACTGTAAATTATTTTACTTAGACCTTAATCGAAGTTAAAAAAACGGATTTAGCATCACGTAAAAGAAACGGTGGGAATTGAATTCAACCATAAGAATATGTGCCTAAAAATTAGCACATATTTATAAATGTAAACATGCATATTTTCCCAGTTAGTGGTAGAGTGTAGGTAATTGGCTTGGATAATTGTTAGCCAATTAGACAGGGCGACTCATCGTTGTTTTAAATGCCAAATTATTTGCGTTTGCTCAATTACCATATAATTTTGGTCGCCATATAAAAATCAGCAGATGAATTATGGTGCTCGATATCAAACGTAATTTCAATGCAAATTTCGATCGATATCGAATGCCGTAATTGCCCCAGAGTTCGTAGGATGCTAACGAATGATTTTTTTTCGCATATTGTAAAGAATTATTTTTTGTATTCGCAAATTTTATAAATAAAATTTCTAAACAAGAAAAAAACAGATCGAAGGATACAAAATTTGTTTCTTATATTAAAAAAATACCTTTTTCATATTTTAATTATATTTTGTATAGAAAAAGGAAAACTCATATATGTACATACGTAAATAGGCATGACTTCTCCTAGGGGGCTTAAAATAAAGTGAAATGGCACTGATGAATGATACGCTCTAACGAGATCCTTTGTAAAAATTCGAAAATAGTTTATTCGATTTCAATATTTATTTTTAATATCTATAATTTTTAGGTTTACAAAGATTATTGTTATAGTTAATCTTACATATCGCGTATGTACTGCAAATGTGTCATAACTAAAAAAATAAGGGATTTCGGAGTAAATAAACTTTTATTAACAAAAAAAAAAAATGCAATATGTAATGCATGTGCGATGAAACTATATTAAATATTAACTTAGCGTATATTATAAATTTGAGTACTTCAAAAATAAAACATCGCAACATCGGAACAAAATTCTGCGGATGGACCTGCCGCTTGGATGCAAATAAGTATCTTTATATAAATTCGAATTTTACATTTTCGATCTGTCATAGAAAAGAGGAAGACTGAAAACATATGCATGGAAATGGTGATTTATTTCCATTATATTTCACAACTACTTCCGAATCAGGAAAACTAAACATGTACATAAATACTTACATATAGATGGAAAGCCGTCACTCAAATAATTGTAAATTTACAGTAGAAGGCAAAAACACAACAGAAACTATATTGATTATAATAGAAACTGTAAATATCATTTGATTGTAAAATCGTTATTTTTCATTCCATTGCACGAAGTTTTTGTGACCAAGTGTAATTGTGTGAATTGTATTGGTATCACTGAAAAAGTCGATTTCGTAAAAATACAAGTTAAATCCTTTCTACTTGTGACCATCTATATACTACGTTCACTTACTAATTAAACTTTTGAAGACCGATTATTTCGTCTAGCTTAGTACGATATACAACTGTACACATCTAAAATGGCGATGACATACTGGAAATATTTACGCCTAAATCATCTAGAGACAATACAGCCTGATGCAGGCAAAAATAATTTTCAACACATTCTTCGATCATTGCTTCGTCTAAGGAGAAATAATAGTTTATACCATATTACTTTAAGCGTGTTTTTAAAGAATTTACCTGGATATTGATTTTCCATAATAATACATCTTGCTAAGTTTTTTGCCAATTTTTTGAATAAAAAGCGATTTCCAATTAAGCCGTCTCGCATGGGTTTCATAAGATACTTTACTACCCAAGGAGATATGCGCCTTACACAACTACCAATAACGACTTGATTTAATTCTATGCTCGGGCTGCAGGGCGTAAATTCATCATCACTGTCTTCACCAAATAACTCACAAAATTTCCACTTTATTATATCATGCCAACGTAAGTCTTCTTCAATTAGCCGAGCTAGAGATTCACTTAATTTACGCCTCTGCATAAACAGTTCGCACGGCCAAATACTTTTACTTAAATCAATAGATGTGAATAAGTCAGTACGTTGTCCATGTATTTCTTTCGGCTCTAGAAATGATTCAACTTGCGTGTTCTCAATTTGACTTTGTGTGGGTATATTTGCGGATGTGTTTGTATCAGTAATCTTTGCTTCTTCAATTTCTTTAAGTATTTTACAAATCTGTGGATCATCCGGCTCATCGTTCGGATCAATGCCAAATATTTCATCCAATTCCGTTTTTTCTTCGCTAAATATGCGAGCCAGTTCTAAACCAACACTATCATTTGAATTTTCATTTATCATTTCATTGGAACCCTTGTTCTCTGTCAAAGCCGAATCAAGTGGCTGTTGTTTTGATGTAGAAGAAATTGGTGTAGTTGGTGCCGTTATAACAGATGCTGTTGGACTAAAACAAGCTTCGGGATTGTGTATCGATTGATGATGTTGTTCATGAAGTCGGTAGTGCTTACGATAAGAATGAGATTCGTTTCGATGTTTTTGATGTCTTTTAGATACCCTTTGTTTATTATTTAAACTATGTTTCTGTGCAACATCTACACATTTTTCTTTTTGTAAATGTTTTTTAAACATTTCTATTTTTTCATCTAAAGATATAATATTCGTACCATCGTCATTGCAGACTGATGAAGTTATAGCAAAAGTTTCGTTACTATTACGGGCCTCATTGTAGACCGAGACTTCCTCTCGCATTCCAGCATCTGTTTGTGTTTCTTTGGAAAATGATGTTGGCTCAGACTCGTCTTTTGTTTGAATACATTTTTCTAAATGAGTAAATATCCTTTTTTCCTGTGTAGTACGCCTTACAATTGCAATCTAAAATATTGTCAAATAATACTTAAAAGAGGCCTAGTATAGATTCATTACTGCAAACACATTGTGATTTTACGCAATTGATTGGAGGTTAAAATCAAAATAAATTTTCCACTTTTAGATACGCAGACAACTGTTTGAATCGTTAAATAAATCTAATTTTATGCATACACAAATTCGTGTATGTACGTACCAACTAACAAGATTCAAATGTAACAAAAAATAGTATTCTATGTTTCCCAATTAAAAAATACTCCAGATATTGATACAGATTATTGCACTCGTAGAGTGCATATAAAATTATTAAATTATTGTTTAATATTCTTAACAAAGTTTTGGGAATATTTTTGTAGGAGTCAGTTTCAGGTCAATTAAATGGAATTGTATGAAATGTAATACTTTTTCTTGTATAAAAACCACTATTTTTTGGAGCCACATATATACTGAAAGGCTTGATTTACGGAAAATATATTACATCCTTTATGTAATTATATAGTGTTAAAGATAAGAAATACCCGTACATTTTTAAATCGATCTTACAACTGGTATTTCATTTATAAATTCTCGTCTTATTCCTAATGTCTTTGCAACTTTTAGGATAAATAAGTTTTATTACTAGAGATACAATTTTCAAAAAATTACTTACTATTTTCACCATAGCCCTTTGATAGAACTTTGCTATCATACACGCTTTAACTGCTTTGTCCTCCAGCAATTCTGCTGTCTTTTTAATGGACTTTGTACAGATTTCATTAAAGTCTTCCTTATGAATACCATTCTTTTTGTTGTTAAAATTAGAGTTTATTAAATTCTCGTGCAATTGTTTTTCTAAATAATTTAAATAATGCTTTCGTACCTACAAATTTAAATACAACATTAAATAATATTGTTAAAATGGCATTAGGCTAGAATCTTAGAACTTGCTTTTACCATTTCTGTTAAGCGCGTTAAATCAGTATCCTGTCCATTTTCGTAAACTGCTTGTAGTATTTCTTTGCTATTAATATCATCTTCAACTGCATGGTCTTCGTCTGTAATCATTTTGTTAAGTTGAATGTTTAAAACGTATAAAATGAAGTACAAAAACGATTGTATATCAATAATTAAAAAAAATGTTAAGGATTTATTTTTGCACAGGTAAACAAATAAATTGGAGAATATAAAGTTCTTAGGCAGAGTTGTACTATTTAGTATGAAAATGTAGAATAATTTAACCCCCTAAAGGCATATGAGAATAATGTTGTAGTAATATAGAAATAAGCAGTATTTATAAAAACCCTTTTCAAACTAATTTCTAATACTACCACAAATTAGAGAATGGTTATGCAAGAAAAACGTTTAAAAAAAATCGAAAAAAACAACGTAAAATCGGCACATCACATACTAGGGATTATCGTGTGACACGATAATCATTAATCAAAATCTATTCGAATATGTAAGTTATTTGCATTGCAAATCGAAAGTACTTACTTTATAATCTAAATAATATATGGTCGAATGTTTATTCTAATTGACTTAGACAAACTTGTTTAATTTGTCTTCTCGTAATAAACACGACAATATTTATCAAAATTTAAATGAATCTTTGATATGAAATTGCCTTACAGGAAAGGAGGACTTTTCTGCTGATATATCAGCATAGAAGGCCAATTTCTATGTTTACGAAACCTATTGAAATTATAGCTAAATTAACGCATGTTCTGTTTTCTTCCATTTTGTCTTTACTTAAGTAAAACACTTTTTGGCTAAGTATGATTTGTCCTAGAGCCATCTAATTGAATCTTTTTATTCGATAAATGTAGATGTATTAAGAGTTTCCTATACTCCCGTGATGCATGATGTATATTTTTATAAAAAACGTAAGCAAGATTTAAAAACAAAGCCCAATCACTTTTAATTTCATGAAAAATCTAACTAAAATTTTGGCATACAAAAATTAATACACCTATAAGAAACAAGAGTTAATATATCAAAATAATAGTTTTAAAATAATGCAAAACTAACAGTGCAAAAATGGTAAAAAGGTGTGATTGGGAAACTACAAAGAAACAAAAGTGAAACTAAATAAAGCCTTTATTAAATAATATATAACAATTTCTATATTAATTATCATTTCGTCTTCAAATAAGCTATTTTGTATGTATTTTAAAAATGTAAAAAAATAATATGTATTTATGTGTACTAATAATTAAAGTATGCCTGTAAATTAATACAATATTCAAGATATTTAAAATCCAAATTCAAAATTGTTATTTATTAAGTTTCGTCATAGTTAAATTAAAACAGTAGAAAAGTAGAATTCACTTAGTGGGTTTTAAATTAAAATTGGGTGGTTAAACGTTTCTTACTGGTTACAGGATTATATACCCATATACATATCGATGGCTTAATATAAAAATACCCAAGTCGATTTTTTGTTACTTTACAGGAGAAGGAAAAAACATAGTAGAATTCGTAAAACTTCTGACACAGGAAAAATTTTGATGCAATTATTAAAAAAAGATGCATCATATTTTATCAAAACTTTTTTTGTATCATAAATTTTACGGATTTTATTAAGTTTTTTCCTTCTCCTGTAAAGTAACAAAAAATCGAGTCAGGCCTTTTTTATATTAAGCCATTGATATACATGTATATATGTACGTGTATAAGCTTCTTGAATTTTGATATGACTGATAGTATTTAGATAATTATGCATTACTAAATTTATCTTACATATGCAGCCTTATCGCACAGCATACATGAATGTATGGAAAAACTATGTGAGTACAAACAGAAGTTTTCAAAATTACAGTGTTTAACACACACACATTAATATTATATTTTTATCATTACATATTTTGTAATTTATGGGGCATTTATTAATGTTTCTTTACTTCAAAACTGTTTTTACATTAATTAATTAAAATTATATGAATGTTTTAGGTTAGCATATATTGTTTAATATGTAGTCAAAGGTTATGTATGACAGTTGAAGATTTCAAATTATTTAAATAAGAACTATAAAATAAATATTATTAAGTCGTCTTAGTTAATAGAATTTTTTCCTTTTTTCGATTTAAACGGTCTATCAGCACAGCATTACTATAAAAATCTTTTTTTTTTCAAAATTAAACTCTATATAACAATTTTTAGAGGTCTGTACCTTAATAATTTATAATACATTGAGCAAAGTTGCATTTAAATTTTAAAAGTTATTTTAAATGTTTTGGTACCAAAATTAAGACTTATCTTTGTATTTACTTCTATGACTGTTTTCAAACTTTAATTAATTTGATTCTAAAGTTTTAAACTTATTATTTTTCAATCAATAATTTTAAGTAATATTATAAACTATGCATCGCAATTTGTAAAACCATAAAAAATTTTGAAAATGAGCAAACAAATGAAATTAAAATTAAACAGTTACACGAGATTTCATTTCACCACTATGTATATATAGATATACTTATGTATATAAAATTCTTTACTGACATTTAAGAAAAACTCCAAAAAACTCTGTTTTGTATTTAAATGGGTAATATGTAATTAAATTTTTTTCCTTAACAGAAATTAAATATTTATATGCATATGTATTGCCAAATTTTAGCAGACGCCCAATTTTAACACCTCTTTCGTTTAAACTGAATTTCGCTCACCGTTTACAATAATATTTTTATAAGGTATATTTTTTTATGATGCATGAAGGAAAGACTTAATCCAAGTCAACACTATCCATTTTTTCAAATCCAAATATATTTTCAGAACTTTGCTGCTGTTGACTAGATGTTGGCGCATTAGCAGATGAACTACTAGTACCTGGCTGTTCAGAATTATTACCGATGCTATGATGTTGCTGTTGCTGCTGTTGATGAATGGGGCATGCAGACGCACCCGTAGTCGAATTATGGTGCTCGTCGACATTATCCATTTGTACATCATTGTCATCTTCTTCCTCGCCATTTAAAGATTTGCGGCAAATAGGACAAGTGCCATGCAAATTTAGCCATGGCACTATACAATCTTCATGATATAAGTGGGAACAAGGCAATTTGCGCACCTTTTCATTAATTTTAAAGTCCTCCCAGCAAACGGAGCACTGAAGTTTTCGTTCAACTTCCTCGGCGGTTATGTTCACCTTGGGTATATCTTCGATCTTATCCTTGGCCAATGGCGGTGGACCAGAAGTTTCCATTTGATTTAAGAGTTGAGTTACAATTGTATCCAATCCCTCGCGACCCCAAGCATAATCACCCAAATTTCCCATAAACAACAATGGAGAGTTTTCAAAGGGCATTTCGCCAGATAGAGCTCCACTTCCCAACGATATTGATTGCAAGAAGTCTAATAGCACATTGTCTAAACGATCTAGGCTTTGAGGTCGAACACGTCCTCCTCCAGTTGAAACGGGTCCTAGGGATACAATTCCCCTCGGCTGGTTGCGCATTGAGCTAGGATTAATATTTATCTCCAAATTAGGTCCATTGCGTGATGCCAAGAGGTTTGCTATTTGACCGCGCAAAGCCTCTAATTGCTGTTCATCGTTTCCACCACTTATAAAACTAGTACTACTTGTGCTATTGTTTCCGCTCGTGCTGCTATTTGAAGCTGCTGCTGGCGGCAATTCCTCCACAAACCCTCCAGAGCAAATAGGACAAATATAATCGGTATTTGTATTGGGAATGTTAATTTCCTCATCGCACATATGACAATAAAATCTGGTTGGCACCGTAGGCCTTTCTTCAACTACTGCCTCAGCCATAGTAACTATTTAGTGTATAGGTGGCGCTACGCCGGCTAGATTGGCAGATTATTCTTGTCTTTTAGATATATACTTCTTAAAGCAATTCAATAGATTTTTCTGAATGCTATTTGTTATTAAGTTTTTATTTAATAAATTTTGGGAAAGTGCTTTTTCTATTCTTATTACCAAATTTTTTGTCTTAGCACACCACACGGTTTCTATAGTTTCACCACTTGTCTGATTTCCAAAAACTTTTGTTGAGCTCTCTGCGTAATTCTTTAATGTATTTAGTTAAAATTGTTTTTCTTGTTTACTCCATAAATTTCATTTCGTGTTTTTTATCAATTTTGGTAGTTAACTGTTCTTTGTGAAAATATTCGATTTTTTTTCACAAAATGTTTTTTCTGTAATATCCACTGATGCTGCTGTTTATTCACCAATAATTGACATCAAATATATTGTATGAACTTTATCAAATAAGTTTTGACATTTATTGTTTTCTGAGTATGGCATTTAATACATGCTGTTGACAGAGTCGATTGAAGCAATTGAATTATCAGGTAATGTTGGAAGCACATATGATTTCCTTAATATTTGCTAACGCTGTCAATATGATTCATGTTTAAAGTCTATTTACATGCTTCTTGAGTATTGCTAGAGTGAAATCAATCTTTATTAACAATAACGGGCAGAAAAACCAGTTTATAAATATATATGAAACCAGAAATTGACAGAATTAGAAGTTTTACTTCGACGACGCTTCATATTGCATAGAGAATTACCTTATTTTTCATATTGAAGCTATTAATACAATGAGGCCCCTTGGTACATATTACCAGTTGCAGTATTTAAAAAACATGTAACTTATATGAGTTACTAGAATATTTTTTACTTGACATCACACTACATATGAAATAGAAGAAAATATGCAGAGATACATGTTTTGGAATAAGATATTAAGCTAATCAGCGGCCTACTCCTCTCACCTTGTTAATACGCCTTTACATGAATGACTGACATAATATTTTAATTTTTTACGTTGTCATCACTGCTTTAACGAAGAAGAAGAAACAAAAAGTCATCGTCTTTGGCCGATTCCAAGCTACATTTGTTTTACCACACAGAAATAAATTTTCGAAATCAACTATAAATTTAGAACGAAATATCACTTAAAATTAAAAATAAACATGTCAATATTAGCTTATAACGGTGGTTGCGTTGTGGCGATGCGTGGTAAGGATTGTGTTGCTATTGCTACCGACAGACGATTTGGAGTACAGGCCCAAACTATAGAAACTGATTTTGAAAAAGTGTTCCAAGTCAATCCTCGCATGTTTTTGGGTTTGGTTGGTCTTCAGACTGATATTTTAACCGTTAAGGATCGCTTGATGTTCCGTAAGAATTTATATGAGACCAGAGAAAATAGAAAAATGCAACCAGCCAGATTTTCGGCAATGCTATCTAGTTTTTTATACGAGCACCGGTTTGGACCTTATTTTATTGAACCTGTAATTGCTGGCTTAGATCCAAAGACGATGGAGCCCTTTATATGTAATATGGACTTAATTGGGTGTCCTAACGTACCAGACGATTTTGTTGTAGCTGGCACTTGCGGTGAACAGCTCTACGGTATGTGTGAAACACTGTGGAAACCTGACTTGGAGCCAAATCAATTGTTCGAAGTTATATCACAAGCTATGATTAATGCTTTCGACCGAGACGCAATTAGTGGTTGGGGTGCAACAGTATATATAATTGAGCAAGATAAAATTACGACAAAAACATTGAAAACTCGTATGGACTAGAGTCGTATAAATCTTATAATTTTTGTAATTATTTCTAAACAATATGCAAAAGGATTTCTAATAAATAAAAATTGTTTTAAACTGTATGTATTGTTCTCATTTTGCACTTATTTTCCCTTAATTAGCAAAAACTGGGCATTCTGAATGTGTTCGATGGTTCATTAATTGTGTTCCCCTGAATTTTGAAATTGGATAAATTCTTCACATTCTCCTTGGTGTGAATGTTTTACGAGCCTGAATGATGATGATGTTGTAAATGGTTTACTAATAATTCAGTTTCTGCCAAAAATTGCTAGATTTATCGTGAATTACTTTTTATAACAATATCTCTGCGGTGCAAAGATATTGTTATACTGAAAATTCTAGTTGTTACTATATATAAAAAACCCCTTGAAAGCAGTCACCGTTTATTAAAGTTTTGAATTAACCTGCTTGTATATAGAATTCGCCATGAAGCTGAATTGTGAGACTACTCATGAAAAAGTGACGGAATTGAAATTGGTTAAAAATAGTTTTTAGCATTCATATATTTTTATTGGTCTATTGCGTCCAATGCAAACTCTTAATTGCCATAGATATCGCGGCTTCTTTAGTTTTGGCGCCACCAATAAATCCGGTATGGTGGACAAACAGTAAACCTTCAATACCTACCAACTTTGAAAGTTCCCCATCTCGCAGGCCTCTCCAAGCTTCTGGTAGAAATTGGCGGCCTAAAAAGCTTTCCACTGTGACCGGAACACCAGCAACTCGCCAGCCCTGACTTGTATCAGCAAAGATTACAAGTTTGGGAACACCCTCTAAATGATACTCTTTTTCCAATTCATTTAAGTGTTGCTTCCAAGGACAGAATTTTTCTAGCATCAAAATTTCTCCGCTCTCATAAACAGACTTTGCTGTTTCAAGGGCTTCACGTACATATTCCCTGGCTTTTATCCACGATCCTCCGATTGAAATCACTTTTTCCATAAATTCTTTGCCAGCATAACACATAGCTTTTTCGAAACGTGCATCAATATCAGCATTTGTTCCTTCTTCCTCCCAACTGAGATTGAAACTTCCAACTCTTTTCGACAAATCCGTTGATATTTTATACAGGTGTTCTTCATCATTGGGACATATTGGCACACCATTATCTATGCCATCGATTTCACTAATAAAATTCGCATATAGCTGTTTAAACGTTAATTTTAAATTCTCTGCTGATAAAGATATTCCGTGGTTTTTTAAAATCACTTCTATAACACGTTCTCCATAAAAGCAAAACACTAATCCGGCACTGCTTAATCTAACGTGTATAAAAAATTAAAATTCATACTTTGCTGTTAGTTACCTTATTCAACATACAATATATTTGGTTACCTTATTTTATATATATCTCCCAGTTCTGGCCTTAGTGAGCTCATCGTTTCCTGGAATGATTTCTGGTGATGATCATAAAGTTTTCTTTTGTGATCGAACTCACCGCCCACATCTACAATTATATCACATTTTTCATGTAATTCTGCGTCATTGCGTGATCGGAAAATTCTTGCATCTTGGTATTCAGGTAATTGTTTTAACATAAAACAAGCTAAAACTTCATCGCAGTGGAAAGTGCCACTGTGAGTTCCTATAGTCAAAGGACCCTCTCCACGTAAACGTTTGGGGCTTAGAACATTCGCAGTTGATATAGACATTCTTATCAGGTTGACTGTTTGTTAAATTTTTTACCGTAAAAGATTTATTTCTTGAAAATATAAAATTACTTACATCTCACAATATTTGGCGATAATGCGGTTAAAAAATTTAATTTGACAGCAAATAAAGAAAACATGTTTATAACAAGGTTGCCAGCTCTAATATTGTTTAAACGATTTTATTTCGAATTCGGAATTTTTTTTAGATGAAATGTGAAATAACCAAATCAACTTTTCAATGGTTGTCAAAATTAATGTTTAAGTACAACATTTAACTAAATAGGATCTTTTTCTGCGATGAACGAAAAAAAAGACAAACCTAAAATTATTAATAACGACATTTTGCACATTTTTCTTATTTAATTTTCGTGACATTCTTAACTACTGGAAAATCCTATAAAAGAAAAGATTTTGTTTATAAATACATGCAAAACAACACTTAATTGGTATCGGGGGTCTATTTGGACCCCAATTTTACTATAACTTCTGTTGTATTACATGCAAAAGTCTAAAGCTCAGGTGTTAGCCTTAGTTTTCCACTTAAGGCATA
The DNA here is from genome assembly GCA_951800035.1 of Linnaemya tessellans. NCBI lineage: Eukaryota > Metazoa > Arthropoda > Insecta > Diptera > Tachinidae > Linnaemya > Linnaemya tessellans. The sequence continues at coordinate 13,709,197 of OX637532.1, read as the reverse complement.
AATATATATATATATATATATATATATGTGTGTGTGTATATGTGTGTGTGTGATGGTGTCCATTTGCACCCCGCGATTCCAGTTAAGGGTTAGTGTACTTTGTATATTGAAAATCGGTTGATGAATTCGTGAGATATCGTGAACGAAAATATTCTAAAAGGTAGTTTTTTTAAGCTCGAAATTATTCATTGTTCATTCTCTTATAAGACTTGTAAAAGTACATCAATGACCGTTTGTTATGTGGGAAACTTAAAAACATAGAACAGCACAACAAACCATGTTGCGATAGCTTTGCCGTTAAAATTAACGGAAAGTAGCGGGGGTGACCCTTAGGCCACCCCCGCTACTATTTTTTATTTTAAATTTAGTAATTTATTTGGTACCGTCTGTAAGTAAAACAAAACGTGAAACCTTTTGCAAATAACATAATTTTTAAGGGACCCATAGGCAAATACTGTTCTGATCATGCTCGTGCAATAAGTGAAGTAATAAATAAGTGAACGCTCGTTTATTCATTTTAGTGTTATCTTAGTTGCACATATTTTGAGCACCACTGTAGTTAAATGCTTGTGTGCACACGCATACGTACATTTATATGATTTATATATTTGCAAACGAAAGTACCAATAATTTAAATTTTAAAATGTTAATGAAAGCATACAACCAACCAACGCTCCTTGAAATTGATACAACAATTTAATTATCATGTCTCAACTAATTTAAAATCAAAGCAGTTATGACAAAATAAACTAATAAAACATTTGAAATGGAATTAATTTTTAGATTTATCACTCCAAAATATGTACATAACGTCTGAACAGTGGCAACAGAGTTTTACTTTGTTAAATTAAAATATTTTATTCGTGTTTTTCCCCATTTTTCCACTTTTAAATGCATCGCTATCTATGGTCCGAATTTCGTATCTCCAGTTCATCGAGAAATTAGTTTAAAATTAATTACAAAATTTCGACCGGTTAGCATACAAGAAAGCGTGTTAATACGAGTAAAAATATGTTAAAATCAAGCAGGTAGGGGTATGCACTGTAAAAATTTCATTTATATCGTAGATGAATTTTTCATGATTTTTTTTATTACATAATAAGAAATCGTAGATGTTGTTTACATAACAAAAGCATGAAATATCATTCGTGTGATTAATATTTTTACAATAACGTAGGAGGGAGATATAAAAACGCAAGATTTCGATCACAATTGTATTTTTTTAAATTGAAATCTTTATTAAATCCCACTGTACGTTAAATCGTTCTTCTCCAAAGGGACTTTAAGAAAATGAAAATGTTGAAATCAATTTTCGTCTCTACAAATCTATTTAGTATAACAAATCACATTAGAACGTACAGATGTTAAAAACGGTTATAAAAGTAAATTAACAGTTGCGATAACGGATTTTAAACCGAATGATAGCTTTAGATAAAAATGGCGGAAACCAGATTAAGAAGAAATGTTAGTCGCCAGATACCAACAATGTATGTAATTTATGAAATATGTATATTGAAGTAATATTACCTAAATTTATTAAAAGTTCTATAAACTTCATAGAATTGTGGGACTTTTTTCCGGTTACAAACATATTAAGCACACGTGATAATTGTTTTCTCACAAAAATTTTTACGATTATTTTCTACCTTAAATAAATTTCGCATTGTTTTATTGTTTGCACTTAATGTACACATTAACAAAAAAAAAAAAAAACAAAAAAGGAACGTATATTCATGTGCAAACATATTCAATGTGTACATTTTGGAATGACTACGAGTTGAATTTCAACATCTTTAACTGCAAATTAAAATAAAATAAAAACATGAAAAACCTTGTGTAAATTAAGTGTTTCAAAATGAATGTTTGTACGTATCGCGCAGATTACTCTTGAACCAACAGGTGTTCCTTTTCAGGTAACAATAAAATTCTACAAATTTTTTTGTAGAACTAAATACATGGTAAATTGTCAGATGTGTCAAGATCTCTGTGTTATTAAACAAAAAAAAAAAAAAAAAAACAAGCTATACAGGGTTAAGTCGAATATTGTACATCCTCTTCAGAACTATAAAATATATTCAGCCTTATTATGGTTGTCGCAGTCGCGACGAAATCAATAAAATATGGCAAGGCTTGCCAGATATTTAGCAAATGGAGTCGTTTTTTTCGACAACGAATACAAACAATTGTAATAATCTTAATATACATATGTAAATCACTTTTATTTTATGTATTCATACAGTTACAAATAAGAAAAATAATTTCTATTGTGTTGATTTAAATATTAAAGTTTTCATTCGTTTTCATAAATATAACACAGGGAAAGTTTTAGCAACCGGTGATTTCGATCATGTGACTATAAGCCGTATTTGCTTTTATGTTTTGTGTACATTTGTCAATCAATATTGTGTTGCCATCAGTATGCGGTGTCATTTCCAAATGTGTAAATTAAATCATTGCGACAATAGTCTACATTATCTCCCTTGTCATATACAGGTAATAATTACTTGCAACTAGTTTATATGTGGTACTAACAAAAATCCATAGAAATATAAGAAAAGAAAAAAAATCGGGAAAACTATTGATCCTAAAGGGCGTCCTTGCAACTACACACTAATTTTAACCGCAAAGCTATCGTAACGGCATTCGTTGTGCTGTTCTTTGCTTTTTTTCAATTGGATTTTTTATTTAATTATTTAATTTTTATCAAAACAGTCATATCCAAATAATCGTTCTTTGTTAATGGGTTACCAATCGTAAGACAAACTTAATTTTTAAATTTTGCACATTCACATATGTATGTATATGTAGATTTACAAAGAAGAGTAAACTTATGAATAAATACATATGTACATGTATTTATGTTTGTATGTATGTATACAGCTGCATAGATCTTTAATTGTTGTTTTATTCAAACAATTCACGTCAGTGTGGTGGCATTTAGCAGATTTTTAAATGTTGTAATACAATATGCCGGCTCGCAGTAACTCAAGTTTTACGAGGTGTGTTTTTAAAAATGTTGGTTTGTCTAAGTTCAATAGCAAAAGTTGTTTGCTTTATGTTCGAACTTTAACTTTAATAGCTGAGAAATTCGGTTTCTATAATTTATGTCGTTACAAAGAAAATAAAAAAAAAAACAAAAGCAAACAGAAAGTATTTTATTCACTAAACAGCTAACAAACAGATCGTTTCTTGTTTTTCTATTTTAAACACAAGTATTATTTTATATGCGAGGGACGAAATTAATATAGATGAATAATATACAAAGGAAGAAAATTTAACTAACAACCACATTTTGGAACATGCCTCGTATATAATTATTAACTATTTACTTTTTTTTTACATACATACATATACATATATATATATGCAGAATATATAATATTAAATAACACTAAATACCGGAAAATTTAAAGTTTCTATTTTTATTTCAAGTTTGAAAATAAAACATTTTAAATGTTTCTGCTTTATATGGTAAAGATAAACTTTTGACTGCTGTTTTCTTCTCTTGTTTTTGTTTTTCAAGATCAATTTCAGTTATACGATACTAAATTCACATTAGGGTAGTAACATTTTTTTTACGGTGACCTAAAGCTTGATAAAATATAGATAATTAAAAATTTAAAAAGGTCAAAGAATCAGCAATCAATTACATAATATAATTAAGAAATATGTTCTGTTAACTTTTATTGACCTTTTTTATTTATTTTATTGTATTTATTAAACACGAGGTACTTTTATAAAATTAGTACCAAATTTTATTCATTATTATTCAATATTTCGTTGACAGTTTGTTAACATCGTCAGGAATAAGCAATATAAGATATTAACAAATTGTTAACGAATTATTATATATTAATAAATAAAATTTGCAACAATGTTATAAAAAGATCTCGCCTTAATGAATATAATAAAATAGTTAAGAAATAATTAACGCACATTTTTCTGCAGAAAATCTAGCGAACTGGATAAGATTTGAATTTGAAAAATAATATCAAGCATTTTTTAGGCATTTGATAGGAAAATTTGCTTACTCTTGTATTTTTCTGTAACCTCAAGGTCATCTACTTTAGGATGTAGTGGCTCCGCCTAATTTCAGGATTTTTAAATGCAAACTTTAAATGTTGTGTGAAATTTTATCACAATTGCAATATCCTTTTACAAACCATAGAATTAATTCCACTTTTTCTCAACATCTCCCCAGTGGTGACCAACAATTCCAATATGTATATATGTATGTATATGTACATATGTACGTACGTAGCTATCAATATGTGTATGTACATATGTATGTTGATGCAATAGAAACTGCTAAATTGAAATCTTTCAATATACATATATCACACTAGGAAGTAAATAAATGTTTTCTTTTAAACCACATCTTAAGTAAGTGCTAATTGATTTGAATTTTTGTAGCTTGAGTTTTTAACTACGCATTTTGTTTGACGTAGATGAAATATTTTTAAGAGTTGGGATTTTGCATGGCTTTGTTGAAGAGTGAAAAATCATAGTTATTTTGAATATACAAGGAGTTTGCTCTCTTAAAAGCCATTTATTTATTTTAGTATAAAAATAAAAATTAATGAATGCACTAATAGACTGTTTCACACTGGCATGCTTTTAATACATGTTGAATTTAATAATACTTAAGTGATTAAAAATTTGCCAGCAATTCATGCAAATTTCAGACAGTTTGTCAAACTTTCGATCTGAAACAACAAAATTAATTGCATATACAGCCTTTAAATTTAAAAATGTACCTTAATTTGTCTTTATAATATTAAACTCTTTTTAAAAACATGTTTGTCATTGTAAACTTTTGAAAAATAAAAACATCATCCATACTCTAACCCAATTAATGAAAAGTACATAATGTTCACTTGCATAATGGAAAAATGAAATTAAATGCACTTTAATCGTTATCTATCATCTAACTTTTTAGTTTTCATTTTTTTTCTCACATCATCAATTATACTTCAATAAAATTAATAGCTTTTTTTCTATATTTTTGCTTTTTAGTTTAAATGTGAAACGGAAGTTGCTTTTTTTTATTTGATCACAATTAAAATTACAAAACAATTAATTAAAATAAAAAATTAAGTTTAACTAAAATTTTAAGCTAGTGAAATGTTTATTTTTTGTAGAAAACCCGATTCAAAATACTTTCATTAGACATTGGCTAAACTCGATTAGTACATCAAAAAAAAATTATTTATTTTTTTTTTAAATATATGCAGCCATAAATTACACAATTTTAAATACATACTTAAATTATTTTTATTATTATCTTTAATATTCAACATGTGCATAGAAATATATAAGATTTCGCCCGAAAGATGGTAGCAGTTGTACATTTATATAAAAATATGTATGTATACACGCATATACATATGTACGTACGTACATACATACATACGTACGAGTTATAAATAAATATATAAGAAACACCAAAATTGTACGTTGTTAGTTTTTTGTGAGAAACTGGTATGTACCACCTTTCAAATCATATGATTCATAATTAATAACATTAATGGGTCTAAGACTGAAAAAATTATTGAAGATCAATAGCAATCTCATCTTGCTTACTTCATTATATTCTATCTAATTTTTATCCATCAATCGCAAAACTATGTACAATAAATGTTTAACGACATTAATTCCACTAATTTGACAAAAGAACTTCATTGATTCTTTATTACAGTTTTTGGTCTAGGACCGTGTTATTTTTTTTTTTAATAAAGTGCAAAAGAAATTAGAGTTGAAATATATTTTTATAGACATGTACATATGTATTTATTTAGATTTGTTACACTTGGTTTCTCTTTAGCTCTAAAGAGAAATGCTCTTTCACTTGGGCATTGCTAACACTAATAACTTGTTTTCATGTACAAACACCTTCTCAAACAAAAAATTATAAGTAAACATACTCGTACTATTATTATTTGTTAATAAATAGAAAGTTATCGAAAACCCACTTTCGGGAATAAACAAATTCTTAATACGAGTAACATATGAAAACATCACAAAACATATACAAGTTTCACATAAAGATTTCAATTTTAATAAAAAATATATTATGTATATGGAAATTCCAGGAAAAGGAAGTGCATGTCACAAAAACAAATTCAATTAAAAATAAACATTTTTAATTTTTGAAAATTTAAAATTGTGAACTATTAAAACTATTACTATTTGAAAAGATTTTCTGTCATCCCACAATCAAATTTTGTTTGTAAACATTCATCAGATTTTTAATTAGTTTTGTTCAAAATACGATTTAATGAAATTTTTTTCGAAAGATAATTTTTTAATTGCACTTTTAGAAATGTCAAATTTATTTAGTTGTGTTTAGTATTATAGTTTTAGTATTACCATTGTATTGTAAAAGTATATACAAAGTTTGTTTCTTTGAATAAATAAATTATTTTATATTTGTATCCTCAACATGCATTTAAAGAATTTGTCAAATATTGATTTATATAAGCAAGAAATAAAAACAGATTTGCAAATACAATATTAAATAACCAAAAAAAAATTGTCATTAAGGAATCGCTCCCACAATACGAAAATAAAATTTCTGTAGAACCGAAAACTAAAACCATCTTCATTCCAGTAAAGAAGATTAGTATTATCGAGTTGAAAGGCTTGATATTCTTCTTAAGTTCTTAAAAGGCAGTATTGTGCTACATAAGAGAATTTTAATATTTTTATCTGTATCATGGAAAAAATATTGTACTTCAAATAATAATACATAGTAGGCAATAAAATTGAACCATTAGACCGCGTCGGCATTTTCAAAATGACGATGAGTAGTTTTGCGCTTAGCACTGTAAAACGTTAATGGGTGCAAAATATGTTTGTATAATAATTACTGCAACGGAAAAGTTGGTTATAAAGCATACTGCATACAGTACGCGTAAGGGATCATATGTGTTGTAAGCACCTTTATTTGTTTAAATTTAAATAAAAATATCTTAAATTTAAAATTTTTAAAAAGATTAAACTTTCTAATAGCATTTTTCAATCGTTAAAAAATAAACTATGATGAGTTTTTCTTTAAAAATATGATTTTTATTTCGCCAAATGATGATTTTCTACTGGCAATACTGTTCCCTGTTAAATACCACAAACAGGAATGTATACAAACTATTGGAAATCATTCCATGTGAATGGTTTCTGGCCAGAGGATTCCGGTGACGATTTTGTATAATCATAACGGTTATTTTTTGAGTGTAAACAAAACACAAATGCACACAATCACATATAGGTATTGAGTATAAACAACGGGAATTATAAATATTAAAAACCCGGCTTACAAATGTCGCAAAAAAGCAGCAACAAAAAAAAAACAAAAAGTCACAAAAACAATACACAATAGTACTATGAAATGTAAATAAATGACTTTTATACGATTAAAAACAAACAACGAATTGATTTTGTATTTTCGTGTTTTTTTTTTGGTTTTTCTGTGTTGCACAAAGCTTTTAAGCCAAAAATACTAGCAATGCCAGTCGAAATTTAACCGCGTTGCGAAGATGTTTAAAGAAACTGTTTAACGTAGAAAATAAAACAATTTATTAATTAAAATAGAAAACAAATTAAAAAAAATAATGTGTACATAGAATTCCAAATTATTGGAAAACGCTTAAAATTAATCAATATATGTATATTGAAACTTATAAAAGTAACAAGTTAATTAAATAGTATATGTACCTAGTTACTCATTGGAATATTGCAAAATTGAAAAATATGTGTAAAAAAATGTTACCAAACTAGTATTAGGAAACATAAGAAATAAATACATCGACAAAGCATGCTAAACAAAAGAAATAAACATAATAAAAAATATATTAAAAGAAATTCAATACGAGTATATCTTATAAATATATGTACATATATCTGTATGTGCATTCTACCTTGTAACTTCATAATTAATTAATATTTTCTATTAATTTTTTTTTATATAAAATCAAACATACTTTTTTCTACATACGACTAAAAATTAATAAAAAAAACATCAAAAATCAATTCCTGGAAAAGCAACTATAACACATACAATAAGTTCTATAGCAGACATGTAATCTTACAAACCCAATGACTATCGCTTTTAATTTCATAGCACTTTATTTATAAAAAACACTTTCAGAACAAGTTCCAAAATAAATGAGGTTTGTTTAAAATTGTTACTTGCGGAACTAATGAATTGCAAGGAAGCCTTCATTTGCTTACTGAAACTAATACGATGCTTTGAATTTTAAAATACTTTTACGTGCTTGACAAATATGAATATACATACTAAAGTTTTAGCAATTTTTAGGCCATGTACTTGACTTTGGTAATGCACAAATCCATGGTCATGTTTTTACGATTGTCACCTCCACATGTACATATTTATTTATAATTGTGAAAACCTGCTGATTATTAGTTTTTATAAACTTTCCGACATCTTCATAAAGTTCTTCACAGAAACTGATAAATTTGCTATACAGTGAGAAATAGTTTCTTTAAAATCTCTTAGAAAATTTTTTAACACTGATTTATAGAAAATGCTTTGGCTCTTACTCAAAAAGCCTGTTATTACATATTTTTAAAAATCAGCTCTTAATTTTGAGTTTCTAGTAACCTGACTTTTTCCTAGTAATTTGAAGTTACATATTTTAAAATTTCCCACTATTCCGGGACTTCCCTCTAAAAACAAAAAAATAGTAATTAAGTTGAAATATGTAAATATTTTAATTTTATTAAAACCTCCATTACTAAGATTTATTTAAAAAATAATTAACTTAAAATGTCAGAAAAAATTACTTTCTATTAAAATTAAGTACTTAACGTTGCACAGTGACTCAAAAGCATTTAATTGTCAAATTTCATTCACTGACTTGTGAAACGTTCAAGATATGTTTCTGGTTGAAATTTATTAAAAATATCGTCATAACTGAAATAACATCAGATTATACTTTTTCCAATCACAATGGAAATTCAGCGAAATTATGATGATTTCTAAGCCAAAGAACCCTGCAATATTTTCAAATTTATTTGAAACAATATTTCTACGAAAATTTGATACCATTTCTAGAGAGACAAAATATCTTCACCGATTATTAGTTCGGTTTCCGACATAAACATGGAACACCAGAAAAATGTCATCGAATAAGGAATGCAATAACTGATGCCGTTTCGTTGTTCAGCTGTTATGCAACAAACATTTGATGCAGTATGACCCCACTTTTCGAAGTAAAAAAGATTTCACACGAGACTATGAAAACGAAAGTCCCAAGGTTAATGCATAGTTGGATTAGTTATTGTCGGTCTGCATCAATGTCGAAGGCATAAAACTGTTCACTGAACATAACTGTATTGTATTAAAGAACAGAATAACAGCACCCTCCCTCGTCGGGTCTATAGCAAAATTAGCTAGCGAATTAAAGATGTTGGAAAAACACAATCCCAATCGCAACTACTTTTTAGATGTTGTCAGACCACTAACCGTTTACTCTTTTTCGAGAGTTTTCCGTCTAACGCGCATTAGTTAATATCTACACCTCAGATAATTGTATAGATTTACGGTTCTTCTGAGGAATCTTACGTGATTGTTACTTCTTATATGACGTCATAATACGTGTACAGTCAGTCCTAGGAACGGATAAAAAACGGGGTTAATAACACCACCGACACATTGTCTCTGCAAACTGCTCGCCGTCTGCGCAACGATATTTATTTACTTTTGCAAATAAATACTAAATTATCAATAAAAATATGTCCGGAAAAGATTTCCTCACCATAAAACTTTTGTTGCTGCAGTAGTTCTAATTTTTTATTCCCCTCTGCCTAATTCTCACTACGAAATAATAAATTCTACAATAAAAGCTTCTTACTGGATGCTAATTGTGTTTTGTATTCTAAAATTTCAAAAGGAAATGGAAATATTAAATAAATATTACCCTTGTTTTACCTTTACCGTATGTAGAGGTTTCTACACTATTTTTTATAACAAATTTTTAGTTTGATTTATACGTTGCGTCGTACATCGATGATCAGGTGTATCTTTTCTTAAAAATATATCATATATGTACATACGTATGTAAATACATAGTACATACTCATAAAATATTAGATATTAACTTTAATAACATTTGCTTGCTTTATAGGAAGTAATATACTCGTATGTACGAGTATATATTTCACAAAAAAAAAACAGATTTTTATAATTTGTTTATAAACATATTTTATAATTGGTTGCAAAATATATACTACAATATAATTACGACAATAACAGATTTGTGTTTGTATGCATATTTATATGCTAATTTAAAAAAAATTTACATAGTTTGGGATTTTCTGCGAGAACGGAAGTATGAGAAATTATGTTAAATTATGCTTCCTTTTGCTCCTTATACCTAGGCGTAATAGAATCAAATATATTTACGAGTATATACAATTTTGTTACCTGTCTTTTTTGCCATTCACCACAAAACAGCAGTTAGAGCATGACCCTTGAAGTTAATGTAAACCAGCGTTGCCACATATATAAGTATATATATATATATATATATATATATATATATATATATATATATATATATATATGTATATACATATATATGTATGTATATACATATATATGTATGTATATACATATACATATATATATATTTTTTTTTAATAATCTGTAAATTTTTTTTATTTATTTTTTTTGGACCAGCACTAAGGGGATGACCCCTATATATGCAATGCACTGCTCCGGAACTGAAAACGAGGGGATAGTATGTAGGGGACAGATTAGGAAAGATGAGAAGATAGACAGTTGTTTTTGTAGCTATTTCAACCTTTTTACTTCGCCGGCTAATTTTTGCTACAGGGCCGACGAAGGTGGGTGCTGTTACTCTGCTTTTAGTACATGATAGTGTCAGTCGCCGCCAATAATGTTCAGTGACCAGTGACTATGCCTTCATCATTGAAACCGACTGGTAACAACTAACACAACCACGCACTAATGCTGATCAGAAGAATTCAACACAATATTTCAAGACTCAGCGCGGGCCCGAACTCACGACCCTCCGCTTCATAGTCTCGTGTTCTACTACTTCAGCCAAAGTAAACCTGATTTTCACATTAAAATGTATATAAAATATAGGGTTTTTCAGTACTTTTTCTCCTTATGTCTCTTTTACTCTCCTTTGAAATTATATGTAGATATATGAAGGCGAAAATTAAGTAGGGCATGGATGGCCAGATATATTTATGTCGGTACATTAATTGCTGGACATGGGTGAGATATGAATATTTGCGGTCACATTGGTGTTGACTTTATGTTCAGATTAATGTGACGTATAGTGAAGACCACAATGATCATCAGATTATGTTGTACTATGGCTAAATCATCAAGGGATTCTAGGTTTAAATACATATTCCATGATTGATGGATAAGTAAACGATTTTCGTTTCAAGTTGACAAATTTATAGAAGGCTTTTAGATTCCTTTACAAATTAATTTTCATATTTTTTAAATAATCATTATATACATTATGCCATATTTAGCAAATTGTGTTTGGCCCTTGCAGCAGATTACCTACCATAGTCTGTGGTTAATTAAAATTTTCTATATCTTTTATATAGGTATATTATAGTGTGAATACTTTTTTTTAGTTAAAAAGCTGCATATTTCCTTAATCTATTACAAAGCGTCGGATTCGAAGACGAAAAACGCCAAATATGATAAGGATGATTAAATTCAATTGTTTTTACTTTGTTTTGATTTAAATATTTTAGAAACGTTGATTGATGTCTGTTGCTATATATGATGCAAAAAATAGAAAACGGTATTTTGCATATAACTTATCTATATACATACATAAATATGTTTGTCTGTACGTACGTACATTTTTATGATGCAGTTAATGTTGTTGTTTGAACAGACAAAGTTTTTGATTAATTATAAAATATGTTTTTTATTTATGTTTTTCTTTCTTTCTTCAGTTCTTATCTTATTTTGTTATATTATTTTTAAATGCTTAAATTTTGTATAGATTTTTAATTGATTTAAACAGAAAAAAGAACAGTTTAATAGTTTATTTTAAGTGGAGCAATTCAAAACCACGTTCGAACGATTCAGCGAATGGATTATTCATACAAATGGATCATTGCATTAACTTTATTACATTAACATTGAAAAAAGTTGGTACTTATTACAGGTACTTGTTTGCAATAAGTGTAGATATAAAAAACATCTGTAAAGTTTTATTATATAAAATATTTCAAAAAAAAAACATGTTATATGTCAACAAAAATGAGTTTCCAGTTCATTTTGCAACAAAAGAATTAAAAAGCACATTTCAACTGTATGAGTTAAAATTTATTACATGATCAGTGATGTAAAAATTGATAATCATATTGTCGCATTAAAATCTATCTAATACTTTATTAAGCAAATATGTCATGCAATTTTGATGATTCAGGAAGTGCAATTAAAACAAGAAAATCTGAGGAAAAAAATTTTTTTTATATAAAAGAGCGAAATCTGTGCAATACGTGCAAGAACTTATTTCTTTAACAATAAATGACAATACAAAAAAAATTCCGCCAAAATCATTTAAAACTGCACACTTGGCAATGCTGATTATCCTCGGGATTTTATCAATATGCAATGTTTACATAAAATTTCCTATTACCTATACAAGGAAGTTTTAATCACTACTGTAAATAAATAATGACGTGTTTGGACTTGTACACAAGTCTCCAATCGTTTGAGGTTTATCTTTAATTTAATATGTGGTGGTAAATTTTACATCCTCTCTTTCTTTTCTCACATAACTTTTTTCTTTTTCACTGAAATAAAGTACAATTTTTTTTAAATATGAAATTCTTCTTTGTTTTTTTTTTTTCAAGAAATTTGTTTAAAAGTATTTAATCTAGAATAATCTAGGCAAAAAATTATTATAAAATATAAACATTAAAAATTATATTAAAAAATTGCGCTGTTAATTTTCCTACCACCTCTTGCTAAGTGTCAAAAAATTCACCTAGTAAGTTAAAGGTTTAATAAGATCCCGCCATAAGCTTATCTTTATTTCTTTTTCCTTTTAATCAATTTTTTTTACAAACGTTCTCTTTTGATAATAATAACTTTTCACATTTACAATACAACACAGCAAAGATGGAAAGCCAATAAAATTTAATATAATAACGTTCAATTTTAAATTAATAAATCTTTTTATTTGCATATGTAACCAGAATAAGGAAACATTTGTTATCAAAAACTTCGACCAGAAGACCAAACACTTATAGTTAAATAACATTTTTTTTCTCCATAGTTTTTTCCGATATTAGAAAGATAAATCTATTAAAAATCATAATTCTTTTTTGCATTAGAAAAGTAAAAAATATTGCCACTTTGAATAGAAATTAAAAGTTATTCAGCCTTATTATGTTTGGCGTTTTTCGCTTTCAGATTCGACATTTTGTAATAGATTAAAGAAAATTTAAACTTTTTTACCCATATTCATAAAAAAATAAAACGTATTTGAAATCTGTTTTAAGAAAATTTTGTATGAAAATATTTGATTAAAATACATTTCAAACTCATATTAAATTTTATGAATATCGGAGTTTATCTTTAAGCTATTACAATTTGTCGAATTTGAAGTCGTAAAACGCCAAACACAATAAGGGTGATTTTAATTATCAAGAATTTGGTCATCTTTTTTGGTCTCAGTACTTTTAATGGCTAAAGTTTGTAGATATGAACCTAGTCTGTTTTTCTCATTTAAGTTTTCTTTATAAAATATTTGTCTCTAGCTATAATATAATTACCCCAAGTTTTGTAAGGTCCTAAAAACAATTAAGGGGAAGCTGGGTCCGCCCGATCAGCATGGAAAATTTTCAGATTTATCATCAGTAGGTCACTAAAACCTGCCAGTATACCAAATTTCAACTCGATAGATGTGTACGTGCTCCCTGTTTTGAAGGGGCTGCATTACAAACAAGGGGAAACCAAGACTGGATCACCAAGACTTATCTGTATACCAACTTTTACCTCTCTACATATAGAGTAACGGCCTCATGTTTGAGGCAATTAAATATAATTAAGCCAAAGCTGGCGCCCTGCAATGAAAATATTCAACTTTGGGATTTTTATCATCAACGTTTTTTTTGGAAGTGGCCTATTTTTTGGAGGAGCTTAAATACAAATAAGGAGAAACCTACTGGTTGGCCCGGCAGACTTCGACTAAGACTTGTAGGTACTAAATTTCAGTGCAACATATTTTGGGCGGGTTCAATACAAATAAGAGGGCAACCTATGCTCACAATGAAATGTCCCGTTTTTAGATGTTGGCATTAGTTGTGCACCAAGACATGTCGGTACACCAAATTCCAGCTCTCTAACTATGAAAAGTGAAAGTGCCCTGTTATATTCATAAGTGAGTGAGTATCTACCAAAATATGCACTCTAGGTTTAATTTGTATTAAAATTTTGATAATTTTATAACAAAGGGAAGCAAAGTTATGAGTGGGAAACCAAAAGGTTTTGTGTAATATTGACGTTGCATGCATGTTCATGCCCAAGTTGTACCGTTTGAATTACTGATTATTACAGATAGATGCCCACATCATATTAGGCTATATATAGTAATACAGATCCATTCTTACAATCCTTCCCCATACCATTAATTGTTACTTTTTTTTATTATAAAAATAATGGTCATTGAACGGTCAGAGACAGCATGGGTCTTAACACATAATAACAATATTAAAGACAATTACATTCAATAACAAAAACAACTGATAACAAATTATTCCGCTAAAGAAATCATTAAGTACGAGTATAAGAAGTAAAATTAAAAATTAAAGATCTTTGAAAATTTAATAAAGACACTGATTTATCATAAGAGTAGCCTTAAGCGTTATGTAGTTCGTACATAAATAGTAAAATATTAATACTTTACATTATGATCGATCACGGAGAATATTCAACTTCTTTGTTATGAACACCAATCAATCCACACAGAGTACAAAACAGTTCATTGTCATTGTTGCCGGGAATTGCCACAAAATGATTCTTTGCTCATTTGCGCCATTCAAAATTGTATAAAATAGGACAATAATGTAAATGCATAGTATTTGATGGGAATAATTTTATTATTGTGCACCAGTCAATTCAGGACAATGAATATTAGGACCATTTGTGCCAACTTGTAAAGAGTCCTTTACAAGTTGTTGTTATTAACGGAAATAGATCGTTGTAAAATAAATATATTTTTTGCTGCAAATATCAAATTTAAGAACAAAAATAATAATTTTCAATCCATCTTAAGGCCAAACTTGCTTTTAAATATTAAATAAAATGATCGCACCGCAAAGTTATTTCTTTTGTGGTAAATCCCCCACTGTGTTGTAGTGTCATCGCAACTGGGTGAATTTTTTGTTTTGGTTTTCGATACTGTTGGGATATGCCGTTCCAAGGGTGCTGCCAGGTTCAATATTTGAAAACAGCTGATAATATTGCAATAGTTTATTTGCAAAATACAAAGTAATTTCTACTTACTTTCTATGATAGATTTAATTTATTTGAGCTGTTAAAATACTATTAAATTCGCTTTAAGCCTATCACTACCAGCAGCTTTTCTATTTAAGATTAATTAAGTTATGATACAATTTGTAATTGTATTTTTAAAATTTAATAATATATAAAAAAAATATTTCATTTCAATTTCAAACCTGCCGTCTTTAAAAGAAACACCCGCCACTATTTGATTTTAAGCAGTTTTAATAAATTTTGTACCTTATTAATTTTGTGATTTCCTATTCATAAATTAAATATATAATTTTATAATTCTTTTATGACAAACTTTTCTAAAAACACACGCATAATCTGGCAGTTAAATAGGCTTGTGTGTGTATTTGTGCGACTACAATGTATTTCGCAAGTTAACCACAACAATTTGTGTCAATTCAAAGTTGTGGTCAATAATAATCTGTATTATTAACAATTAATTTGCAAACATTCGACAAGAATAATTAAATATTCAAAATTCGTGACTAAAGAAAAAATAAATAGTAGATTCATATATACGAGTACAACTCAAATAGTTAAGAAGGAAGTAAGTTATACTTGACTCGTCTACGGCAATTCAATTATTGGCGTATTTGTGAGTTTAATAATGTATAAACCACAATTACATATGAGCATACGTTCGTAAGTATGTACATAAGTAGTTCTACAAATGACAAACTTTTAATAAAAAGTTGTGAAAAATTGCACAACAAAAATTAAAATAAAACTAAAAAGAAATTGTATGAAAATACAGTGCAGTCTGGCTAATGTCAGACAATAGAAAGCAATACTATTCACGTTTTCTGTTTTATTTAAAAAAAATTCTTAATTCGCCAAAATATTTTCATTTTGCCGAAAGCATCGAAAATTATTAAGGCTATTGAAACTTTGCAACAATAACACTCGCTAATAGATCCAAAGTTGATCGAAAAAGCACGTACAGATAAATTATATTTTTTTATTCATAAAACAGATGTGTAATAATTTTTCTAACATTAAATTTAAAAAAAAACACAATATACTAAGGAGAAGAATTAAATGAGGAAGCTGCAGGTTTCTGTTTTTTTTTTTATTTGGGAACTTTTTCATAATCGATCTGTAATTAATAAATAACAAAAGATATATGAAGAAAGCAAAAATTTTAATTATTCTCCCGTTTTAAATAATAGTGCCGTTAAAATGTGTTGGTTATAAGTTAAAAAAATAAATACTTATTAAACTTTTGTTAAAATATGCGCATTTAAAATATTAACAACAATTTTATTATAAAACTGAACAGTTGTCGTTAAGATTCCATCTTGTGTGTTGACAAAGATATTTATCACTTGTTCTTTATTACTTTTTTATCTCTATTTGCAAATTTAACTCAATTTATGTGACTTAAGTTTCAGTTAATTTGAAAATCAAATGACAATATTAAATAAATCGTTTTTCTTATACAAAAAAATGGCGATTCATTTTAAAAACCATTGCATAGTTTAAATAAATAAGATATTTCAACAGCTGCATTGCAACTATTCAAAAGTATTCAAAAATTTAATAACTAATAGCAAATAATTACAAAAATGCCAAAAATTATCAACACCTTATTAAAGTAGAATTAAAAAATAGTTGAAAAAAAATTAGTAGTTTTAACAATAACAATAAAAATTAACTTGCACATACACATCACATAATAATGGACATGAATAAATCAGCAGATATAAAAAATGGGTAAATAAATATTAAAAAAAAAATATTGGAAATAACTTCAAAAGAATAAATTTTATAATTGTTTGTTTTGATTATTATAAAATTATAATACATGTAAATGAAACTTTTATTTTTTATTACAGTGTCTCACATAAGTGTTCGAGTTTAAATACACAAAAATTATAATTATACTATATATAATTAAAAAGATTAATTGACATAATAGTATATCGAATAGACGATAATAAAAACAAAAATAATTATTTTATTTTTGTTGATATGTGAAAATTAGTATGTATTTATATATATTTTGAAAGCAAGGAAACTTTATTAAATTTTTCAAATGAAATTTGCTTCCCCAAAAAGGGAAACATGCTGTAGTTAATTTCGTGGGACTGTGTTTTTCCGCTATCAATACCTAGTGATTGTAAATTAAGAAAGAAGATTATATAAATAGGGAATAAGAATAAAAATAAATGTGTGGCATAATTTAAACCTGCAAATAAAGTGATGTTCTTAAATATTCAAGTTTAAAAGGTTTAGCACTGATGTGATTGACTTGAGGCAATCCAAGGAGATGCAGCAACAGCAAGTAGAATGTCATATTTTGGGATTTCCGTCTAACACATTGGAGTCGCTGTTTTAATATTTTTAATTTGGTTTATGTGAATTTCATTTACAAAGTTTTAACATTCTGCTTATTATATGTAGTCTTCTTCATTTTCTACATTCGCCACGTGTTGATAGCGCAAAAGGTGAATTTGCTATCGTGTCATAAAATTCACAATAGCAAATTCACCTTTTTGGGGAATGAAAGTTTCATGTGAAGAAAATTGTGATATTTAATTCACGATAGAGATGATTAAATCTTATGGTTACTGCCGACTTAGGTTAGATTGCCATACAAAATTTTAAAATTTTCTGCATCTTTGATTGTCCTCCATGAATGGACATTATATTTAGTGTGCTGTCAACAATCAAGGTACAAGCATTTCGAAGATCTAGTGGACATTTCATATACTGTGAAAAGCTGTTCTGGGAAAATTAAAGTTAATTAATTCCAAACTACACGGCAGAACATACCGTTGGTTAATTGTGATTAACATGTCCTTGGGATCTGGATAATGTTTAATTCTTTTCGAATATCACGTTACGAGGCTTTGCCTTGTAATCACTTTGGATAATATTTACAATAAAACGTAACAGAGTTTTCAGAGGTCACAGTAACCTGTTACCAGTTTAAATAAAAAAGTTGTTTAAGGGTTCTACTGTCAGTTGGGTTGCCTATGGGACGACCAGAAGTCCAGTTCCCATTAATACAATAATTTCTATTAATTTGGTACATCATGCTTAGAAAATTTATGTTAGACACTGTATATATACAAGCCATGTATTTTTTTTATATATAATAGCAATACTTTTTTGTTTCAGTTCGGTTAATGATCGGCCATTGTTTATGCAAAATGGCAATCGTGGTTTTTCGATGAATGATTCACAGGAAATCAGCAATTTCAGACAAGCTCTACCACAATTTTTAGCCGTTAGTGTTAAGAACATTTTACTTTTTGGTAATTATTTAATTTCATACAAAATATACACTTTTTTTATGTAATTAATTTTGTTTTTAATTTAGAAAAGTATTATACATGAATTTTTATTTGTAAAATTATCCATCAATTTTCATACTAACATTTTGTTGTTGTTATTGATTATTTTGCAAATAGTGTATGGCATGACTTTGGGATTTCCGACAATTGTTATACCCGCCATACAAGGAGGAGAGGGTCGAGAACCCAGCGACATAGTTTTAAATAAAGATGAGATTTCATGGTTTAGTAAGTTTGCATTTCACACATTTTGACTTTTATTAAATCTACTATTACTTTATTTCCTTTTAAGGTTCTATTAATTTAATATGTGTACCATTGGGATGTTTATTTTCGGGATTATTGACTCAGCCTATTGGCAAAAGAAGAGCTATGCAGGTAAAATATGCTTTCAAATGCTATTATTTATTTCAATAATAACTTGACCTTAATAATTTTGATCGTGCTAAGAAACCCACAAGTAAAGACAAGTACTTCTGGCATTTTTTTATGTGTTTGTTAGGCTACTTTTTAGCCAAACATGTTTGTCTAATGTAGAAATAAAACTTGTACTCCAATGAATTCAAGTATAAAAGTCGTGAAAATACTAAACGTTAATGTAACTAACACATTCACACAGGCATGCATATTAAAGCATGAGGTATTGGCTGCTTTATTTACTAGTCAAGTAATTCTTCAAGCCATTAATAACACACATTTAATTGAATTATTTTTTTTGTAAATTTTCTATACTATATTGGCGTAATTGAAACTATTTATATCGGGCTTGAGTTCATTAACTCGAATTATTAATTTAAATTATATTTTTTATGTAGAAAACGATACAGGAAAAACTAATTTATTCCGGCATCATTAAAGTTAAACAGTTACTGTTTTCAATAATCGCCACATTCCATTGCCCAGCTAACAGCGGTTGGAAAGCTTCTCGCAATTACACCATGCACCTCTATGTATACATTGGAAACCTGGTGTACACTTAGAAATAATATTTTTCATAATTCACTCTTAATCAGGAGCCCTACTGCGTAATTCGATTCGAAAGAAAATGCTTTCGACTTTCAATGTTAATAACCTAGTATTTTCAATAATTTTCTTTTCGATTAACAGAGTAACGTCCAACAATGAAAAAAAAACATATTTAATTTAATTTCATTTTAACATGGAATGGCTCTGGTATAGGCCATCATTAGTCCCCCCGCCGGTCACATGTTAATAAAATCCAATTTTTTGATTTTTACATCAATTGAAAATGTTTGCTTCCTTAAAAAAATCGTATAGTTGCAACATATTTCTTAATTATTTTTATTTTTTAAGAGCTGATGGCCAACGTAGCCAGTGCTCTTTAATTAGATTTATTCTTAGAATTACATTCGTAAGGATTAAAGAAATAAATAATAATAATAATAATAATTATTTTTGATTTAACAGCTTGTTAATATACCGATTTTGGCCTCATGGATGTTATTTCATTTCGCTACCAAAACTGAACACTTGTATGCCGCCCTGTGTTTAAGCGGTTTAGGAGGTGGTCTTATGGAGGCACCGGTATGTATAGAATAATATATTTAAAAAAAATATTATACGTTTAAATACAGCAGTTACATGTTCGTACTTTCTAGTAAAATTTACTTCCCATTTCACAGTGCCCGAAAGATGTATTTTTTTTTTGTGTAAATACATTTGAAACAAAAACAATTTATAAAATTTTGTTTTTGTTTCAAATGTATTTGTACGAATGAAAGAATTCATTTGACATTGTGAAATAGGCAGTTATTGTGAATTATTTTTTGTGTATTAAGGGATTTTTCTCATAGAAAATTAGAAAATGTCCTATTTTGAAACAATCAAACAGTAGCCGCGAAGCAAATTTGACTTTTCTGCGGTGTTATTATGTAATCCGATTCGAAAGAAGAAGCTTCAAAGCCCCATGTTAAAAACATATATTTTCGAACAATTTCCGATTCGAATCGAAAGAGTCGAACGCACCGCTTATGGGCAAATAGACTAGTATCGCTAACAACCAGCTACAGATCATTGAACAGAAATTAATATTTCTCTGGGTATTCTTACTAATGAAAGTTTTCGCATTCTTTCGAAAATAATGGCTGGAATGCTTTTCAAACATGTGGAACGAATGAATGCCAAAAAAAACCTTGTTTTGAAGACGAAGAACTAATTACAGGTGTGTTGAACACAAGAAGAAATTGCAGAATTCTAGGAATTAACACGACATACAGTTTTCCTACGTTTTGAAGCACTGCTGGAACAATCTGACTATTATTCTAAGGCCCAGCAAATAAGAAGAGGCTATGAAAATGAATCGATTTCTGAAGGAAAAGTCTGCGAAAGCTACGCTGCTTCAGATCATTGAACAGAAATTAATATTTCTCTGGGTATTCTTACTAATGAAAGTTTTCGCATTCTTTCGAAAATAATGGCTGGAATGCTTTTCAAACATGTGGAAAGAATGAATGCCAAAAAAACCTTGTTTTGAAGACGAAGAACTAATTACAGGTGTGTTGAACACAAGAAGAAATTGCAGAATTCTAGGAATTAACACGACATACAGTTTTCCTACATTTTGAAGCACTGCTGGAACACTCTGACTATTATTCAAAGGCCTAGCAAATAAGAAGAGGCTATGAAAATGAATCGATTTCTGAAGGAAAAGGCTGCGAAAGCTACGCTGCTTCAATAGAACACCGTGTAGGTAATAATTGATTTGCTTGCTGCCAGAATCTGTTATAATATCGCATGACGACATTGGCTATCCTCATGTTAATACACAATTGAAAAATAATAATTTGGAAAGCAGCAAATGAAAAATCTTTACCTTTTATATTCCCGATTTTGTTCCATTTGATTGCAATATTTTTCGACAGATGCAAGGTAATGCAACTGGAATACGAGGAAGTATACAAAATTGGAGTGGTTCGTCTCTGGAAGCAGTACGAAATTTATTTACCTCCATTGCTTGGTCAGTGAGCGAGAGCAAGAAGTGATCGTTTACGCTGACAACAATTTAGTGCTTATGGTAACTTCACAGTTGGAAATTATTGGGAGGAGTGACGAAGTTTGTAGACAAGCCAACGAAGATACAGAGTGTGCCTTGCAAGTTTCTTCATTTACATTTTGTTGCTTTATATGTATTAATTTGTCTCATGACAACGTCATTTAGTATTATTAACTCTGTATATTGTAAACATTTTCTGTCTATTAATTTCCAACATGTAACAAATACACAACCTAATTGAACTCCATAAGATCTCTTCTGGATTGGTTCAATTAATATATTCTGGACCAATGTATGTCACTCCTACTCAAGCGTTTATTGCATCCCTACTGCAATAGTTTCCAACAGGCATTAAAAGATTCCATGTCCAACCTTGGCCGATGAGGATTCAATTCGTGCTACTCCTTCAGGCCTTAATAATATCTCTACTATAATGGATGTCATTTGGCATTCATCGATTCAGTGTCCAAACTTGGAGATTGGGGACCTAATTGGTATAACTCCTACCCAGACCTTCACAATATAACCGACAGTTTGCATTTGTATCACTCCAACTAAGAACTTCATAAGATCTCTACTGAAATGGTGGCCACCGAACTTTAATGGATCTGGGCCATTACGGACCCAATTGGACATTGATGACCTAATTGGTATAACTCTTTTCCAGATCTTCAAAAGATCTCTGCAAGAATAGTCCTCAGTTTGCATTCATTTACGGAACTATTTTGAAACAGTGGAATACCACAGGATGGACCTACGATTGGTTACTGGTTTTTCTCAGGGTCCAAAAAGAACCCGTTACATTTATGATATACTTCCATATTCAGTCCACAAAGATTTCCGTCCATCTCTATGTAGCTAATTTATGGAAGAGGGTCACTCAATCTCAGATGCTGTATGTGGCTTTTTGTATAATAATAAATCGCATGTTTTCTATTTACATGGAAGCGGTTTCAAAGCACTTCCCAAAGAGAATTAATTTTACAGTTGGTAGCACTGCGCCAAGAAATACAGTGACACTAAAGCAACAACCATTCATGGTGTTCGAAGGACCTCAAACTCCTCATTAAATACGAGTGTAAAGCAAAATGTAGACTAAATTAAAGAACATATCGTATGCCAGCGAATCGGCCAAGGCGAATTTAATTCAGATACTCTAGCCAGTACCGGCTGTGGATAACCTAATAACTTTTCACGGTGATTTATAATTGTGTTGTACATAATTTTTTTTATTTTTTTTAGGTTCTAACGTATGTGGCTGAAATTACTGAGCCCAAGTATCGTGGTATTTTATCGGCTTTAGGATCGACTTGCGTCATCACGGGTGTATTTATACAGTTTATAATGGGCTCATTAATGGACTGGCGAACAATAGCAGCTGTGAGTGCAGTCTTTCCTGTCATATCAATAGTCGCACTATGCTTTGTGCCAGAATCACCCACCTGGTTAATACGCGAACAGCGATTTCGCGAAGCAATCAAGGCACTGCAATGGCTGCGAGGTTGGGTATCCGAACAACATATTGAAGAAGAATTCAATAGACTGTACGACGAACTAATAATCCAGCCGGCTTTAGAAGAACGCGCAGAAGAAGCCCGCTTACAAGAAGAAGGTAGCAAAACATGTTTTGCACGCTTTCGCATTTTTAAGAAGCGTTCACTTTTGGTGCCATTTTTACTTGTGGCTTTTACTTTCTTTGTGGGCCATTTCTCGGGTAAAACCTCATTGCAAACCTACGCAGTACAAATTTTCCACACACTAAAGGCTCCGATAAATAAATATCATGCCACTATACTATTGGGAGTAGCCGAAATGATTGCCACCATTATGTGCGTATTTCTAATACATTTCACTGGCAAAAGGCCATTGGTTTTAATATCGACCGTTGGTGTGGCTTTCTGTTGGTTTGGCACGGCCACGTATGCCCACTACTTAAAAGTGGTACCTGGTTTTGCTGTCAACAATGTGGTGGTTAATGCTTCCTCTATCGTACCCAAAGATAATATTATTTCACACGAAAATATAACGAGAATATTTGAGAACGAGGAAAATGCTTTGCTCTTAAAGGCTCCACTGAAAATTGATATGGAATCGACTACTCCCAATTACTTTGAGAAGGTCAACACCAGCGATTCCAGTACTAACAATAATCGTTCGAGAAGACAAGTTCCCAGTCACAATATTGAACCGTATAATATATCTTTTGACGATTTAGACTATAATGACACTAAATCAAATTACACCGAGACTACACCCGAATATGATTTGATTAGTTCCGATGATGCTGTGGCATCGCAAGATATATTATATTCTGTTGCCAACAGCACAAGTATTCCGGCAATAACAACAACCTCAAAGTCCATATTATTATCAGAAGAAAAGTCTTCCCTATCGAAAGAAATTCTAATAAAAATTCCCAAACAAGAGAAAAATTATCTAGTGTGGATCCCATTAATATTATTATTGGGTGCAGCATTCTTTGCCCACTTTGGCATACGCATGATACCCTGGATATTGATAGGTGAGGTATTTCCAGCTCCTGTACGCAGTACCGCTTCCGGCTTAGTTAGTGGTCTCGGCTATATATTTGGCTTTTTGGCAAATAAATTGTTCTTGCAAATGCTTTCAACTCTCACGATGCCTGGAACATTTTGGTTTTACTCGTTGGTGGCTTCTGTGGGCGCAGTGGCCTTATATTTCACACTACCTGAAACCGAAGGCAGAACTTTAGGTGTAAGTTATTTTTTTTATTCATTTAGAGATATTTTATCACAAACATCATTTTAGGAAATCGAGGCTCATTTTTCGAAAAAATCTGACAAAAATCTTCTCTGCAAAAAGCAACAGAAGTTGGAAAGAATACAAAAACGACAACAACAAACTACACAAGCACGTCCCATACATTTGGATAATTTGGAGAACCTGCAAATACCCATTGGTCCACATACGGAAGTGAAAATTATACAATTACAACAAAGTGATTTCAATACCAAAAACAACAATAATAACAACAACAGCAACAACAATGCAAACGGAAGTCAAGACGGTATCATAAATATGGCGTACGAAGAGAACAATACAACTCACTTATAGACATGCACCCTCCTAAGAGAGTCAAATTACCAAGCTACGCTTTTATATCCACATATTGCTATAGCTTGGTACTGTTCATGTCGAACAATACACAAATAAGTATATTAAGTGCCACAAAATACATAGATTTATGTTTGCATTATTAAAATAAAATAAAAATCAAGTGAAAATGCAACACTAAAAATGTGATTAATATTAAGAAAATAAAAATATACAAAATAAAATTTTGTACAAAACTAATGCTGCTGTTTCTCTTTGCCTGTCTGTCATGTGCCTCTCATTTAGTTAACCCTAGATGAACTAAGTACTTTCTTCGTCGCTTCCACGAAGCTCTATTCATTTTCCGACCCGAATCCAACAGAATATAATAAAATAATATTTTTTATTTTTAAAAATCAATATTATTTTATTTTTATTAAAGCAACGTAAAAATTTACCACTAAATTTTAAGTTTACTATAAAAATAAAACACAAACATCAACTTTAAGATTTTTTGGAATTTGAAACAAGAGTAAAAAATTGGACTGATAGAATGGATGAAGTAACTCGTAGCCGCAGCGAATATATGCTGGAGGTGATATTTAAAAAATAAATGCCATAATATTATCTACCAGATTTTAATAACATTTCTATACATATTTATTGCTAGGAATATTAAATTCAATGTTTTGGAACGTGTTTTAATTCAGAGAGAGTTGCAAAAATGTAAATATAAAGTACAAGGGAAAGTCAATACCAATGTAAGTATCCGAATTACACAGCAAGGCACAAAAACAGCTGTTTTTGAAAGCAACTACAGTTTCATTACCAGTACTCGTGTGTGTTTTTGCTTAGCACCATTGAAGACCATGATTCACTATTCTACACAATCGCACGATTCACTCACAGAAAAATCTGACAGATTTTAAAAAATCACTCCAAAATGACGTTGTAAGAGATAGATACTATCATAAAATATGATACGAAAACATCTGGCTGATAATAAAATTATTCTGATTGCAAGGAAACTAGCATTTTATGAAAATGTTCAGAAAATTTAGAAACTTAGCCCACACTACTATACATTTTTTTAGCACACTTGTCATATTTGGCAGATCACGATTATAACTATAGGTAACTTACTAGAATGTGATAATCGTTCTTATTTATAAAAATTTTATTATGAAATAGAATCCATGAACTGCATTGAACCAATGCTAACACCCCTTAAATCTCTGTGTTGCTTCTTCTTGTATAATTCTCAACTGGTTTTTGAAAGTTTGTGCATTAGCTAAAGGGTTTTGTTATTTTGTAAGAACTAATGAAATGCAGCCATAGAGACGTATTTAACCCACAACAGACGAAACATATTTTTGAACAGAAATTCTTTCCAATATAATTTCTGTCTGTTCTGCTCAATTTTTAATATATACTCATTGGCTTTTTTTCCATAAGGTCTTTTAACAAACAAAAGTAAAAGGAAAGGAACGGCTACGAATAGACTGACAACAAAGAGAAAAAACATGATAAACAATGCCATATGATTTTTGTTTATAAAGTTATTTTAATCTCTTTTAGCCGGTATTCGCTAGGTGGTTTTTAATTGTTTATGTGTTTCTTTTTTAGATATCGTACCTTGTATTTAAAATATGAATTGACATAGATATATATGTACATACATTTCCATAAATACATTAATACACATGTATGCATAAATACATATATTAAGAGAAAAACCATTAGATATCCAAACACAACAAAGCACAAGTGTAAGAAAACATATTCTAACAGTTGTGTGTAATGAAGATACCACTTTTAATACTTCGAACTTCTCCATGTGAGCACTTTACGTCCAATTTTATTTAATTTCTCGATTCCATTGCTTTAAACTTTCTAATTTGTTCAACTTAAAATGTTTGCCGACAATTTTGTTTTATTTATTTATCTTTTCTGCACAAGGATTATTTGCAATCAGCTGTTATACATATTTCACAAGTTCTTTATATTACTCAATTGGGGGATTCACACTGTAGTCTTGAAGTCATAAAATAATAGCATGAAAAATATGACTAGTGTGAACAACTCGTCATAACTTATTGTGCTATTCCAAACTTAGAACAGCTGCTAATGAAAAACACATTTGTATTTAGATGTTATCAAAGCAAAAGCAAATTAAAAAAGTTTTAATAAAGTTGTTTGAAAATTAAAAAACTACATTTCTATTTAAAATAATTTAATTTGTCTTCTGGAGCACAACAATTTCTAGATGAATTTGTATGTATAAACTAAAACAGCTGCTGCCTATATGAGCTGAAAACATTTTTTTGCTGTCGGGAAACAGAAAAAAAATTATTTTAATGTTATACAAATGTAATTTAATGTACAGACATAAAGGTATGAATAATGTATATTTTTTACTCGAGCAAACCTAATAAAAATTTTCAAATGTAGTATTTATTAAAAGAGTCAAATTTGATTTGATTGACTGACATTGATATTAACTATATTTAGGGAAATCGGTTCAGCAATTCCCGTGCTACATATCGTTATAGGTATGAAACACAAGCGCCAAAAATGGGTAATTTAATCAGTATCTGTACATTATATCTAAGCCCATGTCCCTATCAAGATTTTATCTTTCTACTATCGTGCTCGGCTTTGTATAATTAAAAACAAAGCAACGTAGCCAATAACTTGTACCATGTAGTTCATAAACACACTTTCCTTTCCTATACCATTTAAAATATTGTAATTATACATACGTAAGAGTTCTGTATGTACATATTACAAAATATTGCACTGAAGCTATTTGTCTTAATAATTTCATCGAATATTATTTTGTCAAAACCAC
This sequence comes from Linnaemya tessellans, assembly GCA_951800035.1. Lineage (NCBI taxonomy): Eukaryota > Metazoa > Arthropoda > Insecta > Diptera > Tachinidae > Linnaemya > Linnaemya tessellans. Next base: position 13,681,415 of record OX637532.1, on the reverse strand, counting down.
TGCATTTATTCATTCATATATATGGAATGGCTCATACCAATGATTCTGCATACCTATTAGGTATTTTAATATATGCAATAGGGAAAAAATAGTTTGTTACGAATACAATGTCAAAGAAAAATAATGTAAACAGCAGCATATGTTTTTCGCATACACAGTAATTGTTATTCTTCTTTGACTTGCATTCGGAAGCAGCCTTCTTAATGTTAATCAATTTTCGTTAAAAACCATGCTTTTTGTTTCAATTACATATATATAATTAGTTCATATAAATCCTTTTATATCTATTAACACTTACCAAAGAGATAACTACAATAAAAATATAATTATCCTCTTTATTTTATTATTTTTAACTTTTGGTTCAATATCACAGTCAAAGAAAGCGTACACTAAAAATTTGACAGCTAACATATTGCATGTAAAACGTATATGTGTAGGTGAAAATTTGGGCCTGGTAATATTTTCATTGATTCCAACGCCACAATAACAAATGAGGCAACACTGTATTATGCTTTATGAGTACTTAAAAAACGGCTTGTAGTAGACCAGCGACACATTTTTTTTGGACTTTTGGAAATATAAAACAGATTTCTACAAAGATTTCATACAAGTGAATGTTCGTTTTGTAAAAATGGACATTGATAGCGAATTTGTTGACAATATAAAGGCCTGTCGAACTTGTGGGATACACTATGTAACACCCTCTAAGCATCAATTGAAGCATCTTTTTCAGTCATCCCCGGAACAGTCGGAAATAAGTCTTATACGTGCAGAACTATCACAATGGAATATTGAAGTAAGTTCTATTCAATTAAAAAGAAATTCTTTACATAATTCTGATGCAATTGCAAGGTTGTAGAAAATGATGGTTTTCCTCAGTATGTTTGCAATACATGCATTCATAAATTCGAACAAGTATTTCAATTACGTGCATCTTGTGTTAATGCACAAAATGAATTCCGCAAATTTTATGCCGTACCGAATGGAATTGTGCCAACCGTCAAAATTAAAACTGAAATGCCAGAAACGGACTTGATGACGCCTTCATGTGATTTTATATATGTAGATGAACTGAGTGATAACGAATACGATGGTGCAACGCCGTTTAATTTTCCACATATTCCTATTAAAGAGGAACTCATTGAAGCAGCCACTATACCAATGGAAGAATCACAGCAGCCTGCGAATACCGTAGAATCTTCCAGAGTTGCAGCGCAAACAGAACCATCATCAGCATATTTGCCAGATTTTGTTGATCAGAAGGAAACGGTAGTAGCTAGTCAACCCACTGCTGTTATGCAAATAGCTGCAAATGAGATTTTATGTAACTTATGTCAGTATGTTTCTTCTAATCAGGAAGAACATCTGCATCATTTGGCAAGAACTCATGGAATTGGAGATTTGGAGTGTCATATTTGTGGTAAAGAATTTAAAAATTCTACTACAGCACGCCTCAAGTTTCACATGAAATGGCACACTTTAAATAAACGAACTAAATGTACTATTTGCGGCTTTTTGTGCAATTCGATAAGAGTCTTAAGAGAACATAAACGAGCAAATCACAGAAAACTGAATTGTAAAGTGTGTGGAAAAGGTAACTAATCTTGACGCATAGATATGTTAAATATTAAATTAAATTCTGTTATTGAAGGTATTTTGGCAAAAAAGATGAAGTCACATTTACATCAACATGACCTAAATACTAAATATTCGTGCGAATATTGTGCAGAAAGTAATACGTATACATATAAAAAATAATAATTCTAAAACTAATACTAAGTTTTCTTTAGCTTTCTCTACGGAAACTGATAAGGAAAATCATATTTGGGAAATTCATGCAAATGAAGACAACAACGCATCCAACTTTAATGCACAATTACAAACGAATCTCTTAAATAACGCTGGAAAATCGTTTGACATGAAGCAAGATGAAAATTTGTATGCGGAAGGTTCCGAACATATATTTAAATTTATGTGTGCTCATTGCGAACATAGGTTTATAAATCAATTTGATTTGGAAACGCATGTTAACCATGAACATCGCGTTCACTTTGCAACGGTTGAGCCACACATTGCACCGTATGTTGAAGCTGCTAGAAATAATGACACTTCTGAAATGGGACAAAATAAAGAAATGAATGAGCAGGATAGTATTGCAGTATTTGGAGAATATGATAATGAAATCCAATCTGTGCCCAATGATTCGCTAATTCATAATTCGTCTACTGCGCAACAAGATTTTAATCCGCCAACTTGTTCTACCAATAACCCTAATCAAGCAGAGAATGTGCAAAGTGTTTCTACAGAATCCTCTGTAAATTTATCATCATATGAACAGTTTGATGGCGTAGAATCTCACAATGACACAAATATTAGTTTGCCAGCATATATTGGGGACAATCTTAAAACGTTTGCATGTGCTAAATGTTCCGAAACTTTTGTTTCTATTGAACAGCTGCGTCAGCATCATGAACAACATTTAGCAGCAGACCAGTCGAAGCATATAAAATTATCACCACCCAAATTGAAGTTTCAGTGCCATTTGTGTGGAAAATACTTTGATTTGAAATTTAGACTAAATCGGCATGTAAAGAAACATAAGTATGCACCATTTTAAGTAATTAAACGCTTCATTTAGTATTTTGCAATGTACATATACATATTTTTAAATTAATGACTATAAGTTCTTATTAAATAAATATATTTCTTCTAGAATTGTTTGAGTTTTCTCTTATAATTTTCATGAGAATAGTGTATTGTTAGTTGCATGTACCTCGATTCGAAAATTAATCCCTTCCAAATTTGTATAGGCATTATATTGTAATTACACATAATAATGTACAATGGCAATAAGATTATAGTTAATTATTACTGTTTTTTTACTTAATATAGTGCATATATCGCACCCCAAATACAAAAGGGTTACAACTCAAAATTTTCCAAAACTGACTTTTCCATAAATTAATTCAGAGTAGACATTTTAACTACTGCAAAAATGTCTTTCACATTACTATCTTCTTTAACTGGAAAAATACTGTTTTCTTTTTCTATGTTAAGTGTGTTGCTTCTGCACGATGGTCTCCTGATAATTTTTCTTTTTTGAGTTGTGGCCCTTTTATACTTAGGGTGCGATATGTGTACATATGCAATAGTAGGAGTTTTCAAATCGGTATTACAATTTAAATCGTCCGGTAGCAAATTAATTTTGACACTACTTCGGTATTTTTCCCATCATACGTAGCTGTTGCATCTGTTGAGCCTGTAACATTTTTTGATTCTGCAAATGCTGCTGTTGACCTTGGCTCAGTTGTGACATAGGCACCATATTAGCACCGGGGGCATTGCCCATTATACCAGCACGGCCACCCATTGTGGCTAATGCTCCAATACCCATTGCTGCAGACGATCCAGATGGTCCCAAGTTGCCTACCGCATCTAATCCTGGTGGCAAACCCCCTACAGGCCTGTTAAGAATAGCTGGATTTTGCTGTATATCCGACAGACAAGCCTTCCATTCCTCTAACCGGCTATAATGTTTATTTAATAATGCCTCCTTGCGAGATATTTCTATGCGCAAATCTTGGTTTTCATCCTTTATCAGTTGGTCAGGCTTCAGTGTGGAGACCAGAAAACGCTTTTGTAAGAAGAATGCTTCCATCTGTCGAGCTACATCAATAAAACGATTTGTTGTTTTTTGAACCTCCAATTCAACTTCTTCCTTATTGGTACCGGTGTTTGCCTCCAGTTTTGTTAGCGATAACAGACAATTTTGAAAGGCCTCTTCGAACTCATCCATTAGATTTCCATTTACATTAGAGGACGTTGACATTTTTCCACGATAAAAGTTTTATTATTTTTGAGTATAAAACAAATTACATATGTACAAAAAACTCTACTGTTGAATGCGTTAATTTTTTTGTTGCAAAAATAAGTACTGCCAGACCAAGGCGAGTTTATGAATTCGCCTTGTGCCAGACCTTTTAAATCTACATTTTAGGTTAAAATCGCTAAAAAAAAAAGAGTAATTAAAGCATACTAGTGATGGGCGCCAGTAACGTGATAGCTTTTTCATCACGGGTGCATTTATGTAAACGCATGTCCAATAAACGAATTATATTTTTTGCATTCCGTAATTTACAAAATTACGGGTTTCCATATTCCATTGCTTCTAAAATGAATTATATAATTTCGAAGTATATTAAATCGAATATCTGCTAGTCTCTGTAGTTGTCTATTTCCATGCAATGATTTAAGAGGGGAGCATACATTCAGTTCATAATAGTAAATAAATTTTAACAGCCAAGATTAGGTTATTTCATATATCATTTTATTACTAATTAACCTGGTGTGTGTTTATGGATGCGTTGTTGTTTATCTATTATTTTTAGCTTCATTTTATAAATTGAAAATATTCTGCAATTGTGTTTTAATAAATGAAATAAAGGAGTTTGTGGGGACAGCTTTTGTTTTATAACATTATATTTTTATGTTGCTGATAATAATTAAACTTATTAAATAGCAATCTAAACATTTTAAATATTATTTGTTATAAATTTAATGATCTATAAGTAAAATGATTAAGTAATATTAATTTATGTAAGTGTATTTTTTGAATTAAAAATAAAAAAATGTATATTTTTCTTCAATAAACAAATATATATAACTTAAATTTGCAATATAGATTTCCGTTCTTATCAACATATATGTATGTATGTAGAATGTTTGTAATATAGAACATAAAATAGCATCTAACTTACCAAAAAAAAGGGTCATAAATAGATGTAAAAATATGGATTAAACTTGGAGAACAAGTTATTTCAATTAGTTTTCTATTTTTTAGAACATCGTTTTAAAGATTAATTTACATTAATGAATATTTTCCAATGATCAGTTATGCATGGTAATGACTGAAAATTCATGGCTAATCACCAAATAGCGTATACAATTTGCAGCCCAAGTTGCCAGTTGAGAGATCTTAACTTTTTGTTTAGCAACTGGAAAGGAAACAAGCGTTCAGCCGCCATCCATAATCGAACTAGAAAATTTTTTTTAAAGAGAAACATGAATTTACATATTCAAAGGTTACGCAAAATTGGGAGCGGTTAAACAAAAAAAAAATATAAAGGAGACAGAACATAACAAAAAATAATTATTTAAGGGTGGAGGGAGCCTAATTAGAAATGAAGTTTAAAATGTCTCCTAATCTACAAATGATAATAGTCGATAAAATTTATATTTGTGTATTGATGCAAGTTATATTATTTAATCAATTTCATAAACTTGATTCGGATCGAAACCGGGTGCTGGTGCCGGTGGATTGGAAATAATTTGTACACCGCCAACGCCAACACCAGGCCCACTACCAACAGCTCCATTAGCCGACTGGCCTTGAAAGTAGCCAGCCGCCTGTGGATTTTGATTAACATACAATAACGGATTCATATACATGCCACTCGGATGTGTCAAAGTGGCATGCAATGACAAAAGATCCTTATACATAGTAGGATCGCCACTGTTCATTTGGCTGTACAATTCATTCAAATATGCTGGTACTACTTGTATAACTTGATTTTGTGTCATTTCGGGATGATCCTTAGCAATTTTCATGTTAAGCAATTGTAGTAGTACATCCGAACGAAAGCCGAATATTTTATTAGATGTAACGCTGCCGGAAGCGTTACCAAATTGTGTACCATAGGCCGATCGATCGTAAGACATGAACTGGGCTGTTTGTACAGTACGTGTCTTTTCGGCTTCAAACTCAGACCAGGCCTCCTTGCGTTCCGATTCGCTTAAGTTCTCGCTCTCCTCGTTCTCGAGTAGAGAATCGTGTTCGTGATATTTAAATAGCAATTTTTCATGTTCTGACAACAGCTCAGCGAACAAACGATCCTTGGGCAATATGGGTATTTCCCTGGGGACGGTCGGCTCCAATTCATATGTGTAGAGTTCCTGTAAATCAGATTGATTATAATGACGAGATATCTGTTGTTCATCAATAACACGCTTAGCAGTTGCTTGTTTTGCAACTTGGCGTTCATACAACTTTTGTTCCATGGTGCCCATGGCTATGAGCCGATATATATAACATGGTTTCACCTGACCAAAACGATATACACGGAAAATACTTTGCGTATCATGGGATGGATTCCAAGATACATCAAATATAACCACGCGATTAGCGGAAACCAAATTGATGCCCAAGCCACCGGCACGTGTCGAGATCAGAAATAGACGAGCCCTCAAATTCAATGAATCATTAAATTTCTTGCACATAGACTCGCGCTGTTCCACCGAGCACGATCCATCCAATCGGAAGTAGTCCGTACCAGAACTCCAAAAGCCACAGAAATCGCCGACGTCACCTAAGAATATCAAATATTTTACACATAATTTTCATTCGTGGCTAAAACTCACCATCGTATTCATAGCCCCTTGTTTTGCTATCTATCAAAGACAGAAAGTGTTCAATAGTGTCCAGACTTTGGAGCGATTGAGAGAAAACCAATAGTTTATCTCCAATTTGTTCACACTGCTGCAGTAGCTTCATAAGTATTACCAGTTTTGGGGAATGGTTAATATTATTGAGTTCTTTGTCGGCCACAAACCGTTTCCACCACTCAGATGGATCATCCTGTTGTGGTGGTTGTATTTCTTCTATATCGCTCTCATTATCTGCAGCATCATTGCGACGTGACCTTCTGCTCTTGCGAGTCTTTGATGATCCACCGGCAACCCCACTACCAAATGATTTTGTTGAATCTACTGATGTATCCGAAGTTGAACCTGCGACATCTTCGTCATCGTCGTCATTATCATCAATGAAGTCCTCCAAGGAGTCGTTATCGTTAGCAATTACTTTCTTTCGTATAACCGTATCACTGTTGATACGCATGTTCATTGGATGTGTCCATATGCGACGTAACTCTTGAAAGTCCTGAAAGAGACGGGCTCCCTTACCTTCTGATATTGAACTGCCAATGTCGCGCTGGTGTGTCATATAGTGTTCATACAATAATTGTTGCAATGTCGATAGCGTTGTATAGACAACATATTCGTGCTTGGGTGGCAGGTACGGTGCCAGCACCGAATAATCTCGCCTTTGAATGCATCCCTGTAGAAGCTGGTGCAAGATATGCGAACGGTGTTTCATTAGTCGTATATCGCGGTCCGTCGAGTCCGTATATTGGCCGTTCGAAATCGGATTTACGAATCGATTCAGATACTCCTTATAAGTACCCAGTAGACTGGGTTTGATAAATTGAATCATACAATAATCTGGAAAAATTTATATGCAGTTTAGACTAAGAAAATGTACTTTGTTTGATCCAAAATGTTGTTTACATTTTTGTAAATTATTTAAACATATTTTAACTCTACTTACATTCTTTGAGATTATTTTGCAACGGTGTGCCCGTTAAAACAATTCGTCTTAAAGTGCGCATACGGGTTACAGCTTTGCTAATCGAAGTCTTCTCATTCTTCAATAGATGGCCCTCATCACAGACTACCAGGTCGGGACCGGGATCCACTAGGGATTGTTGCAGGTCTTCACGTTGTTTTTTACGCAAGCCTTTGGCTTTTTCGTTTGTTAATATGCGATACATATCGTAACCCATAACGCATACTCCGCCTTCTTCAAACCACTCATTCAGTTTATAAATTCGTGTATTTTTGTCTTTATATTTGGACATGTCATAGATTTCTATGTTGCGCTTACGTGTGAATCCTATCCAGTGCTTAAACTCGCGTGCCCAATTGTTAAGAGTACTAAGCGGTGAAATAACCAAAACGCGTTCAACGTTGGTTTTTTTGGAGTTTGAAAGGAGAGTGTGCGACAAAGTTACGATTTGCATTGTTTTACCAAGGCCCATACAATGCGCTAATATGCAACCAGACCCCGGTTTCTCTTTTGCGTCATTAATAGTCTCGAAACAAGCGTCCCACATAAATTTTACACCTGCCACTTGATGGGGTTTGAGTTTTTTCATTAGACCCTTGTCCACCTCTAACAGGGTTTTCTTAGTTTCTGGATCAAAATCTAACACTAGTTCGGTAATCTCAACACTGTCGGGTTTCTCGTAGATCTGGTTATACAATTTCTGGCGCTCCTCGATGCGTTTACGTCGTTCTTCTTCTTCCTTGGTAGCGGTTTTAGTGCTTATGTTAAGTTCGGATGTTTTGATAATTTTACGGATGTCTTTACGTTTATTCTTCTCCTTTTTCTCATCGTCATCGGAATCATCACTGGAATTACGTCGAATCCGCCTTCTCTTCTTATTGGATGTTTTTTCGAGTTCGAAGTCAGAGTCCGAGTTGGTTGAATTCTTTTTAAATACTCGCCGTTTGCGAGTAGGAATTACTTCACTATCGCTGCTATCAATCTGGCTATCATCATCATTGTTATCTTCCACAGCAGAGATTCTTTCATCTGAATCGACTGCCTTTAAATCGAAATCGGAATCGTCATTCGAAGATATGCGCTGTTTTCTCCGTGAAGCTGATGTTGAAGGTTTTTCGGTGCCACCGTTCATTTTAATTTTAGTACTGGTCGATCTAATATTCTTGAAGTCCGATAATTTGGAGCGCTTTAGTTTAACTACGCAACGCCTTACACTTGATGGAGGAGGTAGTGGAGCCTTTTGTTTTGAATTCGCAGTAGCCCTTTTCTTTACCTGGTTTTTGGTTGGTGCTTTCTCTGCTGATGAATCAGAATCACTTTTAGAGTTTTCTGATTCGTCTTCTTCCAATTCACTTTCTGAAATTTCCACAAAAGAAGTGGGTTTACGTGATCTTTCGGGCAAACGTCTAATAGGATCCTTTCGTTCAAAAGTGCTTGGCTTTGCGTCTTTTTTCTTCTTTAAAGAAGGTGAGGAAGAACGCTTCTTTTCCGTTGATACTTCTGGTTGAGGAGTTATATCTGTTGTAACTGCTAGCTTCTTGGGCTTCTCAAGTAATTTTTCTAAAGGTACTATTCGTAATTTAAAACCTGTTGGATTATTGGAGGCAACGCGGAATTGAGGTTCTTCTTCTATGTCTTGTGTTTTAGTGTTTTCACTTTCAAGGTTTTGTATGTTTTTGGATGACCTTTCTGATGTTACTGATTTATTGTTACTGCTTCCTGTTTCCTTGGATGCTGAGGTACTGGAGGAATTACTGGTTGAGCTGCTTGCTTTTGTGTCTGTGCTCGTACTGCTCTCGTTACTATGTTCATCCTCCAATACCTCGGACTTTTTCGAATTCAACTTATTATTCTTAGATTTCTTGCTGGTTTGTATAGAATTTTTGTACTTTAGAGAATTTTCTTTATTTTCCTCAACAGTTTTCTTAACATCATTTGAATTATGACAGACAAGATCGGATGTCTTATTTTCTTTGCCCATTTATATTAATATAAAATGAAATGTCCACTGTATTTAATATTATAATAGAAGTTCTAAAAAATAAACATTTCGATTAAAATGTATGTACTGTATATTCTTCTAATGCAAATATCTGTATAGCTGTGTTGTTGTGTGCAAAATGTTTGTGTGGTTACCCATTTGCACATTCTTTCTATACACCATTTTCGTCGAGTGCATGCAACAAAATTCATGTTAAATCAATCTCAAACATGTCTACGCGCGATTGCTCAATACTAATACACATTTAAATGCAATTTTTCATTTAAAACTATTAAAAACATTAGTTTCAGTAGAAATATGTACTTACATTTCAGCAGACTTTATTGAAAATTTGTCTTCTCTTTTCTGCTTCCTTCTTCGTTTTTCGTATTGCTAGGAATTGCCGTTCAGCTTTTTTTTCTTGCAACTGCAGTAGACTATTATGGAAAAGTTCGCTCTTGAGCGTAAATTTCACTTACATTTCTACAAAAGTTCCCACTTATTAACAAACCCACACAATTATATTTGCTTTTTAAAACATTTTTTCCAAAGAAAATACGATAAAACTCTATTGCAAATTATGTTTTTTTCTTCAGCCACAAGAAACGCCGCTAAAAATGTACGAAAAAATGTTTTCAGGTATAGAGAGTTGACCTGTATTCAGTGATGGCAATTCAGCAGTATTTAGATTAAATCAAGCGTTTTTGTTTAATTTTTGCGTAATTCAACCCTAGTCTCCACACTGGAAAGTTTTCAAGAATTGACAATTTCACCGCAATATATATCATTTAAAAATTCTTGTATTTTTTCTTATATGAAATCTTTCAAGGCGAATTCATCCTTGATCGGGATGTTTCAATATTTTAGCTCCTGGCTTGTTGTTTATTTTTAAAGAAATAATTGTAATAAGTTTTTGGTGAGGTTTACCACCGACATGAAGTGCTGTTACAACGTGAAGTTACAGCTGGTCACCACTAGACACAAATTGTTTCGGACATCAAGTCAGACATGCAAGTGGCCAATGTGGACCGCAAACGTTAATGCCCGGCCTTGCATGTCTGACTTGATATGCGCCTTCATATATAAGTTTAAAGAAGAGTAAGACACAGAGAGCAAAATTGTTTTTCTTCTGTGAAGCCTCAAAATTATTTGAGAAGTATAAACACGTAGCCGCAACAATCCCCAAAGAACATACTCACAAGCAGTTGACAATTACTGTATCGATAATGGAAGTAATTGTAGATATTATTGTACCCAAGTTTGGCAGATGTAACGGTTTTTAAGCAAATTGTACGATTTTTAAATTTAACGACGATAATTAATTTATATTTTCGTTAATATTGTTTGCTTTGTCTTCCTATGTTTGCAGGAATAAAAAAACATTGTTTTCCAATTCATAACATTTATCACCCAATTCAACTTAAAACAAGCAACTGCCATTCAAAATGCTCTTGTTAACTGAGCCTCACATACGTTTCACTATTCACATTTAATTGGACAACTAACAGTTTTATTCGAATATGAATTTGACTCATGAAGACTATTAAACAACAATATCAATAGAGAAACCAACAGACAACGCAAGAGATACTTACATTAAAGAGAGTAAAGAAAATGAAAATTTTCCGTAGAAGCAAATGCATAATTGGTTATTTTGTAATGTTGATCCATATCACAGGAAGAGATAAATCCGCATTTTTGAATAGAGAAAATTATATAAGATTTTAACAATAGGTAAATGTGATCACTGTATATTTCAGGTAGAAAGACAAAATTGAAAAATTTTCAATTGATTTTCTTTAGAGGAACCGTTCCGATACGCATCCTATTTCTATTAGACAGCATCCAAATCCCAATGCTAAGTAGAAGATGAAGAATGTTTTTCACACAAAATTGTTGAGATTTGAAAAACCGGCCTGACGATATGAAATTTTTGACTTCTTTTCACTTTAAAACGATTACATACTCAACATTTGCATGACAGATAAAAGCAAATAAGGTAAAAGAGAACAAAGAGAGTGAAACTATTTGAGCTAGTAAATAAACAAATTTTAAAACTAAAATTTCTAGACTGCAACTCATTATAATTAAAAAACTGCTTTATTTGTTGCTGGTTAAATGGCTTAACCAGCAATAAATAAATTAATTTTTAAAATTTGTTCTAGACACTATATCAATTAAATAACATAAACTGCTGTTCCAAAATATTGCAAGTTATCTTTCGGTCACACAAATAATATTTAAAACAAAAACAATTTTTTATGCAAATATACAAAATAAATAAAATAGAGAAGACTTACAAAATAATTTCTCATGTACATATATAAATTTGAAAATATGTTATATTCAAGATGTTTATATTTTTTTAAGCTAATTATATTTAAAAAATTTTAACTCTTTTTATTGCTAACTCAAATAATTAGTCTGGGTGGGAGTGTGTATGTGGGAATTCTATAAATAAAATTTTACGAAAATTGTGTTTCAAATAATTAACACTTAATTAATATTATGCGGAAATAAAATATAATAAAAAGGAAGGGAAAGAGCTGGGATGGAGCGTATTAATTATAATAATATTAATTATATTTATTCTCTTATTTGTATATTACATTATCTTTAATGTGTAAAATAAATGTTTGTTCTATGTACAAAAATATGTTTAGGGTTTAAACGACATTTTACGCTTGGCGTATATTTTCAACTGAGCGACTGTAAACGCGGATTTATATTATTTTTTATCATAATATTTATATGTAAATAACAACTGCCGTGAGAAGTAATTTAAAAACATATGAAAAGTCAACTAGAAACATGTTTAAATGTTGGTATCGCCAGTTGTGGTTGCAGATGTCGTTTTTAATATATTTTTTTGAGTTGACACTGATGAAGATAATGAACCTATTGATGTCGAAGAAGTTGTTTCCTTAAGTTTTACTGATGGATGCTGAGCCAATGATACTACCTTCATATTTTGCAATGATTTAAGATTAATATTGCCACCTTGAAAATTAGGCGATAAAAATATTTGCCCACCACCCTGTACGGCTAAAACGACGCGATTTGGTGTGGTAGCATTTCCACTGGTTGCAGTTTTATTTGATGTATTCTTTAATAGTAAAAAATAAGAAAATAATAGAAACCTGAAATTATTATACAGTGGGAAAGTTTCTTACTTGAGGATGAGTTTGTACAATAACATTTTTATTTGTTATTGTTTGGGTTTGGGATGAGGTTGGTTGTAATCTTAACGTTTGTCCAGTTGAACCAAGAAATATTGTTTTTGGCGTATTAGAGTTTGTGGCCGTTATACTGTTGTTGATGATATTGGTAGCCTTTGTATTGGTTACATTTAAGCGATTTGCTGTTGGCACAACTTGTGGTATTTGCTGCACCCTCAATATTTGATTACCCATTATAACGGTTTGTAATTGTGTCGAAGGCGTTGCCAGATTAGTTGTTGAGTTTTGGGTGGTAATTAGATTGCCACCCTTTTGAATTAATTGCTGAATATTTGCCTAAGTGAGAGAAAATATTATGTTACTACATAGTAGAAAAATCTTGTTATAGCACCAAATGAAACCTAAAACAAAACATACTACATACATACTTCTCAACATATTCAAATAAACAATAACGGATTCACACACAGAAAACCTGCGTCCTCATATTGATAGAATAAAATTTCAATTTGGGGAATATGCCATATTTTGTAATAAAACATCATCCTTTTTATTAAAAATTAATGGAATAAAATTTCCAACGCTCAATCCGTGTTGCCAAATGTGCAGCTTTTTGGAGTCTTTAGTTTTAGTTCCAATAAATGAAGCATCAATGGGAAAATTGCTCATACTTTTTAGTGCGACAATGTGGGTGTATACAATAAATACAGATAACTATAATTATTGCAAAAAACAAAGAAAAAAGACCTGAAGTATATCAGATTTTGTTTATGTTAACGAAGGCAAAAAACTATTTGCATTAAAAGAGCTAAAAGAAAGGAGTATCAAAAGCACATTAGAATCTTCACTTTCATGACATTTTGTGTTTGGAACTTGGAAAAAATGGTTGTTTTGAAAATCGCATTTCTTGGCATGAGGTGAACCGATGTATTTTTATTAAACTGAGTATTAAAAACAAAAAACATGGTGCCAAATAAAAATATTTTTGAAAAAATAATAATAAAAAAAAAAAATAATTGGTTTAATGTTTACAAAGAGAAAAAGATACCAAAATTAATATGTGCCAATTTAAAAAAGAAAATACTTTCAAACTCACAAATTATCTTCACATTTCGTTAACTGAAATGTAAAAGCATGAAACTAAAAAAAATATTCAAAATCTCAATTTAATTAATTATTGAAAATTACATCGTAAAAACTAGGCGAATTAAAAAACGAAAATTAAAGAAGTTTATATAATTTCTTCCCATTAACAATAAAATATCTAAAAATGTAGCTTGTTATTTTGCATTTCAGGTGACCATAATACGAGTTATATAAAGTTTTTTCATATGAAAACATATATATTTTAAAAATTTGGCAGATTAGGAAAAATTATGACCGCAACGCTGCTCTTAATACAAATGCTTGTTGTTTGATATAATCGTTAGAAAAGTGTCGCTTAGTAGCGAGTAAGTAAGTAAGCTTTCACTAATGGGAGGCATTTCCTATGTCCATTGATTTCGAAGAAGCTACTAGAGGCTGCGATAATTTAAAGCCATTTATAGACCGATTATTAGATTTCAAAATTCCCGAAGTAAACCAAATAATTTTGCTAAAGAATAACACATGCATTGAAAATAACTGGTAATAGACAAAACAATTTGAGTATGTTATCCATTTTCACTTACGTTTCCTTGCTGCAGCTTAACTGTTTGTCCACCAATAACAATGCTATTGCCTTGCTGTGTTCGCATAATATTTTGCTGCTGCTGCTGTTGTTGTGGCTGCTGCTGTTGTGGTTGAAGTTGAACTTTGTTAATGGTATTTAACGTCTTACCGCTGGCTAACACAACTTGTTTGCCTTGCAGTGTTGCCAAATTGACATTTCCCGTTTGATTAACTGTATTTATAACGCGTATATTGCCACCCGAAACAGTTGTTGGTGACGCTTTTGAAATAATTTTAGTGCCAGCGGCTGTAGCGGTTATAACTCGCCCTGAACCGCTTGATATAATAGACGGCGTCACTTTAGTTGTATCCAAATTAACCAAAGAGTTGGCATTGCTCGAATCTGCTTGTGTTGTAATTATCCTTTGGCTAACGGTAAAGTTTGAATTATTGCTTAATGAAATAACACTATTTGGTACGGAAACAATGGAAAATTGTTGGGGCTGCTGCTGTTGTTTCACTTGTTGTGGCTGAGTTTTTTGTAAAATGTTTGCTGTTATTTGCTGCTGATTGCTTTTAATTGTCTGTGCCGGATTGGCGGTGCCAGTTATGCGTATAGTCCCACCCTGCTTTTGTATTAAATTGTCTAGTGATATTATCTGACCACTTGAGCTGGTTATGATACGATTGGCTGCCGTGGCTGCACTTATATCGGTCTTTAATTGTGGAGTGGTGGTTTTGAGTATTCTGGCTACATTTTGTTGTGGCACTGTTCCATTATCTCGTGAAACTACAACGACATTTTTGGGTATAGTTTGCTGAGTTGTGGCTAAAGTTACTGTTTGTGGTCTTTGTGTAGCAGCGGTAGTATTAGCCATCACCTGTACGGTTTTAAATTGTATTTGATTTTTATTTATAGTTTGCTGCTGCTGCTGTTGTTGTTGTTGCTTAAGATTTTGTATTAGTAGACGCTGCTGTTGCGGCGTCAAGCTCTTGGCATTGATCGTTTGAACTTTATTGCCACTTAACGTTGCTGTTGCCGATGAAACTGTAACCGTTGGATTTGGTGTAACAACTACTGACGATGATGCCACTGGTATTTGTTGCAATACAATGTTTTTACCTTGACCTGCTTGACCTACGATAGCAGTATTACCTAAAAGATAAAAGATATATAGTGAACATAGTTTTTCGCGAAAAATTACATCTCATATTTCAAAATCGAAATATACGTAGAACATACATAATTTTATGCAAATCGACATGAACCGAATGAATCATAGTTTCATCGGAAACGAAAAACACACACTATCATGATTACATGTACACCAGCAATTGATATACATACATACTGCTGTAAATCATTTTCAGTATTTAATGTGGGAGTTTACTTGAGCTTTGTATTACTCATTTGTTAGTAGAAAAAAAATTTGTTAGAAACAAATTTACTACTGGCAATGCCATCCTTTTCATCAACCTCTTTAGGTTGATATTATGCGATAAGTTAAAATAAAATATGTTTATTTGCTAAAAAATAAACAATAAGAAGAAAATTGGAAATATAAAATATATTAATTTGTTTTGTTTGTTGAGGGTATGCCTAAGTAGCTTCATCTCATTACCGCTTACGCAGAAAATAAAAAGAAAATACATACATGTGTATTAAAAAATAAAATAAACAATATTTAAAAAATAAGAAATATATAAAAATAAAATAAATATAAAGGAATAGAAATAAAATTTAATTATAAAAAAAAAATATACTATATGAATATGAAATGAATAAAAAACAATGGGCTGTAGTATACCAATTGTGTGAATATGTACAAATTTCCATATCCACTACTGGTTTGATGGAAAAAAGATTATGAGCGACTAATTTATTTGCTCTTATAAAAAAATATGGAAAACGGTTGACCTTACATGCCATCTCTGCAACGTCCTGCTAATTTTAAAACTTAAATTTAAAACTGCTATAAGTTTCGAATGGATCTGCCGATTCCCATGTTGTAGTCGGCGATTGATCACATATATACTGTTTGGCCCACAATGTCACTCGATATCGATCTATCGAGTAAATACATTTAAAACAAAAACAAGATTTTGAAATTTGTTTTTGTTTTATATGTATTTACTCGATAGAACGATATCGAGTGACATCGTGGGCCAGGCAGATAATTTCGGAGTGTTTTAAACATATCACTTTTTTCGAATTTTTCGAAATCGCACAAGCGCATTAACCGGTTTTGACCCAGTTGGTAGCCCTCGACGTGATTTTTGATTGCCAAGAGCTGATTAGTTCATGGAATTGAATTTAAAAATAAAATTACAGTTTATTTTATTTCCGAAAATGTATCGACCCGAACCGGGTTTGAAATGTATTTTAGTCAAAGAGTTTAATAAAAAAAAATGTTCTTAAAATACATTTTATTTTTTTATGAATATGAGGGTTTATTTTTAAACTCATTATCAATTTTCTTTGTAAATATTTAATAGAGTGTGCGCGGTTTTGAAAATATGTTGCTACTTTTCATAATTATCACGGTAAAATTCCTTTTGTTCTATAAGCTGTTAAACCCTTTAAAGATATTTTTTCCCTATTTTAGATTTTGTTTCAAGTGATCTGTACAAATTTCGAAGGTCTTCGTTTCTGCATTTAAGTTTTTGCAATTTTTCGACATTTTCGGTAAATGTTGTCATTGTCCCTCCTTAAGGATTTTAAGGATAGGTTAAGTGAAAACACTAAGCATTGTCATCTTTTTTTTATTAAATCGCAGTAAAGCTTCTACGTCTAGTTCACAGTCTGTGGTCACCAGTTGTAAGAAGATAGCAAGTGCTATAGTTTCCAACTTACCTAAAATTACTCTATGAGGCTTATTGCCAGCCACTACGGCTGATGGTGCTTTGTTAACACTCGCCTGTTTTACAATAATATGTTGCTGCTGGCCTTGTTTCTGCTGCAGAGAAGCAAACTGTTGCGGTGACATTTTGACAATCGAACCAGCTGGGCTTGCAGACGCGCAACTTACAGTTACCACGTTGCCGTTATTCGATAGCAGCTGCAGTCCAGTGTGAGCTTTTTGTTGCTGCTGGGGAGTTGCCGGCCGATCTGATGGTGTCGCTGTGGCAATTATTCTCTGCCTATTGACAATTTGGCTGGTGGTAGCTGAAGTCACGAGGTTTTTGACATTTGAAGCGGGTACAAGACGAATAATGTTTTGTTTATTGGCTAGAGAAACAGTTGTTGATGGGCTATTTGCGGACTGAATAACTTGCGGTGTGGAGCTTTTGATATTATGATCTGTAACATTAGATGATTGCTGAACATTAAGGCTCATATTATTGGCCATTGAAATGGGTATAATGAGATTGGATTGTTGTCGCTGTTGTGTTAAAAGCTGATGTTGATTAGTTTGCAGTGTTATGCGATTTTGTATTAATTGGGTTTTTTGTACGAGTTGTTGGGTAGTTTTTAGCTTCTGGTTGGGAACGTGGGAAGCGTTGGCAGAGGAAGAAGATGGAGAGGACGTTGAAGATACAGCTGACACTTGATTGATAATTATGGGTTTGTTGAGGGTGACTCTTTTGCCGGCTAAATTGGCAGTTATGTTTGTATGTTGCTGCGTAGATGCTGGCTGCTGCGGTTGTTGGTGTTGGTGATGCTGCTGTTGTTGTTGGTTGTTTGTTGGCGTTGTCATGACAGAGGTGGCATTCGAAACATGTACAGTTTGTAGACCCTGCGGTGTTGCCACTATAATGGGGGTGGTATTTTGATTAGAAACATTTTTGTTTTGTGGCATTTGGAAGCTGTGCTGCTTGTTGACTGTATTGCTGCTAACGGACAAGATGTTGGCTAACGAATTATTTTTATTTTCTACTGCTCGTACGGTTGTTTTTAATAATGACTTTTGGTGTTGGCTGGTGCCAGTTTGTGCCTGCGGTATGTTGTATTTTAGGGGTGGAACAGGTGGACATTTGCTGGAGTTAATTACGTGCTGCTGCAAAACTTGTTGCTGTCTTTGCACTACATTGCTGTTGGTTACAATGATGGGATTTGAAGGCACCAAAGCTGGCATTGTGAGTAACGTACCCGTTGCTGTGTTCGAGGCGTTGCTAGTTTCTGAATTGGCCACTAAATTGAAATTGTCATTATCTGCCATTGAGGATGGCTTTCCGCCGCTGCCCACCGGTTTAGGCTTTCTTTGAGGTAACTTTTTGGCTTTTCCAATTATTTGATTTTGGTGATGTACATGCTCGAATTCTTCTTCAGTGCGATTGCGATGGAGATAAATCCATATTTTGCGTTTGGGATCATAACGTACACACGGATCGTGCTCGGTATGCATTCGGTCTAAAGCGCCGCTGACAATAGTTTGCAGTACATTTTCCGATGCATCGCGATTTATGTACTGCGAGCACTTAAGAAGTTCGGAGATCTCAGCACGAGTACCTTCACCGTTAGGCAAACGAGCAGTGGCATCCCTAACCAAGGTTAATATGGTAACAAAGTTCGGACGATCGCCAACCATCATACTGTGACCTCTGGCTTTACTGAGAGCCAACAATGGTGTATATATTCCTTTTACTGGTCCAACTACACTCTCGTAGCCGTGCATGCGGTATGTGTAGGCTTTATGTGGCTGTTCAAATCTTTCCCGTTCCTGCCTTTGAAATTCGGAAATTTCCTCTAAGGTAGCTGATCTAACCGTCCAGTTGGTGGGACATCTTGGTGGTGGAGGAGGTGGTGTTAAGGCGCCTCCATTGTCGTCTATTGCTTCGAGTGAGTCTTCGTTTTCCATTGCACTTCTAGGATATATATCGAATTTCAAATCACCGTGTTGTGTTAAACTGGAAGAAGAGGTGTAGTTGTCACTTGGCTGCTTTCGTTTCTCCATCCACAATGTACACAATTCACTGAGACGGGTATCGGAGTCCCGGCCAGCTCCTATCCACTGATAGATATTGAGCTGCACCTTATGTTCTATAAAGGGCACATACTCTTCCGGCAAATCGGGAAAATCTCCGACGAGAAATTGAATAGCAGATTTTAACATATTAGACCAATTTTCTGACAATGAATACCATTCATTTAATGCCGTTATGGGATTCCTGAGCCACACATCAATTTTGTGACGCAAATCGTCATAACGCATACGATGATTTGGAGTGGAGCAGAAGAAGTCACGAATTAAAGAGAAGTAACAAGCATGAGTTTCTTGAATCAATTCACTAACATTAGCGGACAACGATGATTTTGTGGTTAGCAAAGCTGACCTAGATATGGGCTCCAGTTTCGGTATCGGCTGCGATATTTTATCTGTTTGCGGGTACTGCTGGCTGCTGCTAATTGATTTCGCCTTTACATTTATCAAATTTCCTTTCATATCCATATTGCTGTCATTTGTTGGCATAACAAAACTTGGTATAGTTTCCTCGCAAGGGCCGCCAAAAGTTTCTACCTCTTCCTGTTGCAATTCTACATCGTTATCGAGCATATTAAATGCATCGTGGTCACCAGTTAAAAGTGAAGAATCATCTATACAGAGATTAAGATTGTCCGGATGGTTGGAAACCGATATTAGTTGGCTGACATTTAAAGTGTCGTTGGTTTTGTGACTGTTGTTTAGTGATGTTGTGGCTAAGGAATGTTGTTGTTGTGGATGGGTTTTATGTTGATAATAATCAATTTGTGGTGAGTTTCTAGCCGCTGTAATGATTTGATATGAGTCTGGTTTTTTGAGCGTTGACTGTATGGGCACCAATGCTGGCGGCTCGCTAAGTTTTGGCGGCGCCATCGAAGGTGGCGGTAAGTTTGTAAGAGTTATAGGTTGTTTCATTGTTGCTGCTTTTATTGAAGCGTGGTTATTTGTTGCTTTTAGTACATTGGAAATTGTAGGATTTGCTGCTGATAATGTGGTTGTTGTTGCAAATGAAGATGGACATGTTGCTGTTGAAGTTGTTGTGGGTATTTTGGGTTTACGCCCTGGTGTCTTACTAAAAGCAAACATACGCTTGAAATTGCCACCCATTTGAGCACGTGCACACACATCCCTTAGGCGGATATCAGAGGTTTCGAACTCTGGAAGGGTCTACAAAAATAAAAACGGGAAAACCCATAATAAATAGTTTCAATATAAACTCGTTAAATTTTATGCCAAACAATAATTTATATCATTAAATTATTATTACAAACAACGTTCTCAAAAAAGTAGTCCTATTATAAAAATAATATTGGTTTTTTTGAATCGTAGGTCTGGCAGATAAATTTTATGTTTTAAGTGAAATCTCTTGCATTTTAAAGTTTTGTTCTCGTCAAATATGTATAAATACCCTGATATTTTATATAAAGTGGTATTCTTTATATTTATTTATTTTTTACGTTAGTAATTCATAAAACTTATAGGAATATTCCTGCAGTCACATTCAATTTCTATTTTCAAGTTTTTCCCAATTACTGTTTCCCAAAACCATGGTTTCGGAAATAATAAATTGATGATCAATTAATAAGTGAATGATCCACACAAATTATTATTTCGTCTATTTTACACACAAGCTACATAGAGGAAATCAAACACGATTTACCATTTGCATATTAAACACAAAACTAGTTTGTCATACATATATTTTCTGAGCTATTTTATATTAAAACAACGCTGAAAATTTACTTATTATCTCCTATTAGATATTAGTTACATTTGCTGACTAGATTGCTCCAATTACATACTACTATTTTGATTATTTTAAATTATTCTATTTGCGGAATGTAACAAAGTTCATATCTAATAGACGTAAAATATATTTTAAAATTAATACGATTATCAGGTAAACTTGCATTGATTTTGTTCACGATAGATTTTAAAAAATGTTATTTAATATTGCTTTTGTTAATATATCTAGAAGGATACTTACCGGTTCAGTAATTTTTCTTCGTTTGTGCTCTCTCAAGTATTCTCTAAAGTTGCGATTAGTTAATTTTGATTGTTTAGTTTTCTGCTGCAAACGGAAAGCATCTTCGTCTTCAATATTCAGCTGCTTCTTAAAGATAGTACTATAAATGCAACGATCGGCCAATGTAGTAGAAGTTTTGACCGTTTCATTAACGTCCTCTAAAGACTGCTGTTTTGATTGTTGATCCTTTTTCATTTCTTCTGCTAGCAAAGCATCATCATCTTCCTCATCGGCACTCAAGGCAGTATCCTCTTTAAATCCTAATTGTTGAGATATTTGAGAAATTTCGCTAAAGAAACGTTTACGAGCCCTCATGGCCGACAATTTGTTGTCCGTAAACAGATGAGAAGGTCTAGGCTGTGGTATGTTCCTAGGTGCTGGATATTTGATTATGCTATCTGGCGATGATTTATAGGCAGTTTCCAAAAGTCTTTGGCGAGAAATAAACAGTTGTTTGGCCATTTGTGATACTCGCTCACAATGTTGAAATCTTTGCTCCCTACGTCGTGATTTTAAAATATTTTCACGTAGCTTTATTATATCCGGTCTGTAATTTCCAACCTCCAGTTGCTGTTGCAGCGCTAATAATGGCGACTCACCGAAGCGAGTTAGTTCATAATTGAACAACATTGAAATCGTACGAGTCTGCTCAACAGCAGCCATTTGGGATGACAAAATTTGATTGAAACGTGGCAGGAATTGTTGTAAATGATTTTGCAAGGGAAGAGGTAACTGTTGCCACGTTCCCAATGAGAAGAACTCTTTGAATATAGCCAAATTTTCACACAACCCTCTTGGTAGACTTAATACCTCATTGTTTAGTTTTGCTAATTCTACGGCGTCTTCCGTATCCGCTTCATCCGAATCATCAGAGGAAGTAGATGAGACACTTGATTCCCCAGAGGTGGAGGTAGATCCAGCATAGCTCATTAAGCTTACATTTTGCTGCTGCTGTTGCTCTTTTATCATATATTGCTGCTGTTGTTCCAACAATTGCATGTGAATTTCATTCACTTCGTTCTCATCTTGGCCATTCACATCCAAGGGCTCACTGTGTTCTGAATCTGACATATGGATCTTGGAATTTTAATCCAATATTTAAATTTTCAGTTAAAGTGTTACGTTTTATCTGCAAATATTAAATTTTCTATTATTTTCAGTTTTCTTAACTTCAGTAATTAAGTACATTTGTTCGTTCATTTTTTATTGCATATAAATTTCTCTATACTTGAGTTTAGTTGCCCATTTCTTTCATTTATAATATTGTTTTTAATTATTTACACTCACGCACTCACACACTACACACTTTAATACTTTTTCCAACTTATTTTCATTTTCTTTTCTTAGTTGTATTTTTCAGTTGCATCATCGTTTTAAACACACTCTTGTTCGAATAAGTTCTTTAAATTATACATTTTTATAAAGCACTTTTTACTATTTGGATGTTCTTATTATACAGTTTGTGGCCCATACATGAGATATTAGCGCCTTTAATACTGAAAACCTACCTCACACCACCTTATATCCCCCTTCGATGGTTTATTTTTTGTTTCAACACTTTGTAAGCGGCTCCCACAGAATATTGTTAATTTGAAAATGCTTATAGCCTCAATTATTTCTGAAATTGATTTTCTTTTTTTCTGTCTGGGTATAAATGCGCAATTTACATGATTTTTCGTCGTTTCTTTCGCAATTGTCTTGTGGCTTGTACTGCTCTACTCGTGTTTTTTTCACTCGATTGTAATTTTCTGAACATTTTTAAAAGCACAAAGTGTCATTTAATACAATATAAAAAACTTTGAACAAGCCATTTTTGTATGATAAATACAACCCTGCCTACAGTGCTGTTAATTCACATATTTTTTTCCAACCAACCACGGCGAATTTATTGAAATGAATTTTGTATACAACAGAGATATACGTACATGTTATACATATATTACCACAACACAAATAGAGGAATAACTGGTCATTATTTAAACTTGAATTAGAATGGCTTAGAACAGATAATAAGAAGTGTGCAACTCCACAACAAAACACAGCTGTAGTAATTTATGTATGAGATCTCTAACAGCGAATGCAGTATTCTGGCTGCTTTTTGTGTAGTGGTTGACATCTACATATGTCAGACACAGCTGTTGAGTTGATGGTGATAGATGTTACCTCAGTTGATCTACGGATCAAGATGTCTTCATGAGCAATAACGCTGTGTAGTATTCTTCAAAAGGAAATGTGATTATAAAGAGACATATACAAGGATTCACTATTATGAAACTAATGGGCATTGTGATACACCCGATATATGGTATATAATACTAAATATGAGACAAATTACTTACCTTTTTGAATAACTTCGCACTTAACCAAATATTGCGAATCAGTTCTCAAATCTGTAACATCTTGTCAGCCTCCTATACATCCTAGTCAAGTCACATCAATAATTCGCCTTGATCTTAGTAATAGATTCGCTTGGAACCTTGCTGTCAAATCCCCTTTGTCAATATTCCTTAAGCTGGAAGTACATAACACGCGTCGCGCGTTCTATGCGTTTCATACTTCAGACGCGTTTTTCAACTCAAGTTACATGCAAAGCGTTTTATGCGTCAATGTTTATGTTTTGATCAGCTGTAGTGTAATATTCACAAAAGTTCATTTTGCTGAAATGTTAAATAATATTTCTGTACAATAGTAATCTTTTGTTGTATAGAAATTCGTAATTTTTAACGGTATTAATTAACTTCTCATCCATTGCACTTTAATATTATTATCTGTGTTTAATCTACCTTGTTTAATAAACATAACAGAGATGGCACTTATTACGTAAAATAAATCGATAAATTATATGAATATTTGTTTGAAGAAACAATTGTGATAAAATAATTATTTCAATACATTTCACTCTTGAAAATAATGATAATCTTTATTGCGATAGTGTTTTCTTATTAAAAACGTTTTATTATAATAAAAATGAAAAAAATAATAATACACGACAGAAACATATTAATCGATAACATTGATAATGTAATATAATTTGTCATCTCTGGCTATCAAAAACAGCTGACATTTTTTCAAGACGCGTGCTACGCGTACAAAAGTAGAAAGTAGATCTACTTTACGCGTCAAGCGTTCTACGCGTTTTGCCATATAACTTGTTACATACAATTGCACTAGTTCTACTTTTTTGACAGACGCTTATAACGCGTAGACGCGTGAAACGCGTGTTATGTACTTTCAGCTTTAAGTATTTGTTCATGACCAACCCCCTATTACTAAAATATAATAAGAAGTGTTGCCAGTCTGTATATACATAAGTAACCGTATTCCCATATTTTTGGACAGCATTGTCGCTCTCCTTATGATATATAATGAAAGTTTAAAAATATTGAATTCTTTTCATGTTTTTATAACACAGCAGATTGGTTGTATATTGGACAATTAGAATTACATATTATATAAACATTTACATCAAGCACAAGCATGTTTAAGTATGTGTATTGTTAAGGCTTCGGTATTCTCTTTCGTTATATCAACATATAAAGCAATGCTATAATATATCATATAAGAGCTTAGTTAAAATTAGTCATATCTCAAAAATATGTGAAAAAAAAAAACAATCTACGAGTAATTATGTTATATTCCTAACACTTTCAATATTGACGTTTAAAACACTATGCAAGACAAATACTTTTTATGATATCACAGATATTCAAAAAACTGCATTGGGGGTTCCACTAATATTATAAAAAAATAAAATTATTATGTATTCCTTCAAACTAATATCGAAATGATATTACACATCGATTACTAAACTTTGTACGTTGCAGATTTATTTTTTTATCAAGCTTTAGATCACTTATTTATAAAAGATATAAAAACTTTTTATTATCCGATATGCATTTTATTGGTGCTTTACCAAATCGTCAGTAGACTTTAACCACAGTTTTGAAAAGTTAAAAACTGTGGTTAAAGTCTACTGACGATTTGGTAAAGCACCAATGAAATGCATATAGACATTGCTTAACCACCAAAAATTAAATTTCATTTATATATTAGTATTGTGACAACAATGTGTCAAATAGAAAAATTTCATAACAATATGTAAAATAAAATTTATAACAAAAAAAAAATTTTTTATTATAATCAAATAATTTGTAAGCTGCACAATTTTCTAATAAATATTTACAAGCTGGCAACGATGTTTTTAAGAGCACAGTATTTGCTAAATTTGCCTTAAATTACATTAGTTTGCGCGTAAATTTGCAAAAAATAGTTGTTAAATTTTGGAAAACAGCGGGAACAATTGCAAAACCTCCATGTCGAGTATACTTAGACCAACACTAAATAAAATACCTGGCGGGGGAATGCCTTTAGCTAAAAAGGAATCATATGCTAAAGATCTTACCAAAATGACATGGTCGGAATTGTTGGAAATCAAAGAACGTGAAGAAAGACTATTAAATAATAGGTAATTGAACAAACAAGTGGTAGGAAAACTGTTAAATTTTTTTATATTACAGATCAAAAATGCAAAAATTACCAGATAAGGGGAAACGCATGCAAGATTTTTTTGACAAAGTGATGCAAGAAATGGAAAGACGTTCGAATGTAGACGAGGCAGTCAAAATATTTTCGAACTTAAATATTGCTTCGGATGGTGAGAAACGTCTTAATGAATTGGAGTGGCAAGGGAATTTGAAGAAATTAGGTGATATGGATCCTTTGGAAGATGTTTTAGACAGTGATGATGAAACTGATATGGATCCTTTAAAAATAATAGCTCAAAGACAAATGCATGAAAGAAAAGTAAAAGTGGAACAACCGGAGGTTAATTTAATAACTAACAGCGATTTACAAGAAATAGAATCTTTTAAAACTGATTGTGGTATATTCGATAAAACCGTTGATGTACATCCCAATTCAGATTCTCCTGGCGATGGAAATGTTACTTCTATAGATTTAACGCCTAAATTATTAAACCGAAACGAAGCTGCAAATTCTGAAAATATCGCACGTATTGATATAATAGCTCAAAGACAAATGCATGAAAGAAAAGTAAAAGTTGAACAACCGGAGGTTAATTTAATAACTAACAGCGATTTACAAGAAATAGAATCTTTTAAAACTGATTGTGCTATATTCGATAAAACCGTTGATGTACATCCCAATTCAGATTCTCCTGGCGATGGAAATGTTAATTTTATAGATTTAATGCCAAAATTATTAAACCGAAACGAAGCTGCAAATTCTGAAAATATCGCACGTATTGATATAATAGCTCAAAGACAAATGCATGAAAGAAAAGTAAAAGTTGAACAACCGGAGGTTAATTTAATAGCTAACAGCGATTTACAAGAAATAGAATCTTTTAAAACTGATTGTGCTATATTCGATAAAACCGTTGCTGTACATCCCAATTCAGATTCTCCTGGCGATGGAAATGTTACTTCTATAGATTTAATGCCAAAATTATTAAACCGAAACGAAGATGCAAATTCTGAAAATATCGCTTCTATTGATTGTATGGGAAAATTATTAAAAAACGTTGAGCCAAGGGAGTGTGCCGCAATATCAACTGAAATTACAAATTTTATTGATGCAAATATTGCTTCTATAGGTCTTACCAAAAAAGTCAATATAAATAATCCAAACCTAAACAACTTTACGTATAGTCCAAATCGTGTGGATAATGAATGTAGCAGTAGTAGATCTAGTCCACATACTTTGGACTTGGAACCACATGTTCATTATTTAGTGGATAAAACTGAAACTAATGTCCAACAGCCAGCCAGAGAGAAGTACAAACCATTTCGTACCACCGTGTCTAATGTCCATGATCCCATTAAAGAAAGACAACGCAAGAGAAATAAGTATTGGGAAATAACGGCAGCTACTCCACCCCCCATACAGCATAACGAAGCTCAGTTGCTGTCCTTAATAGATTCTGTAGAAATTCAGACTCAATATTTATCAAAATTAAAGGTATTTTTATATGAAAAAATGCCATATAGGTCTAATTTTTTAGATTTATATTGTATTCCGTATTTCAACACTGTCTCAATTAAATTATGAATGCACATATACTTATATGTAAAGTATTTATATAAACTTTTTCAGGAACTTCAAGAAAAGCAAGCCGCTGAGCGCTTGGCTGCAAAACTGAAACGATTAGAAAATCGTAAAATCGAATTGCCATCTGAAGAAGAATTAAAAACAAAAACGTCTTTTACAAAATATCGAAATACACAAAATCAAATCAATAACATTGAAGGCGAATGTAAATTCAATGAAGATGATGAAGTTCATGATCCTTTAGACGAGGAAAAGTTTGGCGGTGTAAATTATACCGTTTATGAATAAAACTACAGGTACTTTCTTCAATATAAATATTTTTAAATAGTTTTTTATTTATTTTCAACAACAAACATTTAACACTGAAACATTTAAAAAGGTGTTCTATTGCCAATCCTAAACATTCAACTAATTATTGGGAGACCTACTTAATCTCCTAATAAACTGTAAATTTATAAAAAAATTTTTGTATAAAATCTGTAAAATTACACGCATTACTGCCTTAAATTGAATAAAATTGCGTGGCTGTAGAGGCTTGTAATTCTATTTGCCCCATTTTGAATTGTAAACGTTGCAACCATTTAAGTAAGTTATCTGCCTGATTTGTCTGCTGTTCTTCATAATCAGGAGCATAATCGCGAACATTTTGTAAACGTACATGCAACGTATCCGAAAGCTGAAAGGAGGTGAAAAGAAATAAATGCATAAGTAAAATTAAATTGTTAATAAATCCTCCAAGCGGAGGATGTAAAATAAAATAAAAAGAAAAAAATAAATGTGGTAAAACTAAAATACTTAAAAAACATGTATGAACCGATTCTTGAATTGGTTATTGTTTACGAAAAATTATACCACTTATGACAACTACGTTAAACCCTGTAGACCAGTTGCTGAAATAATAATTTATTCCAACTTTAATTTGATTTCGGAAGATTTATCCAGGAAGCATAATCGATTCGAAAGAAAATGCTTTCGAATTAGTATATTAATAGCATAGAATTTCGAACAGTTTTATATTCGAATCGAATTACGCAGTAACCCCCCACGCTATTATTATGTATTGTAAAGTCGTCTTTACCTGCATATAATACGTCTGATTGTGTAAGGCGTTGGCGTAGTAAGGTGTTCGTAGTAGATTAAAGAAAACTGCTTGTTTCTTTAATCTTGTACAAAAAACGTCTTTGGCGTGAACGCCAACGACTTACACAATCAGACTGAATATGAAACCACTAGATTTTCTTTTTTTAGTGTGAAGCAACAACAATTTAAATTAAGCATTTTAAGTGTTTTTTTTTCTGAAATATTCTTGTAAAAATGGTTTAATATATTACCTGGGTCTGCGACGACAATACTGGACTCCATAATGGCAACAACTTGCTCAACACCGTCGAGTTTGTTTCCTTCAATGCTTCCAATAAACTTAGGAAGTGTAAATTTACCATTTCGGAAAGCTAAGCGAATTAATGTTGCAAAAAAAAAAATGTTCAAAATTCATATTTATAATAGATTTTACCCACCTTGGCGTTTGAATTTTGAGAAAAGTCGTTAGTTTCTTTTGTGGGCTTTGAATGCGACACCAATTGCAGTATACAGGGTGTTACCTTTGCCCAAAATTCGAATAGAACGCCCATTGTATTGCCCTCGGGATTATTGGAAGTATGAGCAATTTGTTCCAAATACACTGTCCATAGCTGACACAAAGTAAAAGCGTGGAATAGGGATGACATATGCAAGACCGAAGTTTTAGACTGTTCGGCGAAGCCAGCAAAAATCACTTGTATATGATCAGCAATATGACAAGAAGCTTCCTGGGGAACGGGCTGCGAGAAATTCGGATGCCCAGGTGTATTTGAAAGGCCGGCAGTTGGATTATTTCCCGCAGCAGTTGGCTGGGCCGCAGTGGCATTTGTATTTGGCATTACATGAACATTTGAACGTCGTTGTATAAGCGCCATATGAGTCAATGAACCCAATAAAAGCCATGACAGCAGTCTCATGTGGCCTACGCATTCAGTAAATTCCTTCGGTCTTAAAGTAGAGAAACTGTTCAGTTTAGTTCTTAATAGATTTTTGCAGTTGCTTCAACTTACCCCTGCTGCAGTGAAGAGGGTGCATTGTAAAGCCATGGCAGATATCTGGCCACTGCTTTATTGTCCCTAGAGTTTCCGCGCGACATTTCCAAAGCCAAATATTGAGACACGGCTCCCTTTAAAATACCTCCCAAAGTGTCTTCTCCCAAACCGTTTTGAGTCTGGGAATTTTTAAAGTTCTAAAATTTAGGCACATATATAAGAATTTCTTATTATTTCCAATACTCCGTTTGTTTCTTACCTTAATTTTACTCAACGTATGAAAATCGGCCAGGAAGTCTATGACATCATTAATATACTGTCTCAAACAATCGGCCGAGTTGGTGGAGATGTTAGGTGCAACTTCGGGTATATCCTGCAGAGTGGCCGGCGGCAAAGTACCACCGGCATCCAACAATACAAAACCAATAATCATAAGTAGATTATGATCCGGTATATTTATTTTAAACTTTAAAGCTTGCACAAATTCAAAAATCAATTGGCGACATAAATACTGTTTATCACGATCTCGTGAGAAAGAACGTGAATAGAGGCAGATATCGTATAAAACAGAATAGTCCAAATTAGTGTGCTGTACACAATAGGCCAGTATTTTAGAGTAGGGATCTAATAGGGTCTTGGGCACACAATTTAAACGTAATGTAGCCACTATTAAATCTAAAAGATAGTCATGATTTGACAACGATGGCAATATAACAATGACTTGTCTCAGTAAATTTTCCAAACTGGCCATGGCCTGAGGCCAGGCGGACTGTACATTAGCATCGGGGACTACGCACTGTAAATATTCTGCCATATTACGAAATATGATCGGTAAATTTTCCACCGGCAACGATTTTTTAGCTTGCAGACCTTCACACACCATGTAGATTGGACTGGAAGCGTTTAACTCTTGGAAATCTTGCAGGGCTTTTGCAATGCTGCGGAATGTGTTACGTCTTACTTTCACTAGAAAAATTAACGAATAAGTATAAAAAAATGGGCGTTACTTTGTTATTTATTTTTTTACTTATAACATCTGTCTGGAGGATTTGTAAGAATATGCCGTTGGGAGCCAATTGGTGCAAGACGCAGCGTAGAAATTGTAAAGCCACAGCCTGAGCACTGCACAATAAGGGTGGACCGTTTTCTCCTTGCCAGGCATATGTGCAGGTTGATGATATCCTGCAAAATAGTTGGTTTTGGATTATGGACAAAAAATTAAATTTTTTTTGGGCCAAAGTGACGCCCATTCACCTCGGTCTTCGGTGTAATTGAAATGAAAATAGAATAAATTATATACTCACTTCGAAGTAATGGTCAATATTTCGGGCAAAAATGGGGCTGCCATAGCTGGCTCGCGATGTATAAATGTACCGAGTATAACAATAAGTAAACCGATTTCTTCATCAGTGTATTCCTCAATTAAAGCGCCACATTCTGAACAGCGTTCGCACACCGTATAATCACCGATGCGACGGGTGCTCTGAAAAATGTACAAACTAATGCTTCTTGTTCTCTACACATTTGTCAACGTCAAGACAATATCGAAAATAGGTGGTGCTGACAGACTCTCCAAAGCCTAGAAAATAGCTGCGACTTGTTGTTAGTAATTCTAGTCTATCAATTCCACCCTGCCCCCTGATTGATTTCCTCAGACAAGCCAAATCGCTGGGCGGGTAGTGGTCGCCAAAAAAAAATTTATTTCCCTAATCCTCAAGAAAATAGGGTGTAAGTGTCCCATTTTCAATATTGTCTTGACATTGAGGTCATTGAATAAAAGGGCAACAGATAACATGTTTTTAAAAAACTCTTATATGAACGCACCATTCTGTTTGTTTGTGGAATAGTGCGATCGGGGCCTCCAAATCCGTTGTCTTCGTACAGTTCCTCATCATGTTCTTCGGGTGGTTGATACGGAGGCGGCGGCCAAGAGCCAGCATAACGGGAACGTATATCGGGCAAAGCATTAATGTCTACTGTAAATGGAGCCATCTTTTGCCGCTGTTTCTTAGCACTATCCGATCGCGTAGCCATATTGGCAGGAATTTGGCCAGAAGAAGCAGCGTTGGTTGCTTCATTGAGTTTCACATCCTGTTGGACAGTTTTCAAAATCGATGTATGCAAGTCATGGTGACCTTCTTCGTTGGCAATGGTTGAGGGCTGAGCAGCGGCCTGATGTGGTTCTTCTAAAGCCACTTGTTTGATTAAGCGCCGTGGCGAAGTGGTACGACTCGATGGTGTAATATCATCTTTGGTACTTTCGGAAACATCAAGACTGTCTTGCTTTAAATGACTAATATCGGGTAAATGAAGACCTTCGCGTAGGCGTTCGGCTATAGCTGCTACATTTTCTTGTGGACCTATGGGCAACAATCGCTCTGGTGTGGGTATTTCGAGGGTTCCGATATTTTTGGGAGGCGGCAAGCATGATGAATCTATTTCATCGACAGGATTGGGCATGACACTCATTTTCGACAGAGGCGAATCTGGAGAGCCGTAGGCCTTGTCAGATCTCTTTAAAGATTTCGATGCCAGTTTCTTATGAGCGGCACTCAGTCGGGAATCATCGTTGCCATTTGACGAGGAGGAGGTGCCAGCACTGCACTCTATGATGGTCTTATGCCTTCCCAGTGCCTTTTTGGATTGTTCCGCATTTGTTTGCTTGGCCACTGGCTTTTTGTCCGAATTTTCTACACTGCCGTTAGTCGAACGTGAACCATTTGTAGAGGCTTGAGACTTGGCTTCCATAACTCGTGGATTTATATCCTGCAAAGCTCCCAAAGCCTTCAAATGGTTAGTAGCTATGGCAGCAAACATTTTGGAAGTGGAAGTTGATGCTGAATCTTGCGATTTATTCCGCACCGTAATGGCACGATGCACATCCACTGGTGGACTTATAATAGCCGTCTCCGAAGGTTCAGTGCCCACTAAAGGTGTTACAATCATGCGTACACCTTCCTGTAGGCTGTGACGAGAATGTGTGGCCACGACGGTAGTGGAGACCGTCTCTGAAGTGTTTGACTTAATTTTGGTGGTATAGGTATCACCCGTTTTAGTAGTGATCATGGTTTTCTGATTTCTAATAGAGTCCTCAGTAGCACGGCGACTTCTTAGAGCCTCTAATTTGGTGGAGTTTATTTCCTCGAAATGTATGGTGTCATCAAAAGAACCGGGGGCACTACTACCATGTAACGTACTATCGGATAAATCACTTTCTGGTATGGCTACCAGCTCCGATTCCGTTTCATCGGCATCCAAACTAGAGTCAGTGTATTTCCGAAAAGCATGTTGCAATTTAGGAGTAAATGCCACATTTTGCGCTTTACCCTTCGAAGCGCCACTAGTGCCTTCCGAGGGAAACATTGGACTGGCTGGAGGACTTTGTTCTTTATCATCGGGATCAGTGCCCAACGATGGTTGGCTTACGTCGCGTGACCTAGAAGTACCTTGTATATCCATAATAGTTGTAGTCGGTATACGGCGACATTGATGAAAATGATTACGTAAACTATTCATTATAATGCGCATAGCGGAGTTAACATAAGCACTTTGCGGCGGTTGGGTATACGAGTACTTGTAGAGCACTACCAACATCGTAAACATCCAATTGCGTCTGGGATATAGTTCCAAGTACCACAAGGAGTAGTTGAAAATCTGATTTTGATACGAGTCGGCGGCATTATTATTGGGATTTGGAGCGTACAGAATAACTTGCATAATAGAGGATAAGATGAGGCCGCCGATTAAATGATTCTGATCCAACACCTGTGGCAGATTAGCCATAAAAGCATTAAAAACCGCCGAGGCTCTATAGGGATTAGGAAGAAGATAGAAAATGTAATGCAAAATAGAAAACATTTAGGGTCTCTAAAGAAAAGAAAAAAAACGTAACCTCAAATTCTCCGGTGATGTATGGAAGGTTTTGTCAATTTGATTATGACCCAGCAGTAGGAAAAGATGTTTCAAAACAATACCCTGGGTCTTGGAAATCGGTTTATCTTCAGATGGATAAGCTTGATCGGGCCTTGACATAAATTGCATCAGCAGAAATACCAGCAAATGTATAGTTTCACGATCTGATTCTTCCAATTCCGTGATACGACTCAACAGGCCAATAAGACTGTCGTCATTCATGCCACTTAAAGAGTGAATATGGCCATCTACACAAGGCAACAAAATAAAAAAAATAAAAAAAATTTATTATAACATCTAATTTTATTAACTATCTAAAAGATAATTGAAACTAACAACTTGGGAAATTATTACAAAGTCTAATGGAATAAATAATACGAGTATTATGAAAAAAAAATCAACATAATGAAATTACATTTAAAGGAGAGAGAGAGAGGGGAAATTGAAGGAAATGTTTTCATATTTGTACAAGGAAACTTTGTTATAAATCCCCAGTGAAGTTTTTGATCACTGAAGTTTTCATTTACATATCACACTTACACTACATTCAGATTGAAGTTCAAGCTCAAGATTAGGGATTATAGATCTCAGTTTAGTAAGAAGATTTAATAATAACTCTTACATAGACAAGCAATTTATATATAGAAAAGTTGAGAGAATACATACCAGTTTTGCAAGAATCGTACACAAAATACTCACGTATTTAATTTGAAATTAAAATGCTATATCGACATTTAAAAAGCTGCAAACTCAAAATAACTTTCATTCACCTGTCTGAAGAAAATGTATTATAAATTTATAAATACAGAGACACGGCAAAGCAGCTCTGTATCAGCCAAGCCTTGTTTACTTTCTCGAGAGAGAGAGAGAGAGAGAGAGAGAGAGCGAGAGAGAGAGATCGAGAGAGAGAGCTTTGCGTCTCACTGGATAATTTATACACCTCAGAGAACTGTACAGATTTACAGATCTTCCGAGGAATTATTCCGTGCTTAACTACGTTGCTACTTTCTATGGGAAGGTATAAGTCGTTTGCAGTTAGTCACAGGAACGGATAAAAATGCATTACCGGCATATGGTTTCTGTCGGCGTCGGTGCACCGCTACTTAGCAAATTTATTTTCCAAAGTAGTTTTTAAATAAATAATTAAAAAATATATATTAAAAACAAATACGTGTCCTTTTTAGTTTTTTGTAAAGAGTACGTGGGTTCGAAGGACCTTAGAATTCAATGAAGTTTGTCTTAGGCACTAGTATAAAAAAAGAGGACATGCTTCAGTCTTAGTATATATATTAATATAAATAAATGGTGAGCAGATCAGTGGAGGTATGGTATCTTGCAGCCTCTAACGAAAGCGAAGCTTTTTTTGAGACTTTAAACACGCACTTTGACCATCTGACATCACCCTGCCAAGAATATCAGGATCCACTGATTCTTTAAAGTTTATACCAGCCGTAGATGCAGATGGAGCAGCATAGTTCTATATACGTGGGGGTGTAACACACTCCCATAGGATCGTTAAAGTTGATCCTATTCGAGTGATCAAAGGTCTATATCTAAATGAATGCGGGAAATGCTGCTAACATCTCCTAAAGAGTAGATGACGTTGGAAGCTTCAAGCTGCAGATCGTTGGCTGATGTAGTAGAACACAAGACTATGAAGCGCAGGGTCCTGGGTTCAACCCCGCGCTGAGTCATAAAATATTGTGTTGAATTCTTCTGATCAGCATAAGTAAGAATAAAAGGTAAAGGACGCCTGGTACCGTAAGAGGGCCGAAGTCAATAGAGAGTTGAAAACCTTGACTGGTTTTGCTCTCGGGGGTTATACAATTTTCTCAAACAGAACTTATAAGTACCTGCGCGTTACCGAATGGGACGCTAGGGACAGGTCTCAGTAGGAAACTAAGCTGGCTAATGTAAGAAGAATTAAAGTAGTAGGGGATTGCCTTGACCCCTACGTAAGTTTGGAGGTCCAAGGACGCCTCGATCTAATTAAGAGTTCAAAAGTCAATAGAAAGTTAAAACCTATAATGGTTGGCTTTCGAGGGGTTATTCTGTTTTTCAGGCATAACTTTTGCAGGTAGCCCCGTAAAACTTATATGTTACTGCCCAATCTCTAAAACAGTGGAACGGATGTACATATAAGAATCTAAAAGAAGTAGGTTCGCCTACGAGCCTGAGTAAGAATTGGCAGGTGAGGCGACACCTGGGTTTGGGTAGAAAAGAAACTGAAGTCGATAGAAAGTTTATAGAACCTACACTGGTTTGACTTTCGAGACTTTACCAGTAGTTACAACTGGTACCACGGGATCCAGTACAAGCCTCGCAGTTTACTGCGGCTGGATATTGGTGAGGTCTCCCTCGGGAGTACACGTGGTGGCTGTGGTAACCAATTTGGTGGAAGGTTTGTCAGATAAGGATTGATGTTCAACCCTTGGGTTGGACTTCGGTCCGGCTGATAGTAGCAAAACCTATGTTGTATTGTTGTGAATCAACAAATAAAATTCTATTGGGAGACTTTTTGTAGCTCATAGAATTAAGATCATCTAGATAGGATCGGCACTTTAAGCAAGGTGTTAGATCATGGGACTTACCAAATCATGTTCTAGAAATTGCCACCTGGGCGACCCGAGGTCGCCTTCGTGTGGTTCTTGGGTACTAAAAGGGGTGCTGGTAACACTTAATTTTTACCCGATGTTAAGAGCATCGTCAGGTAGGGCCGCAAGGCAGGAACTGACGTTAAACTTTTGACATATTTGATCAGCATAAGTGCATGGTTGTGTTAGTTGTTGCCAGCCTGTTTCAATGATGAAGGCATAGTCATTGGTTACCGAACATAATTGGCAGCGACTGACACTATCAGCAGAGTAACAGCACCCTCCTTCGTCGGTCCTGTAGCAAAAAATCAGCCGGCGAAGTACAAAGCTTGAAATAGCAAAAAAAAATTCTCTATCTTCTCATCTTTCTTCATACTATCCCCTCCTTTCTAGTTCCGGCGCAATGCACCACATATGTAGGGGTCAACCCCTAAGTGCTGGTCCAAAAAAAAAAAAGATAAGAAAAAAATTAAATATCGCTTATGCCTTGCGGCTGGGTATTGCAAAAAAATACGCCTGTCTTTTCGAAAGAGATTCTTTTTGTTTTTTCATTCTCCATTGTAACATGTGAGCACCACAGTTTTTTTTGGCAACACTGTTTTTGTGCATGTTCAGTTTGGTCTATAATTTAAATTATGAATCGAAAAACCGAATGACGCTTGCAAATTATTGAATTTTATTATCCAAATTCCCGATCGGTTAAGGAAGTGCACCGTGCTGTGTTTGAAAGGATACGTGAACAAGCAAAATTGCCGTGTTAGGTGTGAAGAGCTGTCAGAAGTCTGGCAAGAGCTGCCAAAGCTTTCTGAAAAGTGCACTGTTTCGTGGGGATTATGGGCCGGTGGTATCATTTTTCAAAGACAACGAAGGCAAGAACGATACTATGGATAGCATGCGGCATCGTGTGATAATTACAAATTATTTTCTTGCCCAAAATGGAAGCGCTGGACGTGGGTAACAGTACCACACAGCACGCGCAACAATGGCTCCAATTAAGAGGCGAGTTCGGTGAAAAGTTTTATTTCACGCTTGGCGGCGATCAGGAGTCAAATTACCGCATTCGATATTGATCAAAATTTCAATACAATTTATATTCAAATTTCGAACGATATCGAATGCTGTAGTTTGGCCCCAGCTCGGGCGATTTAACTCCTTTAGACTATTTTTGTCTGCCTCAACTTAAGGCACGTATCTCTAGGGCCGAGCTTGCAACAACTGGCGCATTGGTAGCCAATATTGTAGAATTTACTCGTGAGATGACGGCCGATATCTTGAAGAGAGTGTGTCAAAATTGGAGCCAACTAATGCACCATTTAATTCATGAACTTTTCTTTAAATATTAAATTATATAGATCGTTCTATCGACTCAAAAAAAAAGATTTCATACATTTCTCTAAAATTTAAGGGGAGTTTTTTTCTTAAATCACACCCAGAAGCCCTTCAAAAATCAGCCATTAAAATGGTACTTGCTTAGATCCTTTAGGCTTGACTATTCGGATGTACGACAGACCAACAATTGAATTATTCTAGTAACTATTTGTCGACGTCAACGTCAAGACAATCACCCTTATTGTGTTTGGCGTTTTACATCTTCATATACGACAAATTGGAGCAACTTAAAGAAAAAAGTAAAAACGTTATATTCGACCGGGTCGAACTTTAAATACACTCCAAATATTTAGTAAGTAAAATTAAAATGTTTAACTGGGTGGCTGACAGAGTTCCTTTATATAATATCGCACGTCAACGCCCACTAAAGGGGGCGGGGTTAAAAAATAGACAATATCATGTTTTCCACAGACGAACGTATGGGCATTGCTAGACCGTCTTAGACTTCATCACTGATCAAGAATATACATATTTAGAGGGTATTAAAACTGTATTTTGGCGAGGTCGCTCTGGCAAGGGCTGTGGGGGAAACATTTCACCTTTGTCATAAAACTCTAAAAATAAATGCTTGGCATAATTATATACAAAATAAAATTTTTTATTTTATTTTATAGGGTCATTTACGGGGAAAAGGGGGTAGGGCAGAAACAAGCAGTCATAAAACTCTAAAAAGAAATGCTTGGTATGATTATATACAAAATTAAAATACCTTTTTTTTGATAGGGTCATTAAGGGGCAAAGGGGGAGGAGAGGGTAGAAACAGGCAGTCATAAAACTCTAAAAATAAATGCTTGGGATGATTGTATACAAAATTAAAAAATTTTTTTTTTGGTAGGGTCATTTAGGGGGAGGAGGGGGTAGGGCAGAGGAGTACCAGGTATCGTCTCAGTTTCGTTATTAAAACTTAAAAATGTTATTTTTAAGGAATGTAGGCTTAAGTAAAACAATTTGTTAAAATTTTTAGGCTATTTTTGCATATAATAACGCCCACTAAAGTGGGCGGGGTCCACAAATAATTTTTTATTATTTTATGGCTCCAGTTTATGGCGTTGGACCATATTTGACATAAAAATATATCATTTGCTTAACAAAATAACCAAAAAACTTTAAAAATTATGTTGATTTTTCTGAGTTGGTTTAGTTCTTCTTAGGGGAACTTTTTCCCCTCTTGCCCGATTTAGCCCATCTCCGAACTTAACCTGCTCTAAGTTTTAAAATATATTTATACCAAATTTCAAGAGTCTAGCTCTTTTCGTTTGGACTGAATCGTGATTTCTACAGACGGACGGACGGACGGACATGCTCAGATCGTCTTAGATTTCATCACTGATCAAGAATATATATACTTTATGGGGTCTGAGATGGATATTTCGATGCGTTACAAACGGAATGACAAAGTGAATATACCCTCCAAATTCTTTTTTTTTTAAAGCTTACATTTTCTTTAATCTATTACAAAATGTCGACAGTGAAGGCGAAAAATGCCCAACACGATTAGGGTGAATATCAAGAATGGTATGGTGAGATACTCGTGGTGGTGAACAATTGAATTCTGCTGTCAAATTGGCGAAGATAATTGGCGACGAAACAGTGTGAACAGTTTTTCTCTCTTTGATGTTGTCTTGACGTTGACGTCGACAATTAGTTACAGAATAAGGGCGATTATTTGCTTGAATGGTTATTACCTGGTCAGGCCTCTATTGCCAAAATGTATTCATTCATTCATGGTCACAGGATTTAGATGGAATACTGAATTTAAAAAATATCTGATTTGAAAAAAATATATATGCATTTAAGAATAATAGGGGTTAAATTGTAATTTCAAACGATCCAATATTTAGAAATAATATGCATGCCAGAGTAAAGGGAAGTTTGCGTTATGTTCGATAAACAAGAAGAAGAAGAAGAAGAAGAAGACTATGTGATGAGCAAAAATGTTTGAAAGCTTCGGCAAGGCAAGGGAGCAACTACTTCCATTAGTGTCAAGAGCTTAAAAACTAATTTAATATGAAACTAGTGGAGATCGTAATATAAAAATGTGTTTGGGTGTGTGTATACTTTTAACAGTGAGTGTAACTTTAGGTTAAAATAATTACAAGTGCCTGGAAATTCCGAACAATGACTGGGCCTGTGAATATTCAACAACAAGTCAGTAGCTGAAAATTATTATTAATATTTACATATTGTTGGCAATAGAAATGAATGAGTTCACAATAATTTACAAGAAGCCATTGTGCGCGGAGCGGAGAGGAGTTTACACAAGATGATGGTAGATTTAAAACGCAGTTGGTTTTGCCAGTTGCACATTAAAAATCCGTGGCGGAAAAAATAAAATGAAATGAAAAGAAAAAACAAACAAATACACAGAAAAAAAGAGAATCCAGATATTTATATATATATATTTATATTTATATATTTACGTATTTATAGGTATATGTAAAAAAAAGAGACACGATTACGACAGATATGAGAGCGAGCGAGCGAGCGAGCGAGGGGAGAAGAGCAATAAGAGTTTGTTGCTTGCTTAAAGAGAAGAGGCATGCTACTACAACCTACCTTGGGGTGCCGGTGCACTAGAATTGGCTGATACTTGCGTGCCACCGACATCACAAGTACAATTGATTTGTATGGCTGAAGCTGATGGACTGGGACTGGGTGCTGGTGGTGGCGGAGGCAAAAGGTTGGGGGCGGACGGATGCTTTTGGAAATGCGAATGATAGGAGGAATGTGAGGTGGAGCCATGGAAATAGTGATGTGATTGGGTGGATGGTTGGGATTTGGTTTGTTGTTGCTTGTGATGTTCAGCCTCTTGTAACGTCGGCATAGGAGTATGGATTAGCGTATGACTAGGAGCTACACAATGCACTAAATATTGATGACTTTGACTATGAGTCGAGGCTAAAGTTGATGTTGTTGCTACTGGTGCACTACTACTAGATGGATGGGAAGTGGAGGGGAATGGGAATTGTGGCTGTGGCTGTGGCACTGGATGATTATAAGCAAGTGAATGTATTGGACAGGGAGCTGTCACGGGATTGAGGATGGATGGTTGGTGGTGGGCAGGCGGCTGTGGTTGTGGTGGGGGTTGTGTCGACGTTACAGAGTGTGTGTAAGCCGCACGATATGATAATGTATTGCTAGCTGTTGGATAACTATAACTAGTACAAATTTGGCTGGCACCACTACTACAGGAGCCTAAAAACTGACCCAAACCGAAGCGTGATGTCTTCCGTTTTAATATGGGAGCGGAAACCTGGCGACTGTAGATTTTCTCTTTATCGGCCACTACAATATGAGATTAATAAGCGGAAAAAAGAGAAAAATTATCGAATATAAATAATCAACTTGCAGCGGCACATACCAAATTTGGAATCCTGGCGCGGTATCATGCTGGCCGGTGCCGACATAGTCCGCTTGTACGGCCATTTAGTACCGAACGAAGCACTCAGGGTCTTTGCCATAACTCCAGTAGCTGTATCGGACTGACTTAAAGCCTCACGGGCCTTAAGTATTTTCGAGGACAAAGCTTCGCTGCCATTCTCAGAATTTCGTAGATCTCTTAAGAACGAGATGTCGCCGCATTTCTCCAAAGTTATTTGCGCCTCCACGAACAGCGTATCGAAGCGATTGAGAAAGAATTCCCAAGTTAACACCTTGCGATCCGATAGGGAATTATGCAATTGATAAACAGATTGCAAGACCACCGGCCGATCGACAATAAATAAATCAAATTGTGATTCCAAGCAGAAGAGTAGTGACCGAATTGCCGTATCATGTATGGTTCCGATATAAAGAGTGGCTCTTTGAGCCACATATACATTAATGTCATCCATGCTGGCTATGAGATGACAAAATGCTGTAGCCAGGGCCGTTTGTAGGCCAACTTCGGTGCGTAATGGTGTCGAATCCATAAATCGTGTAATGACAGTCACTCTTTCAACGGCTGTGAATCGTATGCGCCAATCGATGTCATGAAAAGCTTCCTGTACAACACGCCAGAAAACATCTGAGCCCAGTGGCAGGGTAATGCAGTGCAACAACAGGGGCACACCCACTTGGCAAATGTGTGAATGTTCGGCGTTGCAGAGTTCCCAAAGGCTATGAATATTAAATATTTATTAAAAAACTCAACAACTATTCAAGAAATAACTATTATTTTGTGAGGACAACAAATAAAAATCAAGAAATAACTTTTATTTTGTGAGGAACAAATAAAAACCAAGATATTATTTTAATTTTGTGAGGACTACAAATAAAAATCAAGAAATAACTTATTTTGTGAGGAACAAATAAAAACCAAGATATTGTTTTTATTTTGTGAGGACTACAAATAAAAATCAAGAAATAACTTTTATTTTGGGAGGAACAAATAAAAACCAAGATATTGTTTTTATTTTGTGACGACTACAAATAAAAATCAAGAAATAACTTATTTTGTGAGGAACAAATAAAAACCAAGATATTGTTTTTATTTTGTGAGGACTACAAATAAAAATCAAGAAATAACTTTTATTTTGGGAGGAACAAATAAAAACCAAGATATTGTTTTTATTTTGTGACGACTACAAATAAAAATCAAGAAATAACTTTTATTTTCTGAGGAATAAATAAAAACCAAGATATTATTTTAATTTTGTGAGGACAATAAATAAAAATCAAGAAATAACTTTTATTTTGTGAGGAACAAATAAAAACCAAGATATTGTTTTTATTTTGTGACGACTACAAATAAAAATCAAGAAATAACTTTTATTTTCTGAGGAATAAATAAAAACCAAGATATTTTAATTTTGTGAGGACAATAAATAAAAATCAAGAAATAACTTTTATTTTGGGAGGAACAAATAAAAACCAAGATATTGTTTTTATTTTTTGAGGACTACAAATAAGAATCAAGAAATAACTTTTATTTTCTGAGGAATAAATAAAAACCAAGATATTTTAATTTTGTGAGGACAATAAATACAAATCAAGAAATAACTTTTATTTTGGGAGAAACAAATAAAAACCAAGATATTATTTTAATTTTGTGAGGACAATAAATACAAATCAAGAAATAACTTTTATTTTGTGAGGAATAAATGAAAACCAAGATATTATTTTAATTTTGTGAGGACTACAAATAAGAATCAAGAAATAACTTTTATTTTCTGAGGAATAAATAAAAACCAAGATATTTTAATTTTGTGAGGACAATAAATAAAAATCAAGAAATAACTTTTATTTTGGGAGGAACAAATAAAAACCAAGATATTGTTTTTATTTTTTGAGGACTACAAATAAGAATCAAGAAATAACTTTTATTTTCTGAGGAATAAATAAAAACCAAGATATTTTAATTTTGTGAGGACAATAAATAAAAATCAAGAAATAACTTTTATTTTGTGAGGAACAAATAAAAACCAAGATATTGTTTTTATTTTGTGAGGACAACAATTAAAAATCAAGAAATAACTTTTATTTTGTGAGGAACAAATAAAAACCAAGATATTATTTTAATTTTGTGAGGACAATAAATAAAAATCAAGAAATAACTTTTATTTTCTGAGGAATAAATAAAAACCAAGATATTTTAATTTTGTGAGGACAATAAATAAAAATCAAGAAATAACTTTTATTTTGTGAGGAACAAATAAAAACCAAGATATTGTTTTTATTTTGTGACTTCTACAAATAAAAATCAAGAAGTAACTTTTATTTTCTGAGGAATAAATAAAAACCAAGATATTTTAATTTTGTGAGGACAATAAATAAAAATCAAGAAATAACTTTTATTTTCTGAGGAATAAATAAAAACCAAGATATTTTAATTTTGTGAGGACAATAAATAAAAATCAAGAAATAACTTATTTTGGGAGGAACAAATAAAAACCAAGATATTGTTTTTATTTTGTGACTTCTACAAATAAAAATCAAGAAGTAACTTATTTTCTGAGGAATAAATAAAAACCAAGATATTTTAATTTTGTGAGGACAATAAATAAAAATCAAGAAATAACTTTTATTTTCTGAGGAATAAATAAAAACCAAGATATTTTAATTTTGTGAGGACAATAAATAAAAATCAAGAAATAACTTTTATTTTGGGAGGAACAAATAAAAAATCAAGATATTTTTTGAGGACTACAAATAAAAATCAGGAAATAACTTTTATTTTCTGAGGAATAAATAAAAACCAAAAATAACATTTATTTTCAAGAGGAACAAATAATATTTAAGAAATAATTTCTATTTTGTGAGGACCAAATAAAAATCACAAATAACTTTTATTTTGTGAGGAATAAATAAAAATCAAGAAATAATTTATTTTGTAAGGTACGAATAAAAGCCTAGAAATAATTTATATTTTGTGAGGACATCAAATAAAAATAAAAAAATAACTTTTGTTTTGGGAGGAACAAATAAAAATCAAGAAATAACTTTTATTTTGTGAAGAATAAATAAAAATCAAAAAATAACTTTTATAATTTAAGCGGAAAGTAAAAGTGGGGATTACTATATTAATATTTAATTACTATATTAATATTTAATTTTTAAAATAAAAGCGTTACGGTCCCGGGTTTTTATATAATTTTTTTTTCATAAGGATGGTGTAAATTATAAAAATATTTACTTTTTTATGAGAAGATTCTCCTGGCACCATATGAAAAAGCCGCGATGCTCGCGAGCGGCTTTAGACAAAGCGTCGCCATGCAGCGTCATGACATTTAAACAGTGCAAAACGTAATACAGGATTTCCGGCTTTTTAATAGAAGGAATTTCCTAAAAAAAATGTTATAGGCGTAAACAATTTTTCATGACTAATTAATAAACTGTAGGAAACAAAATATGACATGTTGTGTTATGCAACCTACAAAAAAAAAAAAAAAAAAAAAATACGAAATAGTGATAGAAATGGCGGAACAAATACACTTTAGCTACGCACTTCCGATTGAGATGAAATTTCGCATATCGATAGAAAATTGAAAAATAAGACGAAAATTTATAATGGTGAAAGTCTCGGAAATACATAGTTTTCGAGTTATGGACTTCCGAAAATTTCGTATAAATGGCAAAAACGGAACGAAAATAATTGTGAGCAGAGTTCTTGACAAGCCTTAATTTTGTGCATCCTGTTAGGATATTCTAACAATTACCGTCAATAGTTGATGTATGTATTGCAAACTTTGCGGTAGTTGGTCCAAAGAAAATTTAAATTTGCCCACTGATGTGTGCCAAAAATCTTCGCCATCTTCTTCCTCCTCGTCGTCATCGGTAAGGCTGCCATTCTCCAAACCACAGGCACCTCCATTGCTCCCATTTCCCGTACCATTATCACCACCCAAGACCGAAGCTTTTGTCACACTAACATTCGCACTCCCTATAGAAAAAGAAAAACAATAATTAGGAGTTAAAAAAAAAAAATAATAAATAAATTAAAAAAAACGTACCCACATCTGCATCTGACAATGTTATAGATCTGGCAA
This sequence comes from Linnaemya tessellans, assembly GCA_951800035.1. Classification (NCBI taxonomy): domain Eukaryota; kingdom Metazoa; phylum Arthropoda; class Insecta; order Diptera; family Tachinidae; genus Linnaemya; species Linnaemya tessellans. The sequence continues at coordinate 13,636,753 of OX637532.1, read as the reverse complement.
TGGCACGATCAGCAGGCAATATTGAAGCCAGATCTAATTGTTCTGAAACTGTTTCCACGGTAGCCGTCATTATCTGAGTTAAAAATTACGCAACTTGTGATTAATTTTGAAACACATATTTTGATTCTAAATGCACATTTTAATATAGACAACTTAATTATTTACATTTATAATACGATCCATTAAATATTTACAAAAAAAAGAAGATATATATGTATATATATATATATATATATATATATATATATATATATATATATATATATATATATACATATACACATATATATATATATATATATATATATATATATATTACACACATATTTTGAGGTTAAGTTTGTTTATTCTTTTTCTATTTTTACAGTGTATTAATTTTTACAGTGAAATCTAAGCGCTAGTGTTCTAGCTATTTTGGTGCATACTTATGAGTACAATAAATGTGCGTTTAGTGTTGCATATTGTTGTACGCTTTTAATGTTTAAATTTCAAAGTTGTTCATGCTTTTCACACTGAAAAAAATAGTTGTTTTAAGAAAATTAAATTTGAAAAAAATTATAAAAAATATATATTTTAAATTGTTTTTTTTTAAATTATTTACAATAACAATTTAAATTTTTTTTGCACATTTAAGTATTTTTGTTAAAGAGCTAAAAACTTTATTTTATTCACACACACATACAAGATACTTTGGAGTCAAAGGAAATTAAAGATCTAAAATAAAGTTATTTTTATAACAAAAAAAAAATAAAACAAAGTTGTACAACTCAAGAATGGACATTTGTGTGATAAGAATGGTTGATAAAAAGTGTTTTTTTAAAGGCACGGATAACTTGAGATTTCGCTATTTATAGATCTGAACAACCCAAGCTAAAGATGACATATTTTGCAATAGAAAGTTTGTGATTTTGTATTTATATTTTAAAAGAATAAAAAAAAAGGATTCAAGTATTGCTAAAATATTAAATTTTACCTAAAACTAGAAATATTACCGATTACATATTTCCAAGCGTGCAACAATTGATTCATCTAAAAATTAACCGAGACTTTAATAACAAATTTGACATTCACAGAAGAGAGAAAAGTAGGGATTTTATTAAAAAATATACGTAACTGAAATTTATTTCTTGGCTTAAAATAGAATTGTGACAATATGTCAAATAAAAATTTCATAGAAATATTTATATGTGACTTTAAAATTAAAAAACAATTCAGTAAAATCATAGACATTGAAATTTTGCAATAAAAGAATTTACATAGAAATTAAAATTTTAAAATCTAAAATTTACAAAAAAAAAAAATCGAAATTAAAAAAAAAAAAATAAATAAATATAACAAAAAATTGCAAATTAAATACCACGAGAAATTTAGCAAAATTATCTAAATATAAAAAAATAATAAATAAAAAAAAACCCAGAAAAAAATTTAAAAAAGGTAAAAAATTAATAAAAAAAAAAACAAATTACATATAAAATAAAAAATTAGATGAAAAAACAAAAAAATACTGAAAGAAAAACCAATAAAATTAATGAAAAGTAATAAAAAAAAACATAAATAAGAAAATAATTTTAATAAAAAAAAAATTAGATAAAATAAATAAGTATAAAAAATAAATAAAAAGATAAACATTAAAATCCCACTCCATAAAAAAATCGCTTAAAAATACTTTCCAAGGCCGCTGGAGATACACATTTTCCAAATAAATTCAATAGAGTGAACTGTATGTCAAATGGGATACAATTTATTAAGTCTTTCAACTCAATATGTTTTTTACTAACCTTTTTCATAAAAATAATTGAGTATTTTAAAATGTCCAACATTTTTTTTCTTTACTTTTATAAAGCTTATAAAAATTGGACTAATTCCTATAATATTACAAAATTCATTAACTAGCAAAATAAATCGTGAGTTATGACCAATTAAATTTAAACACGTGGCAACGCTACTTCATTAATATATTGTATGGTGGTGCCTAATTGCAATGCAAATCAAAGGACAGTTCGATGAGCCAGAACTAAACAACAATAAATTCACGAACATAATCAAACTTTTTCCCGTTTGAAATTCGCTCTGTCTCACTCTCTCTCTCTCTCTTGGCTTAAAAAATATACTATAGCTGTATTAAATTTTAACATATGGCAACGCTATTTCCTGAAATTTCTCTTCAAATGAGAGGGTCGACATAAAAAAATTTATTCCACCCTGTGATCAGCAGTCTGGACATTCTTTGCGTTTCCTTTCGCATAGAATTTATGTGGACTCCTGTTTGTAGTGGCAGTCGTAAAAGACTCTTGATATGCGAGGTGTTTCTTTAAGTTTATTGAAATATATATGGAAGTATGTATGTATGCAAAATTTTTTTAAAGATATAAAAAGATATAAATTATATTTTGAACATTTATATTTACACCGAACATTGAGTTTCAAATAAATCAACATTTAAAGAATGTCTGATATGAAAAACACTTATTGTAAAAGAAAAGAATTAAATTAGGTAAATTTTCAAAATATAATCTTTAAAAAAAAGCTACACCGGCAATTACAAATGTCTTATGATGAAAACAAAAATATTGAAATTAAACTATAAAAATATCATGAATTTATGATTTCTTTTTCTTTAATTTTGTGACTTTAAAATGCACAAAGTACCTCGTCTGTAGCGTGAACTTTTCTCAATTCAATACTATCAACCGATTGGCCATTATCGTTTTTCTATAATAAAATGAAAAATATTTAATAAAGATCAAAACGGTTTTTTTTCAATACGGAAAAGAAAAAAAATTTAAACAAAATAACTGCTAAAATCTGTAATAAATTAAATATTAAAATCTGTAACAATTTAAAATAAAAAAAACAAATAAACTTTTGCAAATACTAAATACATTATTTGTAGCTTAATCTTTTTATATATAAAGAGAAATGTTTTTTTTTTTTTTAATTTAAGTTGCAACTTAGTTTATTCAATATATATTTTACTTATATTTTTAAACAAATTAACTGTTAGTTATCGCTTGATGATACTGCATGTGCTGCCTGCCACATGCTTAAGTAAAGCATTTGGAAACGCGTCAACTGACAATTCAATTGCATATTTTGATATACAATTTAGAAGCACTGCCTACATGTGCCTAAGAGCATACCCAAAGCTCTTTGCAATTATATTGCATTTCTGGTAGTTATTTTCGCTCTTTACGAGTAGATTTCGAATGTATGTTTAAGACCCATTTTCAAATGGTTGCCAGATCTTGCCATATTTTTTTTTTTTTTAGGAGTAGGACCAGCACTCAGGGGATAACCCCTACATATGCAGTGCATTGCGCTGGAACTAGGAAAATAGGTTTTGGGAAGGAGGAGAAAGGGAGTAGTGTCTGTGGATATTCGACTTGAACCCCCTCAAATTGTAAGTGGCGGGGAAGACATCTGCAGGAAGTTTGTTCCACATACGGACTGTTCGGCCAAAAAACCAATTTTCTCTGTAATGCGTAGTGCGATTCGTTGGAATATCGACCACAAACGCATGCGCTCTTGATGAAAAACGCGTTGAGCGTAAGAAAGAATGGGTTTCAGGAACAAGTTCCCTAATTTCACCAGAGCACCTGCCATTATAGTAACGATAGAACAACGATACGCACCCCACATTGCGACGATGCTCAAGAGAGTCAATAGAGTTGGCTACCCTACTGTCTCCGATGAGTTTTAACGCCCTCTCCTGTACGCGGTCGAGTAACTTCAAAAGAGACTTTGAATCACCGGCCCAAACATGAGAGTTGTATTCCATCTTCGGTCGGATGTAAGTGGTGTAAATATTAAGATGATCAGAGGGAGTGAAGTATCTCTTGCACCGTCTTAAGAAGCCAAGGCACTTGAATGCTTCTTTTGCGACCTGAAAGACATGTTCCGTCCATCTGACATCACACTGCACTTTCATGCCCAGAACATCAAGAGCCCCTGACTCCATAATACTTACACCACCCATAAAAACAGATGAAGCAGCATGGTCATACGTACGTCGATGCGTAAGCATACAACACTGGGTCGTACGGGCATTAAAATCGACCCTGTTCGCCTGACCCCATTCGGAAATCTTCGCGAGGTCACTATCCAGAACGTCATTCATAAACTGCCTCCTCGTCTCGATTTCAGACGTTGACGGCCTGCAGTTAAATGAATTGGAATGCGAAAGGCTGCTATCATCTGCGAAAGAGTAAATAGGACAGGAAGTTTGGGAAAGTAGATCGTTAAGAAAAATTAGAAATAGAGTAGGAGAAAGAACGGAGCCCTGCGATACCCCTGAGTTGACTCTGAACTCATCGGATTAGACCCCATCTATAACAACTCGTATAGAGCGATCCCTGAGAAAGCTCGATATAAACCGAGGGAAGGTGTCTCCGACACCAAATGCAATAAGTTTGGACAGGAGTGCTCCATGCCACACTCTAGCGAACGCCTTAGAAATATCTAGAGCCGCCACTTTACTTTCGCCAAAACGGTGTATGAAACTACACCAGTTTTCCGAGAGAAGGGCCAATAGGTCACCCGTAGAGCGGCCTCTGCAGAAACCATACTGGCGGTCGTTTAGTAAACTGTTGGACTCCAGATATTTCACAAGATGGAAGTTAAGCATAGTTTCCATCACCTTCGATATAGCAGAACATATTGCAATCGGGCGGTAATTTTCAGGGTTATTAGCCACTCCCTTTTTGGGGATTGGCGTTACATTAGCAACCATCCAGCACATTGGAAATTTACCGGAGTGGTATAGTGTAATGAAAAGTTTGGCTAATGGACGTGCTAACGTCGAAGAGCACTGCTTCAGGACCAGTGCAGGGATTCCATCCGGCCCAGGAGACTTCCTTGCCATATTGCCAGCAAAATTTACTTAAAATGTCTCACAAATGTTTGTATTAATTGTTACTATATTGAAGTTCTTAATTTTCCATTACGTCTATGAGTAGATTTCAAATGTATGTTCGAGACCAATTTTCAGATCTTACAATATTGCCTGAAAAGTATCCCGAAAATGTCGTAGTGAGCCGTAAATTTTTGTCAGACCATTTGCCGGCTTACCGCAAAGAGATCATTATTCTAGGATCCAAGTGGGTTGGACTCTTTTTCCATCCTTTGCCTGCCAGCAACATATCGATCATTTGTCCGCTTGCGGCTTGACATTATATTTTCAGATATGTGACAATCATTTGAACAGCGCACGTTATCGTTGTCAGACGGTTTGAGCTAATTTTACATTGAAAGATATAAGAATCTTAATGATTGTCAAAATATTTGACACCACCATCGTCTACACGGGCTTGCCGATAGGACAAACTTACGCTTCAACACCTGCCAAGCAGTTATTTTTTATACAATTTTAAAGTGCTAAAAAATCCCAAACACTTTTATTATTCTGTTTGAAAAGTGCAGCCCCTACATTCATCAAAATCACTCGTCAAGCATGCCAAAAACAGATTTTTTTTGATATTCCATCAAGCATTGCCGTTGCCACACATACAAAAAAAATTTCAGGGATGCCATCATAACGATTGGAAGGACTAGGGCTAGGCTATTGAAATTTAGGTTTATTAAACCACAAATGCCATGAAAAACTACTAGTTGCCATGAAAACAAGCAGCAAACAACCAAAGGGCAATTTAAATGTCAAAACACATATTAGAATTGGGCAGCATATGCAGTGTATGATGGGGTGCAATAAAAAAAGTTTTAAATTTCAAAATCCATTCCGCATTAAACTCAAAATCGGCCAGTTTTTTTTTCTGGATCAACTTTTTAAACTAACAACTTAAGTTTTGCCTCAAAACGTCCGAGACATTTCTGCGCTGTATAACTTACCGAACAGACATGCGGCATGTGTACTAAAACTCCGCCTACTGAATGTGGTTCGGGTTGTGGTACAGCCACCGGCACTGGACCTAATTATGAAAATAATATATTAATATATTTTTTTGGGGGAAATTTTCAATACAAAAATTTATGTCTTGTTGTTATTATTTTCTGTTTTCACAGTTGAATAAAAGTTTTATTAATTTAATGACTTTATTTCTTTGTCGTTTTTTTAAGGTTCATTCTCATAACTTATCATGCAAGGAAAATCAAAATTAACTTTTAACAATAAGGAAAATAAATAAAACAAATGCTCAAAATGGTCACTACAAAACTGTAAGTATTTTACTCTATTTTCGTGTCTAAATACCAAAATGCTAGAATCATGCATTTTTAGGGACTTGAAAAGAATTTCATTAAAGCAAATATTATAATTTGATGAAAAACAAATGATGTTGGGGTTTTGTAGAAGTGTTTTTGTGATATGTTAATGATAATTGTTGAAAAGTTTTCCTTGAAGTCTTCTTTGATTGTATTTTAAAATTTTGGCCGAGAGTTTTCATACATTATACCCTCTAGAGCTGTACTGAAATATCCTTTAACGTTCGATTTTCATGTAATAATTATTCATATTCAGTGCGGCGATATTGTCTGCATGAGTATGGTTAATGTCAAAAACTCATGTTTAGATCGGCTACACAAAATAAATATTCACCCCTATTGCGAGAAAGCCTCCTATTGTGAATAATTTGCCATAACAAATTTTTGGGGATTAGATTGACAAACTTAACAAATATGGCAACACCAATGTTTATTACTGTGAATTATTTTACATATTAGATTCTCAACAAGTCACAATGGAAACGAAAAGCAAACATTTATGCCATAATTTTTATTTAAGGCAAAATTCTATTGAATTTCACTTTTATTTTATAAAAGAACTAAAAAAATATTCTTAAACCCAGTTTTTATTTAAATGATCTAAAAAGACAAAAATAAACCCAAACTTAAATCTCCATCAATTTATGACATCAGAATTATGCTATACGATGTTTTTTACACTACGAAATCCCGGCATAAAACTTTTAGTTTCTTTAAAATTTTCATTGCATTTTTCTTGTTATACAAGAAATACATAAGTAGATCACAATAGAAACTTTTATATCCAAGCAATTCACAATAGGGATTTTACTACCAAAATATTGATGATACCGATTATTCGGATATCAGCAAGTGTTTTTCTTTTTCACTATAAGGCCAGCTATTAGGTTGCTATCTGTCAAGAGAGAAATTGAAGAATTTTTTTCCACTGCCAGACAACTCTTCTGTCACTAAGACGACACACCACTACTTTTTCCATTTCCTTATGCCAATGATTATTCTACTGCATTAGGTGGTCCACCTTAAACCTTAGCTGTTGACTGGGTTCATGACCATGCTAAGTTAGGTTAGGTTGAAATGGCTGTTACCTGTCTGATATGATCCACTTGAGTCTGATATTTGCTTCGTGTTATGCCTCGCATACTGCCGGTCCTACAAAAACAATATTGTCCACGTTTCGTCTCTTTTTTGGTCAGAAAACTGGAGCAAAAAGTGCTGGTTCCTCTATTGTTGCAAACAATTTTTTTTGTTGTTGGGTATTTTGAAAAAAAATTTTTTTACCGCAGGTTTTATGCCCAAAATTTCCCAAAAAAAAAATTGCATGACATGATCCTTAGCAAATTCTGTAGTAGTACATCCTTAGCAAATTCTATAGTAGTAATTCAACGATTCTCCATAACAGTTTTATTCATCGGTTGTTTATGTGCACTGGGTCGCCCAAGACGAACGTCGTCATTGACACCTCTTTCATCTTCTTTGAGAAACTGGTACTACTTGTAAACATTTTGCTCATTTATTTCAAGTGCCTTTGAGCACTTAATTCAGTTTTTTGCTAAAATTTTTTGTTCTATTTTCCTCAACATCAGAATATCTTCTAACGCGCAAAACACTTTTAACTTTTATAATTCACAAAAAACAAAGTAGGCATGATAAATAGCTAAAAGTATGATCTTCAACTTATTTTTTGAACAGACCTCGTAGCTATGTCAATTATGCCATACCATTTTCATAATCCTATTGTCTCATTTTCCCTTTCCCCAAAGATAATTTTGAAGACTTCTTGTCATATCTAAATGGCACTCGATCATTTGTTCACCTGGACGATAAACTGGAATTGTTCCACTGTGTAATATCAATTCTATCATATCAATGAAAAAGCGCAAAAATATCTTGTCATCTTGACGTAATTCGATTTGGAGTTGCCAACTAGAATTTAGCTCTTGCCAACTGCTTCTCTTTCTTAGGGAAAGAAATCTCACTCTCCTATCGTGATGGGACAATAAAAAACCAGAGATGGTTATGATTGTGAGCATGTGGTTGTGATGCATGCCTCAATTAAAAACTACCTGTGGGCTTTGAGAGAAATATATCTTTTGTGTTGGTGTACTAACGAACCGTGTATGTATTATGCTATTCTGACTAGACATTTTTCTCAGTGTAAAGTGCTGTTAATTGTGTAAAATTATATATTTTTATATAATATTGTACTCGAAAGTCGTTTGTAATTAAAAGAAAGCATAATGGTCGGAATTATTTCTTAAACTTGAACGGTATTTAAATGTTAGAAAAAAATTGAATAAAATTAACGAAAGATGTTAAAAGGAAAGGAACAAAATAAACTGTAGTTTGCTCAAGAAACAAGAGTTTGGAAATAAACACAAGTCGTTGTTTTTAAATGTTTTAAGCAATTGTTAAGAAGAATTGATTAAATTTAAGAAAAGAAATTAATGATGCATCACCTGCCATAATAATAATTTTGCCATCATCTGAAAAAAATGGATCGAGCTTAAAAAGGTCTTGAGTGGAGAGAGGGCATCGAAATACGTGTTTTATATTATTTTTATTTTTTTTTCATATTAAAAATATTTTTAAATGTTAAAATATAACAAAATCAATTTATTTATTTTATTAGTTGTGTGAAAAAATAGTGTAGGAAAGAGTCAAGTGTCAACGTGTTGCAGGTATGCCAAGAGAAGAGACATACAAAATAAAGAGCAGATAGTGTTTGTGTGAAAGAGAGAAAGAAATGTAGAAGAGATAGAAAAAGAAAATTCTTGTTGAAATCATTTAGTCTTTGATAGAGGAGTTTCATTGAGGAAAATTGTGCTTTAAATGTTTGATTGCAACTGATTTTGAATTTTAGTACAAATATTTGTGTCAGTTGGTTGAAGTGTTTTTTTTAAAAAAAAAAATTTAAAATACTTTCCTTTTGACAAAAAGTGCACAAACTAAATTGATTTTTATTTTACTAAGTGGACTTTAAGCTACTGATTACTCTAAAATAGTTTTACTCAGAATGACAGAAAGAGGGACGAGCTGAGTTGCTGTTTTTAAACGTTTTCTTTAAGCTCTTCTTGTACAAAAGAGTACTAATGTAATTACGAGGACTTTTTAAAAGGAGTTTAACTTTAAGATATTTTTGCTTGGAAAGGATAAGTTTTAAGGAAATTTATTGGTAATTTCAATTAAGCACCTGAAAATCCTCCTAAGGGTCCCAATGGAATCGGCAATGGTGCCATTGATAGCGATACATCGCGTTCACGAGTTTTTTCCTTATCGCTCTCAGGGGGACTCTTCCGCGAAGATTTCTCTTCTTCAATGATATCTTCTATGGGCACCTGGAATAAAAATGCTTTTATTTCAGATCGAATTGGAGAAAAAAATTTTATGTCTTTTGGTGGATAATATTTTATGCAAATTTCATTCACATTTTTTGTGTAAAAAATTTATTCGAACAACAATTTTGTGTGTAAAAATTTTTATTCGAATAAAAGTTTTATGCAAAAAAAAATTTATTCAAATAAAAATTGCATGTTAAAAAAATTTTTTTATAAAAAATTTATTTGAATAAAAATTTTTTATAAAATTTTTATTTGAATAAAAATCTTATATAAAAACTTTATCCGAATAAAAATTGTTTGCTTAAAAAATTTATTCGAATAAAAATTTTTTGCTTAAAAATTTTATTCGAATAAAAATTTTGTGAGGAGAATTTTTATTCCAATAAAAGTTTTGTGTAAAAAAAATTTATTCAAATAATAATTGTATGTCAAAATATTTTATTTAAATAAATATTTTATTCGATTAAAAGCATCATGTGGCAAAATCTAACTGCAATACACTTTTTATGTGGAAAAATTTTATTCGTATTAAAATCTTATGTCAACAAATTTTATGCGACTAAATATTTGATTGAAAAAATTTTATTCGAATAAATATTTTCTGTGAACAATTTTATTTAGATAAAAGTTTTTTGCGGCAAAGTTTTGGTAAAAAAAAAATATTTTTCTGTGGAAAAATTTTGTTTGCATAAAAAATGTAGAAAAAAGTTTATTCGAATAAAAAATTTATATCATAAACTTTTATTCGAATAAAAATTTTGCCAACAAGTTTTATTCGAATAAAAATTATTTTATTCAAATAAAAATTTTATGTAAAAAAATTATATGCGTTTAGAAATTTTTTGTGGAAAAATTTTATTGTGATAAAATTTTTATGTGCACAAATTTTATTCACATAAAAATCTTATGTTATAAAATTATATTTGAATAAAAATTTTATGGGATAAAATTTTGTTCGGATAAGTTTTCTGTGGTGAATTTTATATAAAATTTTCTATGGCAAAAATTTAGTAAGAAATATTTTTCTGTGGAAAATTTTTATTTAACCAAAAAATGTAGAAAAATATTTATTCGAATAAAAAGTTAAAAAAAAAATTAATCGATTAAAATTTTTGTCAAAAAATGTTATTCGATTAATAAATTAATTTTTGTTATTTTTATTAAAACAGTTTTAGTGGAAAAAAAATTTTTTCTTCTATAAAATTTAGTCGAATAAAATATTCATTAAAAAATTTTAGTCGACAAAAGGCTTATTTATGAATTTGTTTTGTGAAAAATTTCGCTGAATATTTTTCTCGAAGAATTTTTTCTGTGGCAGAATTTTATCCGTATAAAAGTGAACTGTGCGAAAGTTTTATTCGAATAAAAAAAATTTTGTAGCAAAATTTTATTCGAATTAAAGGCTCTTGTGGAAAAAATGCTAGTCAGATAAAAATTTAAGAATAAATTAAAATTACAAATTAAATATAAATTTCGACTTACGTCTGGTGGTCTCAGAGGATTTAAGGGAGCCATGAATTGGACAATCTTGGTGGACAACTGATGCCACATAATGGAAGCCTCGCAATAGGCACATTCACCGATCTGTAGCACGATACAGATCAGATTCATTAATGGGTTTCAAACTGTCAGCAACGAGATCATTTACCTTTAAAGAGCACACGTGACTGCTTAGACCAACTCGGGCAGCCGTTACCATGCACTTCATCAGACGCGAAACATCTTCACAGACGGAAGTGTGTATGCCCATGTGCTGTTCGACATCCTGCAATTCCATTTGCTTCAACAATATGTCCAACATTAAAATGCAACAAGTCAAATTGTGCTCAGCATCTGTAGCGAACTCCGTGTGGCGATTAGTGGGAGCCTCATCATCAGAAATGGCTGAAGTGTTGCCTGAATCATCCTCTACAACAGGAGCTGAAATTTAAATGTTAACAATCGATTTCAAAAAGAGCATCTCAGATTTAAATACAAATCGAGCTTCTGCGTGGAGGATTATCCTTGGTTTCCTTCGGCACCGCCTTCACACCACTCTTTGCCGGACCGCCATCCTTTTCACGCATCAATTCGTGTTGCACGCCATACTTCATGATACGCACACCATCACCAAACATGGCAAATAACTGGACCAGTGGAATTAAAATACCCAACTTGGAAAGGATTTGCAGCCAACGCAAAGCCTGTTGTTGAACTTTTGCTGTGGTCTTTTCAAAACGTATGGCCACAAAGTTATACATGGTCTTGGCATCAAAACCCAAAGGAGACATTTCCGGATCCAGAATTTTGCTTAAAACTATTTTCAATTCACTTAACTCCTTCTCAGCCACGTCGTTGGTAATGGCTTCCATCCAATGCGGCATTACATAGTCCCAAATTTCCGATGTGATAACTTCATAAGGAACCAAACAAATCAAACGTTGCAAACCCTCCTTGAGATGGGAAGTGCGAGAGGCCAAAGTCTCCCAGTGGCCGCCAACCCGGGCATACTCGGGTGGATGAGGCAACAAACAAGAAATAAACACCTTTTAAAATTGGGATATTCCCGATTAATTTTGGGATTTAAATAACATTTAGCAGTCACTTACGTTGTAGTGTATGCGACAGATTTCCTTAAGCCAATCTACCACATGATCGGTTTTTAACTTCTCGATGGTGCTCTCAATTTGCCCAGCATCATAGGAGTAGGCTGTGACATGGAACCAATGGAACAGCATGCTTAAGATTCTGCCCAATATTTCAATGGGTGTGGCAGCGGTGGGAGTACAACGTCCTACCAACAACCAAATGCCATATCTGCCCAACATCTGACGTTCCTCTGGCGATATCGCATCTGGCATCAAACCATTGCCACCGGCTGCTGTTCCCGAGCCATTCTTCTTTGCATCCGTACTATCTTTGCCCGGCTCAAAGTTCATGGGCTTGGCTTCTCTTAACAGACTAACCACACACTCCACCATGTGCATCTGCATTTCCGGATCCATTTGCCAGGCTGGCGGCAAACTGCGGTGGACAACATGATCACCTCCACGACGCGAATTATGACGATTAGTATGACATTGTGAACAATAACGTATGGGATGGTTGCCATTGTAGCTGGCGCATTCGGTAGAGAAACAAATTGAGAAAGCCGACTTCTCATTAGAGCGACAATTTTTATTCTCACATACCATGGAGACCTGTTGCATGGGATGCAATATGTCGCCGAATTCCAAATTGGCATGTTCCCGATGTATCTCATTGGCACACTCGATGCAGAGATACAAGGGCGGCGGACAATCGGGGGCATAAGTAATGCTAATACTATGATCGAAACAAACCTTGGCTGCTTCGGCATTACCAGCATTAGGACAATGCTCTCGTTGGCACACAAACGGAACCAGATCATCTGAAAGAGTTAAGGAATAATTGCCGTTAAACCCGATTCCAGGATCGTCGTGTTCACCTACTTGTCAATTTGGAGAGTAAAACTTTACGATCGAATAGATTGGGATCAAAAGCAGGCCAGTAGTAAAATAATAATTTGGCTGCCGATGATCGCGACACTGCAGTACCATAGGCAACTACACATAAAATATCCTTAACTACATTATGTTTAAGAGTCATCAGACATTCCAATAGCTGACAATGATGAGCTGAACATATTACAAAGTAATCAAGAGTTATATGGCAGCAACAAAATTCCAAAAAAAAAAAAAAAATAAATAAAATACCTGGATTATTCGAATACTGTAAGACCATCATTATAACCGACGATACCGATTGGCAGGCTTGAGATTCCTGTTCATCAGCACTTCGGCGAGCTGAAATAGAAATCGAATTTCTTGTTAAGAAGATGTCAATATTTCTACTCTTGAACTTACTGATGGTAAACGGCAGTATATAATAACAGAGAGCGTTAACAATATCTTGGTGTAAAGCTACGGGTAGGACAGATATAGTAGAGCTAGCTAAATAGGGTAAATTATCAATAAGATCCTTATCTAAGAATGGTAGGATACAGCATAAACATTGTAGTAGAGCTTTGCCAAATACTGAAGAAAAAAAAGACAGGATAAAAAAAATTTAAGAATTTATGTTATGGTATACGTGGCTGCCTGTAACCCACAAGCATTCAAGTAGGATCTCTGAGATCCCGTTTTGAAAAAGAATTTATGTTGTAATTTTGTTTATAACTATGCGCACTAACATAACATAATATTATGCTATAACATAATTTTGTGGTATAACATAACTTTATGTTATAACATAATTTTGCGTTATAACATAATTTTGTACTATAACTTAATTTTATCTCATAACATAATTTTATGTTATAGCATAATTATATGTTATAGCATAATATTATGTTATGATCACAGAATCTTATGTCATAATGTTTCACAAGTTTGTGTTATAATATTGCACAATTTTATGGTATAGTTTATCTTTCAATATTACACAAATTTATGTTATATTAAGTAAATTTATGTTACAATATTATAAATATTTATAAATGTGTGACCACAATATGTCAAATAAAAATTTCATAACAGTATAAATATTTATGTTATATGATATAAATTAATGCCCTAATGTTATAACAAATTTGTTTCTAATATCCCATAAATTTATGTCATAATATTCCACGTATTTATATTATATCACAAATTTATGTCATAATATAGCACAATTTCATGTTATAATATAGCACTCTTTTATGTTACGTCACAGAAGCTTATATGTTTAATAGTACATAAATTTATATATATATATATATATATATATATATATATATATATATATATATATATATATATATATATACATATATATATATATAATATCACATACATTTATGGCAATATGCAACAAATTCATGTTATAATATTACACAAATTTATGTTATAATATTAAAAAAATTTATGTTATATAACATAAATGTATGCTATAACAGTCCACATAATTGTGTTATAATATTATACAAATTTATGTTATAACAATAAACAAATTTATGTTCTGGTACCTAAGTCTATGGTATATTGCATAAATTAATGTTATAATATTCCACAAAGTTTTATCATAATGTTACACAAATTTATTTTTTATACGAGATGAATTCATATCACAATATTCTACAAAATTATGCTATAACATTTAACAAATTTATGTTATATTTCATAAATTTATGTTATAATATTACACAAACTTATATTATAATATTAGACAAATTTATGTTATATAAAATAAAAGTATGTTTGAGTTTGTGTTAGACATATTTTATAATGTTGCATAAATTCATGTTATAATAGATAACATAAATTACAAGAAATCATGTTATAATATTGCACAAACTCATGTTATAACTTTTTTAAATCTGTTTCATAATAATACATAAATTTATGTTATAATATAATACAAAATATATGCCATAATATGCCAAAGAGAAAAACTTACCAATTTGGCCATATTGTATACAGGGTGCCACATCAATGAGCATAGTAAGAGCATTATATAGATTTCCATATTCAAGATTAGGATAGGCAGACATACGTGTAGGATCTTCTGAGGGATTGCGAATAAGTTCGTGTGGTGAGGTGCGTACATCCTTAAGGACAGCTGTATGGAAGCACAAATAAGTGAATAGAATATTTCTAAGAAATACGATCTCATGAAGCCAATCACTTACTTAATAGAGTTTGAGAGAAATATTTAATATTGTTAGCGATATCGACGCCAGAGGGTGCTGGTAAGACATTGTGTAATAGGCGTACATGATACTCATGAAGGCAACGTAATTTTGCCTTAACTAGAAAAAAGAAAAATTGTCTAAAACGTCAATCACATAGTAAAATCAAATATTTTAAGCAAATAAATATATTTTTTTAAATAGTAAAATATTTTTTTAGGATATTTTCCTGGAAAAATTTTTTCTTTCGAAAAATGTTGTTGTCGAAAATATTTATTTGAATAAAAGGTTTGCCCAAAAAAATTATTCAAATAAAATTTTTTTTTTCGAAAGAAATTATTCGAATAAAAATTTTATGCAGAAAAATGTAATCGAAAAAAATGTCTAAGTAGTTTATTGGAATAAAAATTTTATGTCGAAAAGATTTCTTCGAATAAAAATTTCCGCCGTTAAAACTTATTCGTGTAAAAAGTTACAGCCGAAATATTATTCGAACTAAAATTTTATGGAAGAAAATTTAATCTAAAAAGTGTTAGCCCAAACAATATTAAAAAAATTTAGTCGAATAAACGTTTTCTATCGAAAAAATTTATTCGAATAAAAATTTTCTATCGAAAAGATTTATTCAAATAAAAATTTTCTATAGAAAAAATTTGTTCGAATAAAAATTTTCTATTGAAAAAATTTATTATATATTTGAATAAAAATTTTCTTTTGAAAAAATTTATTCGAAAAAAATTTTCTATCGAAATAATTTATTCGAATAAAAATTTTCTATCAAAAAAATTTGTTCGAATAACAATTTTCTATCAAAAAAATTTATTCGAATAACAATTTTCTATCGAAAAAATTTATTCGCATAAAAATTTTCTATCGAAAATATTTATTCGAATAAAAATTTTCTATCAAAAAAAATTATTCGAATAAAAATTTTCTATCGAAAAAATTTATTCGAATAAAAGTTTTCTATCGAAAAAATTTATTCGAATAAAAATTTTCTATTGAAAAGATTTATTCGAATAAAAATTTTCTATAGAAAAAATTCATTCGAATAAAAATTTTCTATCGAAAAACTTTATTTGAATAAAAAATGTATTAGAATAAAATTTTTCTATCGAAAAAATTTATTCGAATAAAAATATTCTATCGAAAAAAATTATTCGAATAAAAATTTTCTATCGAAAAAATTTATTCGCATAAAAATTTTCTTTCGAAAAACTTTATTTGAATAAAAATTTTCTATCGAAAAAATTTTCTCGAATAAAAATTTTCTATCGAAAAAATTTATGCAAATAAAAATTTTCTATCGAAAAAATTTATTCGAATAAAAATTTTCTGTCGAAAAAATTTATTCGAATAAAAATGTTCTATCGAAATTAATTTATTCCCATAATTGGAAAAATATGGAAAATTTTTCAAATCTCAGCAGCCGATGGTGCTGAAAAAGGTAAAGAGAATTTAAAATATTTACAATAATAATTACCAGAGATGGAAGTTAGTTAATAATGATTATAAAAAATATAAAAAAAAAGAATATTACGAATATATGTAGTTTATATTCGTATTGACTAGTACGCTGATGCAATCAGCACTAATCCAGTTTTGCTAGTATGATGATTAAAATATCTTTCATATGATAAAAATTTTTAAATAACACCAATTCTTCTGTAGATACTTATTGAAATTTTGTTTGAGCGAAGTTTTAAAAATAAATCAAATATATCAAAACTTTCTTGAGGGAATACAAATGTGATGAATTGTAGAATAAAAGTGGTTTTTTAATTAACACACATCAAATTGCGAATATTGAGCAAATATTTTGTCTGCACGTATGTACGAGTATGCATATCTGTGTACACTTACAGGCTTGAGCACGAGTACCCATATTGACGAGCTGCGTCTTAAAACTATCGGTCATTATATCAGAAACATCCTTGGAGTTTCCAAAGGCTCTTCCAATGGACTTGCCATTCTGCAAACAATGAAGAAAAGAAAACGAAATAGAAAACAAAGAAATCCCTTAACACAGATTTGATTTAAAAAACAATTTGAAAAAAGTAATTTTTTGTTATACCAATTTCATTGAGAATTTATTTTTCAATATCTTCACAAAGTTACTAAAATGCAGCTTTTATATAATTTTTTTTTTTACAAAAGTTAATGTCCTTCACTGAGATAAGCAATTTAATTTCTTCACCATATTATCAAGAAGTTTTTTATAATCAACAAAATTTTGAGCAGTTGGCAAATAGCACTTATTGTTTTTAACATTTTGGTCAAAATTTACCTCAAAAGTTGTAAATTTCTTTAATATATTTGCAATTTTTTACGGATTTTTGCTAAAAACAGCACCTTGCCAATAAAATGTCCACTGCAAACAGTTGAAATTTTTCACTTGAAAATATGTATCTGCATATTTTCAAAGTGTTGTGTATAAGCATTTACTGGCAGATGCGCATAACACAGAAGTTTGATTTAATTTGAAAGTTGGAAAAGTGTGACATAAAATTCTAATATTTAAGAGACGTACTTCCTTAATAGTTTTTAATTAAAGAAATCTGCGGCTTCTTTTTAAATCCTGTGATGATATCCTTGTGTTTTTAATTGTGATTCAACTGCTACCGTCTTTATTAACTTCAACCTTTAGCGTTGGGCTTTCAACTAAATTATGTATTCGCTACAATACAACCTTGTGTCTAGCCCAAGCCGCAATGTTTTTCTTATGAGTTGTTTTAATACCGTGGAATCCTGTGCAAAATCAATAATATGTATTTGCCGTCAAAACATTGAAGAGCAACAGTTGTTTTATGTTAATATTACATTAACTTGTCTGTTCATTTAGCGCCTGCTCTATTTAAATTCCTTAAGTTTATATTCATTTTAGTTTTTTGAATTAACCGGTCAGCTGTTTTTTGTTTACATTTTTATGTGAGAGAATGCCGCTTTGTTTGTTTACATTTAATAGTAAATCGTTGTTGTGGGTGTAGCTGTTGGCACTCCATTCTCCACATATTTTTTATAATTTGAAAACATATTCATTCATTTTAAATTCCGATTAAATTTCGATTTGTTCAGAATTTTAGAAATATTTGAAATAATTTTCCCCACTAATTAAATATTCTGAAACTATTTTCATCGATTTGAAATGCTATTCTCTTCTTGCATTTACACACAGATCTTTTACATAAATAATAAACAATCAGCTGATTATTTGCAACAGGTGTTTGTTTATAATTTGGTGCTTCTGCGCTAGAGGGGAAATATGATTCTAATACACAATTGAGTATGGGTATGGATTTCATACTAAGAAAAGTATATAAGTAAATAATGAAATGGTACACCCACATGCAAATATATCCTTTTCTTATGGTGGCGGAAATATAAAAAAGTTTTATTAAATTTATTCGAGATAGTCCCGGTTTAGTGCTCTTCCTCACTAAATATCAAGAATTGCTGCGACAAAAATTGCATAGTGTAAACCGGGACAAACTCGTATTAATGGGATTTTATGTATAAGAATAAGTTGTTTGTTTAGCTGCTTTGTAGCCATGTTAATCGAATAAAAATTTAGTTTCCATCAGTTTTATGCAATAAAAATGTAACAGAGAAAAGTTTTAATGGAATAAAAATTTTTCATACACAAAGTTTAATCGAATAAACATTTTGTACAGACAAAATTTCAATCGAACAATAATTTTCTATAGAAAAATTTTAATCGAATAAAAATTTTCTGTAAAACATTTTTAATCGAATAAAAATTTTCTATATAACAATTTTAATCGAATAAAAAATTTTTATGCAAAAATATTAATCCACTAAAGTATTCTGTAAACATTTTAATCGAATGAAAATTTTCTGCAGAACAATTTTAATCGAATAAAAATTTTCTATAAAACAATTTTAATCGAATAAAAAATTTCTATACACAAATATTGATGCAACAAAAATATTCTGTGAAAATTTTAATCGAATTAAAATTTTCTGCTCCATTATTTTAATCGAATAAAAATTTTCTGTAAATAATTTTTACTGTAATAAAAATTTGCTGTACAAAATTTGAAAGTGAATAAAAATTTTCTTCCGAAAAATTTTGATTCGAATACATATTTTCTATAGAAACATTTTTAACGAATAACGATTTTCTGTAGAACAATTTTATACGAATATAAATTTTCCATACAAAAGTTTGAATTGCATAAAAACTTTCTATAGAAAAATTTTAATTTCATATCAATTTTCTATAGAAATATTTGAGTCGAATAGAAAATTCTAGTCGAATAAAATTTTTCCATAGAAAAGTTTCAATTAAATAAAAATTTTCATTAGATGAATATTAATTGAAAAACCAATTCCTATATAAAAATATAATTGAAATAAAAATTTTCAATCGAATGATATTTTGTATAATCGAATAAAAAGTTTAGTGCAACAAAAATTTTATATAATAAAAGTTTATATAGTAAAATTTTACATAGAAAAGTTTTGTACGAAAAATTTGCTATAGGAATATTTTAATCGATTAAAAATTTCCGGCAAAAAAATTTAATCGAATACAAGTTTTCTGTTAAATGATTTTAATCGAATAAAAATTTACTGTAAAGTCTATTAATCGTTCAAAAATTTTACTATGCAAAAATTTAAAGCGAATAAAACTTTTCTATAGAAAAATTTTAATTCAATTAAAATTTACCATAGAACAATTTTAATCGAATAGAAAGTTTCTATAGAAAAATATGGATCGAATAAAAACTTGCCACACAAAACTTTTAATAGCATAAAAACTTTCAATAACAAAATTTGAATCGAATAAAAATTTCTATAAACAATTTTCTATACACAAAAAAATATTTATTATGTTTGAATAAATATTGCCTACCCGCTTCTAAACGAATTTAATCGATTTATTATGTTTTATAAATTCTATTTACCCGAGAAAATAATTTCAAATTTGTCCCAAAATAGAAGTCATTGAAATCGAAAAAAAAAATAATATTTTCAATTGAACAACAAAATAATTTTCTTATTTCTTACACGAATGTTGAAAAATTAAATCAAAATAGAAAATAAAGCAGAAATGTCAGCAACTGTAACAGGACAGGAAATGAATTCTTTGGAAATGGGCGAACTACGCAAGGTTACCACATTGCAGGACATACCGTTGGCGGAAGGCATCAGCATGCAGGAACTGAAGCCTCCGCATCGAGCAACTCAAGAAGAACATGAACGAAAACTAAAAACAAGTTCTCTGAAAAGGTTTTTGCATTTGCCGTCCAAAAAGAAGTTTGCCGATGGTTCTTTGGAAGTTGAAGGGAACGAAATTGAGTTTAAAAAAGGTTCTAAAATGAGTGTTAATCAACGAAATCCTACAGTCAAGGAATATTTTGAAATGACTGTAGGATTTTGTTTTTTACTCGTGGTTTAGAAAAAAGAAATTGCAGAATTATTTAATTGCTTTTTATATATTTGCATGCAGTTAATATGCCGGAAGCGATTCAAAGCCCTAAACGATTAACCGGCTCATTGTCAAAAGCCACTTTGAAATCATCTTTGAGTACTTATTGGAATTCCGTGTTCAAGTCCAAGAAAACTAGAAAATCTACAGAATCAAACGACGAATTTGACAGCAATTCTCTTGAAGCTTCTTGTAGTTTTAATAGGGAAAATCTTTCGCCCACTGTGTTACAGGATAACGTTTGTAGTCTGGAAAACAAAAATGTTTTGGATGAGATACAAAGTCTGAAAATCTCCCAAGAATGCCCTCCATCGAAGTAAAATAATTTTGAGTATTAACGCTGTTTAAAATCTTTTATATTTTGTTTAAAAAACATTAAATTTTCTAAAAAATGGATTATGTTTTTTTTTTGGTTTTGTTACGTGTGCAATTGAAATTTCAGACATTCAATGACAAAATGAAGTTCAAAGGTTTTTAGTTAATCAACCGTAAAACTTAAATGCTTCTAAAAGCAACCAAACGGACTTAGGGTTGTTAAGGCACATGTATTCTGATTTGTATGAGGGCCGTATTAAAATTACTATGACATGAGCCATACTTTATTTGAAAAGCAAAGATTTTATTTTTTAATATTTGTTTATAAACAAAATCGTTTGAAAGCTAAAGAACCCTAAAATTTTTAGAAAAATTTTAATCGAATAAGAATTTCTTTAAAATAATTTTATGGAAAATTTTAGGCGAATAAAAGCTTTATAAACAGAAATTGTAGTCGAATTAAAATTTTAACCGAATGTAAATAAAAAATTTTTCTAGAAAAATTTTAATCGAATAAACATTTTCTCTAGCAACATTTTAATCGAATAAAAATTTTTTGCTGGAAAATTTTTAGTCGAATAAAAATTTTCTACTAAAAAAAAGAATTTAAAAATAAAGATAAACTTTAAGCAAATAAATATTCAGCCTGATTGTGTAATGTGTTGGCGTTTACGCCGAAGGCTTTTTTGTACAAGATTAAAGAAACACATTCAGTTTTCTTTAATCTAATACGAAAAACGCCTGAGGCGTATACGCCAATGCCTTACACAATCAGCGGGATTTTCTATAAAACTCTTTATTTAAATAAAAATTTTCTCAAAAACAATTTTAATAGAATAAAAATGTTATTTAGAAAAATTTTAATCGAATAAAAATTTTCCCTAGAAAAATTTTAATAGAACAAAATTTTCTCTAGAAAAGTATTAATCGAATAAAAATTTGCTCTAGAAACATTTTAATCGAATAAAAATTTGCTATAGAAACATTTTAATCGAATAAAAATTTGCTCTTGAAATATATTAATCCAATAAGTTTCTTTTTAGCAAAATTTTAATCGAAAAAAAAAAAAATTTTGTTGAAAAATTTTAATCGAAAAAAAACTTTCTCTAGAAAAATTTTAATAGAGCAAAACTTTTCTCTAGAAAAATGTTAATCGAATGAAAATTTTCTCTAGAAAACTTTTAATCTTAAAATGTTTTTAAACAAATTTTAATCGAATTAAAATGATTTCCGATTTGAGCTTTCATAGAGAACACATTACAATTGAAATAGTTTTCATAAATTGAATTTTCAATCAAAATTTTTTTTCCATAAAATATAAATAAATATAAAATTATATAAGATATTAAAACGAAAAAAAAAGAAATTTTTCACATTCCTTACGTCTCGAAATCTGGAGGAATATCTCCAGATAAATGTGAACGGTGGGTGAAAGATCAGAACAAAATCGACTTTATTATGAAAAAAACAAAGGGAACTGATGCAAATATAAGTGACAAAGAGCTTCAGTTTGAAAAAGGAACCGTTGTAAAATGTCCCAATCCTGATTTATCAAAAGGAGCTATTCTGAAATCCTCAAATTTCAAGAAAAATTATAACACGATAACGACTAATTCTTCAAATAACATCAATAGAATAAATAAAAATATGCCAATCAACGTAATTGAAAACAATACAGAGGAATTGAAATCCTGTAATGTAAGTGTGGAAAATTTACAAGACTCTATTTATGAAAACGATTGCAAAATTCTGGATAATACTGATTTACCAAATTATCAACACCAAAATGAGATCGATGTTGAATTAAGTTCACTTTCTGATGATGGATCAAGCGTAACTATTAAAAGGCAGAAACGTACTTTAGAAGGTAAAGTAAAAAAAATTGATTTAACTAATCTGAAGACAAGAGGAGTTAATAAAGAAAATGTTATTAACCGTAATAATAGATTTGCTTTATTAGGCGATTTAGATGTAGAACAAGAAATTTTAGATTATAATCTCAATAATAATAATTTTACTAACACAGAAAATAATGTTGTATCTAAAAAAGCATTTTGTCCACCAATATTTCTTCAATATGTTAACATAAAATCTTTAATTGACCAACTTATTTCAAAAAATATTGATTTTAAAATTCAAAATCAATCCAGATTTAAAAGTAAGCTTTATCTTAAAGATGCATCAGTTCACACTGAAATGATGCAATTATTAAAAGAAAAAGAAATTGCTTCATATTCGTTCACTCCTAAAGAATTTAAAAGGCAAAGTATTGTTTGTAGAGGACTATACCATAAATCAGATGAAAATGCAATAAAATTAGAAATTGATAAAATTGTACCCGACACTATTGATATTGTTACAAAATTTTCAACGGATTATTCAAGGAAAAAAGGGATCGATACAGGTTTATTTTTAGTAACCCTTAAAGCGAACAGAAATGTAAAAGAAATTTTAGGAATAAAATATATACTAAATCAAGTAGTGTTTTGGGAACGACCAAAAAAGAATACAAAAGTACCACAATGTTGGAGATGCCAACAATGGGGTCACTTTTCGAAAAACTGTAATCGCCCATTTGCATGCTTGAAATGTGATCAACAACACGCACCTGGTGAATGTGCTTTAGTTATTAATAATGAAACACTTCCTTTTTGTGTAAATTGTAATGAAAAAGGACATACATCAAATTATAGGGGTTGTCCAGCATATAAAAAATTCATTTTATTAAGAGAAAAATCTATTAATGAAAGAAAAAATCGTAAAGAAGAAGCTAGTATGAAAGTAGGAAAAGAAATATACATGAACAATATTTTCAACACAGGCAAAACATTCGCCGATATATTAAAAGGGTTTGAGAATCCGTCGCAGAGAACTAATAAAAAAAAGCCAGCAATTATTGAAGAATTTTTAAAAATTGCCAAATTATTATGTTTTCCGGAGTCTATTTCTTTGGAGGATAGAATTAAAAATTTTTTGGTAGGTTTTAAGAGTATGTCAAAGGATCAAGCAAAAAAAGAGTGTTTGAATTTAATGATGGATGTTCAAAATGTATATGGGCCGTAAATATATGAATTTATTGACTTTTAATGTTGGATCTCTTGTTAATATAAGCAGGAAAATTGAACTTAGTAAATTATTGAATCAATTTCAAATTGATGTTGCCTTTTTGCAAGAACTGCACTTATCAAATAATGCTCTGATCTTTTTAGACAATTTTTTTGTTTTAAAAGACGATAGCGCATTAGGTGTTGGTTTAGCTATTAAAAAATCTCTAGCATTTCATAAAGTGGATATTCAAAATTTAAAGTTTCCAAATCTCTTCATTGAAATAGATATATCTATTAATGGTATCAATAAAAAAATTTTATGTGGATCTGTATATTTTCCAAGTAATTGCGGTCGTCAAATCATTTGTTCAGGTCTTTCTACAATATTAAATCATTCTCAAAGTTTCGATGGATTAATTTTGGGAGGTGATTTAAACGCTAAACATATTTCTTGGAATGATTCAGTAAATAATTTTAATGGTGAAGTGTTACATAATTGGCTTCAAAATGAATCGTTTTCGATAACTAGAATTTGTGATTTTATTCCTACATATCCAGGAGGTTCCTCTCACTTAGATCATTTTCTGTTGAGTAATAATATTTTTGATGAAGTTGAATCTAATTATAGAACTTATACACTTCCTACTTTTTCAGATCATGTTCCCCTTAAATTAGAGATCAAATTTAATGATGTTAATTTTTTATTAAGAGTGCCTGATAATTTTGTTTCATTTAAAAATACGGATTGGAATTCATTTAAATTTGACGTTAGTTCATCACTTTTAAATCATTTTCCACCAATCAATAGAAATTTATCGAATAATGAAATTGATAATTACATTGATGAATTTGTTACCACTATAAATTTTTTATCACAAATTCACTCAGAAACTTGTGGAAGATCTGAAAAAAAATTTGTTGTATCCGAAACTGTAAAAAAACTTTTAAATATAAAATATACTTGGCAGAAAGATTTAACTAGAATATATAGAAGAACTCTAAGTAGGAACAATTCAGAGTATTTATTAGTTTCGAAACAAATAGATTTAATCAAAATTATTATCAAGGAACGAATAGAATTAGAACAAGTCAAAATTTTTAATGATAAACTCAAAAATATAATTCCTGGCCCAACGGCTTTTAAAGCGATTTTTAAAATTTCAGGAAATAAAAATAAATCATTTATTAAAAATATTTCTGTAAATAATGTTATAATAAAGGATAAAAATCAAAAATTGGATATTTTAAAATCACATTTCTCCTCAATTTACCAAATTGATAATCTTAATAGAGATACATCAGATGTTGAGGATACAATAAACAATACTCTGTTACAAGCCCAAAATTGTATTGTTATTTTTGATAATAATTTAACATCATTAAATGATCAAAATAATTTAAATTTCACGTCGCTAAATTCTATTCTAGAAATTTCTAGTTTAATCAACAATAAAAAATCTAGTGGTTTAGATAATATCTCAAATTATTTGATTAAAAAATTTCCTAAAAAAGCTTTCGAATATTTGACAGTAATTTTCAACAATTGCATTAATAATTGTTATTTCTCCAAGGATTGGAAAATAGCTAAAATTATTCCTATACCAAAACAAAAGAATAATAATGACATTAATAATTTAAGACCAATATCACTTTTGTCTAATTTAGGGAAACTTTTTGAAAAAATTATACGAGTAAAAATGGATTTAGGTTTGACAGAATCTTATATTCCTCAATATCAATTTGGTTTTAAAAGGGGAAATTCGACTACTCATGCACTTTTAAAATTTCACAATGATGTAATTCAACATCTTAGAAAACGTGAATGCACAGTGGCAATTTCGCTTGATATTGAAAAAGCGTTTGACAAAGCATATCATAATGGTATTTTATATAAAATGATTTCCATAGGTTTTAATCCATATATTGTAAAAATTTTTAGTAGTTTTTTTGAAAATAGAAAATTTTGTGTTGAAATTGAAAATATACTTTCGATACAAGGAAATGTTAAATGTGGGGTTCCACAAGGTTCAATTTTGGCACCACATTTATATAATATATTTATTTCAGACTTTCCACACCTATTTAATAATTCAACAGGAATTCTTTATGCAGACGACTCTTTGTTATATGCTCATGCTGAATCACCATTAACAGCTCTTAATCTTGTAACTTCACATCTCGAACATGTCAACGATTTTTATTCGTTTTGGGGAATTAAAATAAATGTATCGAAAAGTCATGCATTATGCTTACGAAATGCATCAGGAAAATGCAAATATACTGTAGTCCCAGAAAGTAAAAAATTAAAATTGTTTTTAAACAGAGATGAAATTTTTTTTAAAGACAGTTTTAAATATCTCGGTATAAATTTCAATAATCTAGTTAAGTTTAACAATCATGTCAAATACAATTTAGAAAAAGCAAATAAAGTAAAAGGAGCGTTTTCAAAATTTTTTAATAATAAATCTTTACCCATAAAAACTAAGTTACTTTTATATAAAGTTTGTATTCGACCTATACTTATTTATGCATTTCCAATTTGGTTTAGTATTTCGTCAACATATATGAAAAAAATGGTAATTTTTGAAAGACATATTTTACGAAAATGTGTAGGGAAAAATTATAAAACGCGTTTAAAAAGATTTTCAAATAATTATATATATGATAAATCTTCAATAATACCTATATGCGATTACGCGTTGAGTTTAATGAAAAAATTTGTTGAAAAATTAAATTTCTTTGAAGGCAATATTATGAACGATATATTATCTAGTGAAACTGATTTAAGTTGGTCAAATACAAATTATCTTTCAGCAATAGGTATTTTGCGTCAACAATTTGAAAATATTAATGGACAAAACTTTTATCATAGAAATACTCCCGGCATTCACAGAGGGTAAAATTTAGTTTTAGTATTAGTTTTAAGTTTATTTTTAAGGTTTAGTTTTAAGTTTATTTTAAATAGATTTTACTCTATTGTTAACCATAAGTGTCGGGAGCAAACACTGTTTTATTTACATTTAAAACAACTTTTAATTAATTTATTAGTTATTCTAATTAATTTATAAGCATGTAGCAATTATCTCTTATTAAAATTAAAATAATACTTTATAATTTTAAGTTTCCAACCAATGTATAATTTAGATAATTGTTATGAAATTTTTTAAGTCTCAATAAATAAATAAATAAATAAATAAATCGAATTAAAATTTTCTCTTGAAACATTTTAATCGTTTTTTTTTAGAAAAATTTTAATCGAAGAAAAATTTTCTTTGGGAGAAGATTATTAAAATGAAAATTTTCTTTAAAAAAATTTTAATCGAATTAAAAATTTCTTTTGAAAAATTTTGATATAATAAAAATTTTCTCTAGGAACATTTTAATGGAATAAAAATTTTCTTTTGAAACATTTTAATCGAATAAGTTTTTTTTTAGCAAAATTTTAATCGAATAAAAATATTCTCTAGAAAAATTTGAATCGAATAAAAGTTTTCTTTAAAAAAACTTTTAAAGGAATAAAAATTTGCTCTTGAAATATATTAATCTAATAAGTTTTTTTTAGCAAAATTTTAATCGAAACAAAATTTTTTGTGGAAAAATTTATTCGAATAAAAATTTTCTCTAGAAAAATTTTAATAGAACAAAAGTTTTCTCCTGAAATATATTATTCCAATAAGTTTTTTTTAGCAAAATTTTAATAAAAATAATGTTTTTTGTGAAAAAATTTTAATCGAATAAAAATTTTCTCTAGAAAAATTTTAATCGAATAAAAATTTGCTCTTGAAATATATTATTCCAATAAGTTTTTTTTAGTAAAATTTTAATAAAAATAAATTTTTTTGTGGAAAAATTTTAATCGAATAAAAATTTTCTTTTGAAACATTTTAATCGAATAAAAATATCCTCTAGAAAAATTTTTATCGAACAAACATTTTCTTTAAAAAAACTTTTAATCGAATAAAAATTTTCTGTAGAAGAGGTAATGCTTTTCTGTGTTTCTGACAGACAATTGAAGCATCAACTTTTAAAAAGTCATCAGATGTTGGTTACCACCTTCGTATGTAATTGCTTGTATTTAATACAAAATTACTTAAAATTATTTTTTACGGCTTGCATTACATAATAACACCCCCCGGTCTCTTTTTATATGTATTTTACTGGCACCTTAATTTTTGTTGCATTAAGCCTGGCAAAAGTTCATCGAGGTACGTGTGTGTTGTCAGTTAATCCTTTAGTTTTCACTTTTTTCTACTTTGGAATTATATTTAAAGGATAAAAATTTAAAACATTACAAAAGTTTTAAAAGAATCCTTAAAAATTTTCGGTGTTTCACAAAAAAAAAAAAAAAGAAAATGAAAATAATTTATAAGAAGGGGAATGCATTGCATTTAATATAAATAAAAATATTACGAAGTCTTAGAAAAATTTGCCAGTAAATTCTATACCGATGATGATTTTTGTAAATATTTTGTGTTTTAATTGTTTCATATTCTTCTGTGTATCAGTTTCAGTAATAAAAACTGGCGATTAATTGCCTCACCACACTTTTTATTCAAAATGAATTTTGCCTTCCCCGTTCTTAATAAAAATATGCATTTGAACAGAATATTTTTCCACTAAATAATTTTCATGATTGTTTTGAATTCTTTTTGTTCCTTTTCTTTTTTGTTTTATTTGTTTTCCACACCTGATTGCCATCAGAGGCATTGAAGCCGAAGCCATTTATTTGTCAACAACAAACAATTGCATATAATTTATTGTTTACAGGCACTAAATGTTGTTTATTGATCGGTCTTTGTTTTTGTATTGAGTTGTTGTAAAACTATTAGGGAGGGGCCAGAAGTAAACCAGTGATTTCCCGAATGGCGTTTAACAGCTCCATTCATTATCTTTATGTCCCAGCAAGTTTGATTCCCATGGGCCTTGTCACATCTCTTTAAAGTTTTCGATGTCTGTGCAACTCAATTGGGAATCATGCCCCACTGTGCCTCAGTAATAAAATATTTCGCTAAACATAATACATGTTCTATTGTGAATTTATCAAGTGTTAAATAAGCCCGTGAGTGTATTACGGCTACAATAAATATCCTTAACGACTTTAAGCTGTTGCCAATTTTTGCTTCATTAGTCTGGGAACAAGTGAAATCTGCCAGCCAAACAGCCGCTTACTTTGGCAACATTTAGTTGAGACATAAAATTATTTATTTGCTTAAATTGCACTTGTTTTTGTGGCATTTTTACAGATGAAAGGAAACAAAAATTGCACAACAGCAGCAACAGCACCGGCAACAACAATAATTGTTCCTTGCCAAAAGCAAAAATATGTATTTCGTTCTGCTTAGAAAATCAAAATCTTTCTGAGAAAACCCCACCTTCAAGCCAACCACACATACATAAGACTGCCATTGCTCCTGCTACTGCTGCTGCTGCATGTTGTAAATATAAATACTTGCATCGTGTGTGTGTTTGATTTGTTTGTTCCTGCTACTAATTCCCTTCTTTACGAATTTCTTGCCAAAAGGGTTTTTGTTTCTGTTTGTTTGATTCATAATATTCCTTGTTTTTTATCAGTTGTTCTCTCCAACACCCTATTGTGCTCGTATTCATTACAAAATCCAGTGGCAAGAAGTTTTTGCTAAAAAT
Organism: Linnaemya tessellans; assembly: GCA_951800035.1. Classification (NCBI taxonomy): domain Eukaryota; kingdom Metazoa; phylum Arthropoda; class Insecta; order Diptera; family Tachinidae; genus Linnaemya; species Linnaemya tessellans. The sequence goes on along the minus strand of OX637532.1, from coordinate 13,607,071 downwards.
CTTTGATTGTTCATGAACTCCCTGCAAGAAGTGCCGTAGTGCAGAAGTATTCATGTTCATGCTGCCGGTTGGGGTGTGGTGGCGTATGAAGTACGAGTGCTTGTTGTGTGGTTTTAACCCTTTAGCACTTCCGTTTATTGTATTGTTTTGCCTTTGAGTGTGCTGTGTGGTGGTGTGGCATCTAAGCTGCAACATAAATAATGTGAAATCATGCCAATTCTACAACAACGACACTCATGGCAAAATAAGCAATTTGTTGAAAATTAATATTGTTCTCGCATCCGACTTAAAGTGCAGAAATATTGTCTGGAATATGTTGAAAACTCGGCTGCACAGAAGCGGCACAAAGTGAAACACACTTAATGACTCGAATCCTTTTACCAAAAACCAAGAGAACGACAATGAAATTTATTTCCATTTGGGGCATTTATTTTTTAAATACACTTTCAAGTTTTCTTTTTTCAGAATAAAAAGTTAAATTTTTAATAAGTATTTTTTTAAAAAGTGATTTTTAAAGCGCTACTTTTTTAAAAAGTACTACAGTCGAACTTCTATAAATTGAATCACCATTATCCCGAAAAAAACTTCAACTTACGGAGACTTCAACTTTGAGAATCAGTTTTAAAAACGTTCCAAATAGTAAGAAAAAACAATCATTTTTAACAGCAATTCATTTTTAGGTTTAACAGCAGCAATTTTTAATGGATTAAGATACTATATACTAAAATATTGAATTTTGACTGTTTTTTTTTACTTTTACTTTGAGCAAAAAGTGATTCTAATTTGTGCAGTGCTTTATAGTGGTCATCTCATGCTTTTTCATTTGTGTTTAAGAATGAATTTGAAATTTTCAAATGATTCTTTTATAACTTGTTTGGATAGTTGCTTAATTGTCTTCTCAACGTCGTCCTCATCGCTATCTATTATTTCTCCAGACTGCGTTTCAGATTCGGCGGTACATTCTTCAATAATATTTTCATCAGAAGGAAACTCAGAAGTTATCAACTCACTATCAATGTCCAGAAACTCTTGAACAGTACAACTTTTGGATTCTATGCCATTTAAGTTTAGCCAAACTTCATAATTATCATTTAAAACATATGTATGCGTTGCCATCAAAATCATTTAATAATGCTAAAGGAATGTCATCCTCTTCGTCCCACATTGAATGTTGACCAAATCCACACTTTGTAAAGCAGTTCGATATTGTCTGGCTAGTAACATCGATATCCAAAGCTCTTGATAAATGGTGAATGCATTCTAGCACATTAATATCGTGTTTACAATTTTTTTCAATACGAACTACAGCTTCTTTTAAAATTCTAGTTCTATAATGAACTTTCAAGCATCAATTAGCGATTTATAAATCAAATTAAAGTAAAGACAATCTTTATTCACAATTAGCGACTAATTTGTAACTTTTGTAAGCAAAAGAGAGAAATTTTCTAAAAAAAATTCAAATTACGGAAGCTTTGTGCTCCTATTTTTCTTCAACTTATGGAGGAATTCATGTTATAGAAGTTCAAGTTATAGAAGTAAAGTCTAGTGGAATTTCTCTCCTAGATGCTGTTGCCACGGAATTTGCTTCAACTTATGGAAAATTCAAGTAATAGAAGTTCAAATTAGAGAAGTTCGACTGTATTTCAAAGTGGACTTTTTTAAAAAGTACTACTTCAAAGTGGACTTTCTTAAAAAGTACTATTTCAAAAAAATACTTTTTTAAAAAGTACCATTTTAAAACGTACTTTTTCAAAATGTACTTCTTTAACAATTAGTTTTAAAAGGTGCTATTACTAAAATATACTATTAGAAAGGTACTTTTTACAAAATGTACATTTTTAAAAGGTACTTTTTTCAAATTGAGCTTTTTTGAAAAGATTTTTTTTTGAAAACGCTATTGTTAAAGTTCCGCTTTTAAAAGGTGCTTTTGAAAAGGTACTATTTTTAAAAAGTACTTTTCCAAAAATAAGTTTTTTAAAAAAAATATTTTTGCAAAGGTACTATTTTTAAAAAGTACCTTGTACCACTAGCACAGTTTACATTTTTAAAAGATACTCTAAAGAAGGTACTATTTCAAAAAGGTACTAATTTCAAAAGGTACTTTTGCAAAACTACTATATTTTAAAGATACTCTTGCAAAGGTACTATTTTTAAAGGGCACTTTTGCGAAAGTACTATTTATAAAAGGTACTTTTGCAAAAGTACTATATTTCAAAGATACTCTTGCAAAAGTACTATTTTAAAAGGGCACTTTTGCGAAAGAACTATTTATAAAAAAACTTTGCAAAGGTACTATTTTTAAAAGGTATTTTTTTAAAATACTTTTGCAAAGGCACTTATTTTAAAAGGTACTTTTTTAAAATACTTTTGCAAAGGTATTATATTTAAACTGTACTTTTTTCTTAAAATACTTTTGCAAAGGTACTATTTTTAAAAGGTACATTTCTTCAAAAGCTTTTGCAAAGGTACCATTTTCCAAAGACATGTTTTTGGAAAGGTACTTTCTCACAGGTACTATTTTCAAAAGGTACGTTTTTCAAGAAACACTTTTGCAAAAGTACTATTTTTAAAATATACTTTTGCAGTGATACTTTTGCGAAAGTACCATTTTTAAAAGGTACTTTTGCAAAAGTACTATTTATAAAAGTAGTACTTAAATAAGGTAGTTTTAGAAAAGAAGCTCTTTTAAAAGGTACATTTGCAAAAGTAATATTTATGAAAAGTACTTTTGCAAAAGTACTATTTTTAAAATGTACTTTTGCGAAAGTACTATTTTTAAAAGGTATTTTTGCAAAAGTACTATTTATAAAAGGTAATTTTGCAAAAGTACTATTTTTAAAAGGTACTTTTGCGAAAGTACTATTTTTAAAAGGCACTTTTGCAAAAGTACTATTTATGAAAGGTACTTTTGCAAAAGTACCATTTTTAAAATACACTTTTGCGAAAGTACTATTTTTAAAATGTACTTTCCAAAAGTACTATTTATAAAAGGTAATGTTGCAAAAGTACTATTTTTAAAAGGTACTCTTGCAAAAGTACTATTTTTAAAAGGTACTTTTGCGAAAGTACTATTTTTAAAAAGTACTTTTGCGAAAGTACTATTTTTAAAAAGTACTTTTGCAAAAGTACTATTTATAAAAGGTACTCTTGCAAAAGTACTATTTTTAAAAGGTACTTTTGCAAAAGTACTATTTATAAAAGGTACTTTTGCGAAAGTACTATTTTTAAAAGGTACTTTTGCAAAATTACTATTTATAAAAGGTACTTTTGTGAAAGTACTATTTTTAAAAGGTACTTTTGCAAAAGTACTATTTATAAAAAGTACTTTTGTAAAAGTACAATTTTAAAAGGTACTTTTGCAAAAGTACTATTTATAAAAGGTACTTTTGCGAAAGTACTATTTTTAAAAGGTACTTTTGCGAAAGTACTATTTTTAAAAGGTACTTTTGCAAAAGTACAATATATGAAAGGTACTTTTGCAAAAGTACTATTTTTAAAAGGTATTTTTGCAATGGTACTATTTCTTAAAGGCTAAAAAATGCTTTTGCAAAGGTAGTATTTTGAAAATGTACGTTCCTAACAGGCCTTTTCTAAACAGACGCTCTTGTTTTCAAAGCCAGACAAACTTTCTCCATAAAATGCATACTTTTCACATTCAGTCTATCTAAATTCAATATATTTTACTTTACATTGGCAAAGCAACAATTGGTGTTGATATATGCCGACTGCTTGCTTGTCACCGCAATCCCCCTTCTCAGTAAAAAAACCTTATCAGTAAAAAAAAAACATGTTGTTTATTGTTCAATTGTTATCTGGTCCTTTATCCTTGAATACTTTTGCCATTAAATGCATCTTGTATTTAATTTTGTGATTTATATGAGAGGAAAAGGAGAATTAACGTTTACAAAAGAAATGACTAACAACTGTACAAGAGATGTGGGGGATAGACAGACAGAAATGAAAAAAAAAATCTAAAAATTTAATCTTTAAATTTTTTTTCTTGCAGAACTTTAAATCACTAAAAATAAATAAAACATCTTAATCAATTGGAAACGGAAAGATAATAAGAAAATGGAAAAAATAATGTTATAAAAAAAGACGAAAACTGAAATATTAATTTGCAACACTAGATCTCAGACGAATAAAATATTTTTCTCCATCAGTTTATGCAACACCTGTTTCCTTGCAAAAAGAAACCTGTCCAAATGGAAGAAGAGCAACAAAAAAATAAAAATTAAGCAAATGTCAGCAACAGAAAATTTTCAAAATAAATTAAAACCAAAATGTGAATTTGACAAAAGGCCAATGAAATACGAATAACGCCAACCAAATAATCAAGCAATAAAATTGATCATCAATTAAAATTGAAGTAAATGTGGCACATGAAATAAAAGCCAACAGCACATCAAGATACTGCATGCAACATCATGTATCATGCTTAACGAATGCGAGTTGAAGAAAAAAGAAATCCGAACAGAGGGAGCAAGTCTTTTTAAGGTAAGTGTTTCCTTGTTAAGATTTAACTCTGAATTTCTTTAAAAAAAAAATTAAAACAATTGTGCCTCAAAGGGAACAGACATTAAAAACATGGGCATTCCTTTTCATTTCAAGAATATAAAAGATAAAATACTTATTTTGGGTGATTTTTTAAGAGCTTTCGGATTTGATAAAAACAACACATAAAATACAGAGAAATGAGGAAATTTTTATTTGAGTCGTTAGAACGATCGATATAATTCAATGTTTAAGGAGGATTTCATGTAAAAATTAATTTCAGCTACACCTCAACCTATAGACATGAGCCTTTATATAGACCCACAAAAAATACCTCTAAAGGCATTAAATCGCACGATCTAAGCGGTCAATTGACTGGCCGGCCCCAAACGTGAAATAAACTGTTCTCCGAACTTTCGTAGTCTTGTGTACTGTGTGACACTATTTTTAAAAGGTACCTTTTTCAAAAGGTACCTTTGCAAAGGTACTTTCGCAAAGGTACTACTTTTAAAAAGTCCACTTTTTAAAAAATACTTTTGCAGAGTTTCAATTTTTAAAAGGTACCTTTTTCAAAAGGTACTTTTGCAAAGGTACTTTCGCAAAGGTACTGTTGCAAAGGTACTATTTTTCAAAAGTAAATTTTTTAAAAAAATACTTTTGCAGAGTTTCAATTTTTAAAAGGTACCTTTTTCAAAAGGTACTTTTGCAAAGGTACTTTCGCAAAGGTACTGTTGCAAAGGTACTATTTTTCAAAAGTAAATTTTTTAAAAAAATACTTTTGCATAGTTTTTATTTTTAAAAGGTACTTTTGCAAAGGTACTATTTTTTAAAAAGTACTTTTGCAAAGGTACTAATTTTTAAAAAGTACTGTTTTAAAGGTAACATTTTTTAAAAGTACTAAAAATAAGCATAGTTTATATTTCTAAAAGGCCTGTTTTTCAAAAGGTACTATTTTTAAAAGGTACCTTTTGCTAACGGTACTTTTGCAAAGGTACTTTCGCAAAGGTACTGTTGCAAAGGTACTATTTTTAAAAAGTACATTTCAAAAAAAATACGTTTGCACAGTTTCTATTTTTAAAAGGTACTTTTGCAAAGGTACTATTTTTTAAAAAGTACTTTTGCAAAGGTACTATTTTTTAAAAAGTACTTTTGCAAAGGTACTATTTTTAAAAGTACCAAAAATACTTTTGCATAGTTTTTATTTTGAAAAGACATGTTTTTCAAAAGGTACTTTTGCATAGCTACTATTTTTAAAAGGTACGTTTGCAAAGATACTATTTTTAAAAAGTAAATTGCTTTAAAAAGTAAATTTTTTAAAAAAATACTTTTGCACAGTTTCTATTTTTAAAATGTACTTTTGCAAAGGTACTATTTTTTAAGAAGTACTTTTGCAAAGGTACTATTTTTTAAAAAGTACTTTTGCAAAGGTACTATTTTTAAAAGTACCAAAAATACTTTTGCATAGTTTATATTTTGAAAAGACATGTTTTTCAAAAGGTACTTTTGCATCGGTACTATTTTTAAAAGGTACGCTTGCAAAGATACTATTTTTAAAAAGTAAATTGCTTTAAAAAGTAAATATTTAAAAAAAATACTTTTACACAGTTTCTATTTTTAAAATGTACTTTTGCAAAGGTACTATTTTATAAGAAGTACTTTTGCAAAGGTACTATTTTTTAAAAAGTACTTTTGCAAAGGTACTCTTTTTAAAAGTACCAAAAATACTTTTGCATAGTTTATATTTTGAAAAGACATGTTTTTCAGAAGGTACTTTTGCATAGGTACTATTTTTAAAAGGTACGCTTGCAAAGATACTATTTTTAAAAAGTAAATTTCTTTAAAAAGTAAATTAAAAAAAAAAAATACTTTTGCACAGTTTCTATTTATAAAAGGTACTTTTGCAAAGGTACTATTTTTTAAAAAGTACTTTTGCAAAGGTAATATTTCTTAAAAGTACTAAAAATACTTTTGCATAGTTTGTATTTTGAAAAGACATGTTTTTCAAAAGGTACTTTTGCAAAGGTACTATGTCTAGAAGGTACGCTTGCAAAGATACTATTTTAAAAAGTAAATTTCTTTAAAAAGTAAATTTAAAAATAAAAATACTTTTGCACAGTTTCTATTTTTAAAAAGTACTTTTGCAAAGGTACTATTTTTTAAAAAGTACTTTTGCAAAGGTATTATTTTTTAAAAGTACTAAAAATACTTTTGTATAGTTTATATTTTTAAAAGGCATTTTTCAAAAAAGGTACTATTTTTAAAAGGTACTTTTGCTAAGGTACTATTTTTAAAAAGTACATTTGTAAAAAGTACTTTTGCATAGTTTCTATTTTTAAAAGGTACTTTTGCAAAGGTACTATTTTTTAAAAAATACTTTTGCTAAGGTACTATTTTTCAAAAGGTACTTTTGAAAAGGTACTTTTTTAAAAAGTACGTATTTTTAAAAAATACATATTTTTAAAAAATACTTTTGCAGTTTCTATTTTTAAAATGTACTTTTGCAAAGGTACTATTTTTCAAAAAATACTTTTGCAAAGGTACTATTTTTAGAAGGTACTTTTACAAAGGTATTATTGTTAAAAAGTACGTATTTTTAAAAAATACTTTTCCAGTTTCTATTTTTAAAAGGTACTTTTGCAAAGGTACTATTGTTAAAAGGTACCGTTTTTAAAAGGTATTTTTGCAAATGTACCATAGCTTCGTGTGCTGTATGGTATGTTGCACAGTCTTGTCCATTTCTTCCATTTTAGACAAAAAAACTAAATAAAAGAAAATTGTAATAATCGCGCGGCAGCGATCGCCATTCGTAGTAACTTTCCTCTCTTCGTAGCCTTTGAAAAAATACGATTCCATGATGCCACCGGCCCATAATCCCCACCCAACAGATCATTTTTTGGAATGCAGTGGCTGCTCTTGCAATGCTCCTGGTTACTCTTCACACCCGATACAGCAGTTCTGCTTGTTCACGTATCCATTCAAGCAGAAATGAGCACGATACTCTTTCTTAACCGATCAGGAATTTTGATAATAAAACTCAATGATCGGAAAGTATTGTTTGTTGTAATTGTAAACCAAACTGAACATGTTTAACAGTAACATGTTACATGAAAACAGCTGAGCTGCCAAAAAGAAAGTTGCTGAAAAAATAACCCTTTACGAGTACTTTTGATGTATGAGCTCAAGCGCAGCATAAACACAAGCGCTTAATTAATTTACTTTTATTAAAGGAGGTCTAAAGCGGCATATAAATGATCTTATATTGATAGATCGTTCGTTAAACGTTTTCATTAAATTTTAAATATTTTTGAAAATTTAAGGCTTATGCTAGAGTTAATGTCGACGCCGTTGACGGCGTTTCAACGCCGAAAAAGTTGAAATAGATTGAACTTTTACGGCGTTGCAACGCGTTGAGATTAACTGCTCTCATACAATTTCATACGATTCAACTTTTTTTTTTATATTTGACGCCGTCGACGACGTCGACATTAACTTTAGCATTAAGCACACAAAATTTTGAACACAACACTCTAGTTCGAAGACTTTTACTACTCACTTTTATATAGAGAACATTTTTCTATGTTGGCTGGAATTTTAAACTGTGAAAAATAGCAAAAAAAAAAAGAGTTAATTTTTAGTCCAAAAAGTTTTTATTCGAAAGTTAATTAAATGAGGAGGCTTTAGGCTGAATTAGTGATCTGGAAAATATGAAGCGGAAAGTCCCGAGTTCGACTCCGCACTCAGTCATGAATATGGTGCCGAATTCTTGTGATCAGTTTTAATCCATGGTTGTAGTAGTTGTTGTCGACCTGTTTCAGTAATGAAGACCCCAGCGGAATTACTGACAGCGACTGACACTTTCATGCACTAAAGAGCAGAATAATAGCACCCTGTAGCAAAACTTGGCAGGCGAAGTAAATGATTTAAGTAGCTACCAAAAAACTAAATCTCTATTTTCTAATCGTTCTTCATCTTTGCTCTCAATACTATTCCTATTTACCTTCTTTTCTAGTTCCATCGCAGTGCACTTCAAATGTCGTCGTTCCCATAGTGCAGGTCCTACCCACTTTGCGCACGACAGCTGATTGTCCAACAAAGGAAACGATAAAGCTCGATATGACCCTATTCCTTGAGTGTTGGTCCTATTTAAAAAGAAGAAAAGAACAAAAAATTTCAAACCAAGATCTTAGAAACCAAATGGGACTCTTCCTCGGTGCACACTGGCACACGGTGTAGAAATTTCGGTTGCCCTACTGAAATATAAACGGCTCTCTCATCGGAAGCGTACACATATTTTGCTATTTACGCAGCATCATAATAACCCAAGGAGTCTGCACCGAAAAAGTGCAAACCACAATAACAAGAGATAGAGAGAGAGAGAGAGAGAGTGAGAGAGTTGACAGTCTTTGAATTGTAACAGCAACTCTTCTACATCGAACTTTCTCTCTCTCTCTCTCTCCACCACAGCAATTCTTATTTTATTTTTGTTCAAATTTTAATTTATAATCCTGCCTCAACGATGCCACTTCATGGGTGGTGTTCAGCCCACGACCACAGAACAAGTGTGTACAAGAGAATCGCTCCAGCACTTAAAGTCCGTTTCTGTTTGGAAATTTTGTAAAGATTGTTATCGGGTTTGTTTTGTTTTCTGCCCTAAACTTAATGTTTCAGCTCATAATTAATCATTTCTTTTCTTCGGAGCTGAAGTATTTTATGTATTTATTCTGTTAAAAAAATGACGGACCACGTCGAAGTGGTCCAAGACGTTTAACTGCCACATAAAAAGAAATTACAAGAAGTTTCAGTGTATTTATTTATTTTTTTTTTCTTTTTCTTTATTCGTTCAACATTTGATGGAATGTAAGGAACATGTTTTTCAAATCACCAAAATATCTTCAAAAGTTGTTGTGGCATTTTGAAAATGTGTTTATTTTGTATTTCTACAAAGATTTTCCTTGCAACTCAAAACAAAATAAAAAATCAACAGAGTTTTTTATTGCTGAAAAAAAAATAGTTTTAATGCATGACAGTCTTGCCGCATGGCCGTTGCAGTGGCTTTCTGTTCAGCTCTATTCTTTCTCTACTGCGACTGCTGATGCTGTTGTTGGTGCTGCTGTAGCCGGTTGCCAACTAAACAACACATTAACAATTCACTCCATTAGAGTTGCAATTGTAAAAATGTGTTTGCCAGCTTAAGTTGATGTTTTCTTTTGTATAATTTTTATTTTTTATTTATTTATTTAGTGTTTTGTTAACTGCACAACATATTTCCGTTAACCTTTTGACCCAGCTGCTGTACGAGGATGTGACGAGAAGGTTTTTAACGATGGCAACGAGACTATGAAGAGAAAAGTTCCTAGTTCGACCTGTTAATCTAACCTTAATTTGAACCCTATGATTGTCTCCACTGTTGCATCAGACATTAAATATGGAGCAGATTTTGATCTGAAATTAAAAGTTATTTCAATTAATTTATCAATCAAGGAGTTAAATCTACAACGAATTTTTAAAAGGCAATATATTTAAAAGGTACCTTTTTTAGAAAGTACTTTTGCAAAGGTACTATTTTTAAAAAGTAAATTTTTTAAATACTTTTGCACAGTTTCTTTTTTAAAAAAGTATTTTTTTTTAAATATATTTGCCCAGTTTCTGCTTTTAAAGGGTAAATTTTTTAAAAGGTACTTTTACAAAGGTACTAGTTTTCTAAAAGTACTTTTGCTAAGGTAACATTTTTTTAACATTACACTTTTCTAAAAAACTGTTGCACAGTTTCTCTTTTTAAAAAGTATATTTTTGTTTATAATTTTTTTGCAGTTTCTATTTTTAAATGGTACGTTTTTTAAAAGGTACTTTTACAAAGGTACGATTTTTCTAAAGGTACTATTTATAAAAATTACACTTTTTTCATATTCTTTTGTTCAGTTTCTACTTTTAAAAGGTATGTTTGGTACTATTTTGAGAAGGTATGTTTTTTAAAATGTACTTTTACAAAGGTACTATTTTCAAAAGGTAGTTTTGCAAAGGTACTATTTATTCAAGGTGCGTTGTTTAAAAGGTACTTTTTCAAGGATACTATTTTCAAAAAGTAGGTACTATTTTTAAAAGGTACTATTGCAATGGTACTTTTGTAAAGGTACTATTTTTAAAAGGTATGCTTTTTAAAAGGTACTTTTACAAGGTTACGATTTTTCTAAAGGTACTTTTGCAAAGGTACACTTTTTGTAAAATTACACTGTTTTAAAATACTTTTGCACAGTTTCTATTTTTAAAAAGTAAATTTTTGTTTCTAATTTTTTTTTTGCAGTTTCTATTTTTAAATGGTACGTTTTTTAAAAGGTACTTTTTCAAAGGTATTATTTTAAAAAATTACTCTTTATTTTTAAAAGGTATGTTTTGGTACTATTTTGAGAAGGTACGTTTTTTAAAATGTACTTTTACAAAGGTACTATTTTTAAAAAGTACCTTCGCAAATGTAATATTTTTAGAAGATACGTTTTTTAAAAGGCACTTTTTCAAGGATACTATTTTTAGAAGAAACTTTTACAAAGGTACTATTTTCAAAAGGTAGTTTTGCAAAGGTACTATTTTTAAAAGGTACTATTGCTAAGGTACTTTTGTAAAAGTACTTTTGCAAAGGTACTATTTTTAAAAGGAATATTTTTTAAAAGGTACTTTTGCAAAGATAATATTATTAAAAAGTTTTTTTTTTAAATGCACTTTCACAAAGGTCCTATTTTTAGGACCGAAAAGGTACTTTTTAGGACCTAAAAGGTACTTTTTTTAAGAACTTTTGCAAAGGTACTATTTTTAAAAAGTACTTTTGCAAAGGTACTATTTTTAAAAAGTACTTTTGCAAAGGTACTACTTTTAAAAGGTACTTTTGCAAAGGTTCGTTGTTTTTTAAAAATACTTTTGCAAATTTCCTTTTTTTTTTTTGAAAATACTTTTGCAAAGGTACTATTTGTAATAGGTACTTTTGCAAGGGCGCTACTTTTTAAAGGGTACTTTTGCAAAGGTACTACTTTTAAAAGGTACTTTTGCAAAGGTCCGTTGTTTTTTAAATATACTTTTGCAAATGTCCGTTGTTTTTTTCGAAAATACTTTTGCAAAGGTACTATTTTTAATAGGTAGTTTTGCAAGGGCGTTACTTTTTAAAGGATCTTTTTGCAAAGGTACGTTGTTTTTTAAAAATACTTTTGCAAAGGTACTAATCACATCCTCAATAAATTTTTTCAAATTGATAGAACAGCATCAGAACACATAGAGAAGTACATTTTAAATGGCCCTCGTGATTTAGCACATGTCTGTGGTCACTGGTCTAGTCTATACAGCAACCGTGTCCCCCATTCTTCTCCTTAAGTCTTCATCCAAATAAATATTTGTGATGTGCGTTTGCATCTTCCATCTGAAGCACTCCTTCTTTTAGTTATTCGTTTCTGTTGTCGTTATTATCCAAAATAAAAAAAAACGTATTCGTATGGTTTTTGGTTAAGCGAAAATTCAAAATCATGGTCATTCACTTGTGTTTTTGTAACCTTAATACATGGACGGACACAAAAGCCATTCGAACTGCTGCAACAACTAGGAAACAAACAAAAAAAAAGCAATAACAAAAAATAAACATTTTTACCATCCATCCATGATTATTTACACAACATTTTATTTTTGTTGTTTTTACAAAAATTGTATTTGTTGTATTTAAAAGTGCGTAAAATCTTATGCCTTCGACGTTTAATGGTGCTTACAGGTAGAACTAACTAACTAACTCACTTACTTACTTACTTAGTAAGTAGTTTAGACATTCTTTTAGTTAATTTTTTGGTTGACTGGTTTTCTGGCTTTTAAAAAGGGGTTCCATCATCAGCTGCGGCGATTGCTGGAATTTTTTAATAATAAATATGGGCTTCAGTACTCAGCAACTTGCCAGGTAACGAATGAGTGGGGGAGCTGGCTAAAGTTGGCCGGATTTTTTTTTGCTATGCTGCTTTATCTTTTTTAAAACTGTAGACAGATGGTGCTGCACAAGCACGTGTAAACCGAAATCGTGATTTCTTGCAGCAACTTTATTTTTGGCAACACTGTTTTTGGCAGCTCAGCTGTTTTCATGTAACATGTGTTACTGTTAAACATGTTCAGTTTGGTCTATAATTTAACCCTGAATTGCCTTAAAAGCGAACAACGTTTTTCGTTACACTGTACAACACAAAAAAAAATAAATAAAAAAAAAATATATAAATTTTAATAGAGGAGACTAAAAAACCCTGTATCGGCGTTTTGAAAGTTTACATCTAAATTTCATTTGAGGAGGGTTAAAGTTTTCCGGCTCTGGCACATTCTTATTGTTAAACGCCATTAGAGATAATGTGACCCTTACATTTTATGTATAAAATGTGTTCAGCAAATTTACGCAAAATATTACGGAGAACATTTTTGCAAAATATGTTAACCCTCTAACTCCTTAAGGTATGGGTATTTTTTGTGCTTCTTTTAAAAAATAGCAAAAAACATCGTTAAAACGGGGATTTAGGAGGTTAAAGTGTTTTGCAAAAATAGTTTCCGTTAATTTTTACTATAGGTCCCCTAAATACCCCAAAAAGGGAAAATTCAATCAGAAAGTCAGAAATAATTGAATTTTATTATTATAATTCCTGATCGGTTAAGGAAGTGTATCTTGCTTATTTTTGGTTGCGTGTTTAAGCAAAATTGCCGTATTTGGAGTCAAGAGCAGCCAGAAGTATTGCAACGACTGTGAATGCATCCGGAAAAATGTACTGTCTGGTGGCGATTATGGACGGGTGGCATCAATTTTCAAAGACGACGAAGCCGGGAACGTTATCGTGCAATGATTAAAGTTTTATTTTTCGAACTTATTAATTTTTTTATTAAGATAAGAATTTTTTATTCAGTCTCAAGTCTGATGATTATAAAAATATTCGAAGTATTCCACTCTTAATAAAATAACTTGAATTTAATAAAAAACTCTTAAAAAATAATTTGCGTACTACAGATTTTAACTTGAGTTTTATTAAAAAACTCTTATCTTAATAATATAATTTTTTTTTTACCAAAATGGATCAGATGGACTTCGCTGACATGTGTTTTCAACAAGACGTTGCCACATGCCACACAGCACGCGAAACAATGGCCCAATTGAATCGAGTATCAATCTCCAAATCCGAGTATTTGGATACGGTCCTGCATATAATGACACCGAAATTGTAATGGTGAGCCAAAAAGGAATATTCCAGATTCTATTTGAATGTCCGTGCATAGTGGGCAGCTACGTAAAATATTTTAACCCTTTAAGACTTCACTTTAGGGGTCCTTTTTGACCCTGTTTTAAAAATTAACAAAAAGAACAGCGATATTACAGATTGGACCAAAACATGATTAGAATAACTAAAAAGAGATTAAAAATCAATTGTGGATTTTATAAATTATTGTAAATTGAAAACTGCTGCTGCTTCTTCAACTTTTTAAAATTTCATTTCGGAAACTCTACATTAAATCCTTTTAACTGATGGCAATGCATCGTTTTTCGCAAAAGAGATTTCGTTGTTAATAATGTTTGCTTTAGTGTGTTTAAGCTTTAAAGATTAATGTTCTACAACCGCCAGGGCGAAAACTATAAGACTGTTTGAGTTCAGCCAATGATTTGTAACTCATAATGAAAATTAAAAAAAAAAAATTTTATATAAAAAATTTTTTAATAACGAATCAAATTGAAGGACAAGTCCAGGCGATTATTTCGCTGCTTGTATTTTGGTTTCAATACAAGTCCGCCCTTGTTTCATCTGTTGGTTTTATTTATTAGTATTTAATAAAAAAAATTTAATCGTTGTTCTAGCTCACTCACTAGTTGCTTATTATCGCAGTGCAACATTTTGTTGCATGCACATTTATTTTCTGGTCAGTATTTAGTTAAATGTGTTTATTTGGTTCTTGAATCATTTCTGCGTTATTTTCCTTTATATATATATTTTTTGCTGTTGTTGTTGTTGTCGTTCTTGGAATAGTAAAAATTATTCAATGTTTAAACGGTTTAGAGCGTTTCTTAATGTTTAAACTAGCAATTGTCCGTATAAAGAAGTTGATTCCTTTTTTTCCAATTCATTTTGTGCTTTAAAACTATTTCTTTTTTCGTAGCTGTTGTAGAATGTTAAAATTTATTTGCCAACATTTCTTAAATAATCTTCTGCTTTATCCCTCAGCCATTAAGAGTACAAACTAGTGTGTGTGTGTGTGTGTGAATGTGTTCGTTTTATTACTAGCGATTGTTGCCTTTAACATGTTCCCAGGTTAACTACTTAACATCATTGTCAATTTACTCCTTTTTAAAAGCGAATGATTAATTGCAACCATTTTCGTTTAAACGGTTAAAAGATTAGAAAAATGTATGTAAACTTATATAGTGTACACGCATACTCATACATATACATACATATGTACATACGTGTAAGCCAGTCCTGTTTAATAAAGTAATTGGAAAAAGTGGTTTGAAATATAGAGATTTAGTTGGCATTTAGTTATTGAAAGATGTCAAGAATTTTAAGTTTAAAAATTACTTAGTGCAATACTAAGTATTTTGGCTACATTGTTGGTGGCTTTATTTTGTGCTGGAAAATCTCATTTAGTTGCAATACTATGTGAAAAAATATTGATTTGTGTTAGTTATAATACAAATTATTAATTTGTAGAAAGTTTTTGATCATTTGAACGTATGTTCGAATTTTCGAACTTAATTTCGAATTTTCGAACTTAACTTCGAATTTTCGAAAATGCTCCCATTATAATTCTACAGTCTATTTATATAAAAATTTTCAATGGCAAGCTGATAATTAAGCTAATAGAATGTGTAAAAGGTTTTCTTGTCTTAAATTGAATTATAAAGACATAAGGATCCAAAAGATGTGTTTAAAGTTAAATAAGTTTTTAATCTTATATCGTAATATTGATTTGTGTTAGTTATAATACAAATTATTAATTTGTAGAAAGTTTTTGATCATTTGAACGTATGTTCGAATTTTCGAACTTAATTTCGAATTTTCGAACTTAACTTCGAATTTTCGAAAATACTTCTATTATATTTCTACAGTCTATTGATATACAAATTTTCAATAGCAAGCTGATAATTAAGCTAATAGAATGTGTAAAAGGTTTTCTTGTCTTAAATTGAATTATAAAGACATAAGAATTGAAAAGATGTATTTAAAGTTAAATAAGTTCTTAATCTTATATCGTAATCAACCTTTATAATTTTGTTAAATTATGTGGTGTTCAGTCTAATAAGAATTTTGAATTTTTTAGGATATAAATATGTCACACATTATTTTGTGGTACTCTTTTAGATATCTTTCTATAATGCAATATTGATGAAGAGCATATCATTTAAAAGGTATTTTTATGGAGATGAGCACAGAATAACTAAAAACAAAAAGTTAAAAAAAAATAAAAAAATAAATTATATAAGATTGAATCATGTTTGTTGTTGTCTTCAAATGTTGTGTAGTGTGACCGGTTAGACTGAATTCCAAGTGATTTGCCTTGATTTGAAGCAGGAAAGAACGAGATAGTCTTGACAGGACTTATGAAGAAAAAGAGAAGATGAGAAGAGAGGGAACTTATTGTAGTCACCCTTTCCTTTTCCTATTATTTTACTTCGCTGGAGAATTTTTGCTACAATACCGGCGAAGGGTGGTTGGTGCTGCTTAGGACATGCTCGGTGTTAGTGCTGTTCAATGACCAGGGGTGCTGCTGCGTAATATGTCTCGAAAGAAAATGCTTTCGAATTACTGTGTTAATAGCATACAGTTTCGAACAGTTTTCTGTTCGAATCGAATTACGCGGTAACCCTCCAGTTCAGTGCCTGCATCGTTCAAACAGGACGAAAAGAATTATCGCAAAGAGATAAGAAAAATTGTATTCCGTCTTTATAACTGCGTGTGGCATCCTTCGTAGTCTGTTACTTCAGTCGATAGCACCTACAATATAAATCTTTAAATAAAACAAATCGGAAAACTTTTGAAAGTTTTTCCCTTAAAATATTAAGAAAGAACAACTGCAGCACATGAAAGAACAAGTATTTTTTTTCTTTTAGTTTAAATACAAATCCAATTTAACCTTTTCAATTTCAATGGCTTTTTGTATTCCAATAGAAACCGTTCATTCAATTAAGTTGTTGGCTTCAACGTTAGTCAGCAAGCGAATATGTTTGCTCCCATTTAGCAAAAGGTTCCCCGAAAAAAAGAACAATTCGTTTTCTTTTACATCTGTTTTAGATTTGTTTTTATTTTTTCTTTTTGGCTCATTTACTTGTGTGGCATTGCATTTAGTTTTTTCTTTTTTTGGCTTTATTTTACTGCCCAGTTTTACTCCCAAGGATCTGCTGCTCGGTATCAGAGATTGTCAAGCAAGATGCACGCGTAGTTTGGCAACAACATGATTCAATCTTAATTTTCCACCACACGGTCGTACGAGTTTTTGGGGGAAGGGAAATAAACGTTAATACATTCTAACTTAAAAAAATAGTTGCAGTTAACAAACAATATCATTCGTTTTGTAGCAAAAACACTTTGTGGCATGTTTGATGTTGTTGCACTCATACGTAGGAGCGAGCATGAGTAACTACCTTGTGCTCGTATTTGGCAAGAAAAAAAATCAAGCGGGCGGCAGTATTTTATTGTATTTTGTTTTTTTTTGCATGATCAAGATGCAAACATAATGAGATTCATTTCTGTTGTTGCCGTTTAATAAAATCGATGATAATGATAATGATGATGACGTTTTTTTGTTGTTGTTTGCTTATTTTAAGATTTAAAATATCTTGTGACTGCAGCAGAAATCTTAGCAAATTTTGCTGTGATTAAGCCAAGAATTACCAACCACAAAAAAAAGAAACTAAATAGCGGCTAATGGTGATTTGAAAAATTAAACGGTTCAAGTAAAAGGTTTGTTTTTGTGCTGGGATTTTATTTCTGTTGGCCATTGTTTAAACATTTTTAGGAGTTTTGTTAACAAAGTGATTTTTTAGCTATTTTTTTTTAATTTTATGCCTCTCGACTGCTTTTGTGTGTTCTATCGCCGACAAACAGTGGCGCTAAAGAAACTGTTTAAAATTTTATTTTATTGAATTTGTGTGCTTGTATTTTTTGTTATTAATATAAAAAAAAATTAATTAATTTTTTTGTTTTTTTTTAAATCATGCACTCCCCGGTAAAAATTTAATTTTTACTAGGGGAACGCATTCGGTATGGATCGAAATTTTTATACAATTTAAATACAAATTTCGATCGATGTTTTGAGTTCGTATGAAGCTCTCCTGACTATTCCTGAGCGGGTGTCACTATGACTGTGTGTGTGTGTAAGTATGTGACCAGTTTACAACTTTTGAACGTTTGGACCGAATCACATTTCAAAGGGTTCTATCAATATTAAATTTGTTGTGAATTATAGTCGTTTCGTATCGGTAGATTTCGAGAAATATCAAGAAAATTTCTTTTTTCGTTTTTAATGCGTTTTTTCTTAATAACATTTAAACGGCTTTAACGATCAATTCCACTTCAATCAATCAGGGGACAAATTACCGCATCGATCGATATCGAATGCCGTAATTGACCCCCCAGTTCCTGACATTAAAAAACCACGTTGATCAGTAGTAAACGGGCTAAAAACGGTTGGTGCGTTTATGCGATATAGTGAATGAAAAAAATTCGAAAAAGTAAAATTTTTTTTAAAAACTCCGTAATTATACTATAACAAATCAATTAGTATTCCTCGATTCTTTTATAGGACTCGAAAAACTACAATTAATCACCGCTAATCACGTGGAAATCGCTTCATTCACTCAAAAGCTATAGCAATTTGAAAATTTAAATAATAATGAAAGCGGGAATTAAAAGAGTGTTACCATCGGTTTGATACAATTCTCGTATGCAATTTCCTAAAAAAATTTTATAAATAAAAACTGTCATAATATCATAAGTAGTGGGGATAATCAAAAATATACATGAGTAGGGATGAGGAAAGTGTAGCGGCTTTCGAAAACAGCCGTTCTGCTCTGCTGATGGAAGTTGAATAATTAAATACCGATGTTGACTATCCCTTGTGCCTGGGAATAATTATCATGTCCTTCGGAATTTAAAACAAATTTTCCAACAATTGCAATACTTACTTACAAATTTTGAGCTAACAATAAGGCTTAAAGTGTTCACATGTACTTAAGGGTAAAAAAAAAACATAAATAAGAGTACAATGAAAATAAATTCTGGAAATGGGACATGAAGAAAATAAACAAACGGCAACCCCGAAATTGAAAGTGTATGTTTCTGTTGTTTCTGTTGAGTTTTGGTGTGTTCAGACGTATCCCACCCAACCCCTTTTTCGGGGTGTTTTTATGATTTGTCAGAATAAGGTAAAAAATATTACTATGAGTGGTAGTTAGAGGGTTAATATATTCTAGAAAAATATTTGCCATAACATTTTTCACAAAGTTGCTGAACACACCCTACACCTCACATGTAAAGAAAACATGGTTTTTATACCGATATACGGAAAAGAAGTGGCCAAAGTTGGGATGATTATTTCGATTTGTCAGTATAAAGTAAAAAAAATATCACTACAAGTGGTAGTTAGAGGGTTAATATGTTGTACAAAAATATGTGGCATAACATTTTCTGCAAAGTTGCTGAACACACCCTACACCTCAGATGTAAAGAAAACATGGTTTTATATAACGATATGTTGCAAGAAGACGCCAAAGTTGGGGTTTTTACGATTTGTTAGAATAAAGTCAAAATATACCGTTATGAGCGGTTGTTAGAGGGTTAATATGTTCTACAAAAATATTTGCCATAACATTTTCCACAAAGTTGCTGAACACACCCTATACTACTGGTATAAAGAAAACATAGTTTTATATAATGATATGTTGCAAGAAATGGGCAAAGTTGGGGTGTTTTTTATAATTTGTTAGAATAAAGTCAAAATATACCGTTATGTGCGGTTGTTAGAGGGTTAATATGTTCTACAAAAATATTTGCCATAGTATTTTCTACAAAATTGCTGAACACACCCTACACCTCAGATGTAAAGAAAAGATAGTTTTATGTAACGATATGCTGCAAGAAGCGGCCAAAGCTGTAAAACTTTGACTGCCTCTAAAAAAAATTTCCTATGTGAATTTACAAAACGCCGACACACTTCTATTTATGTTTGGGCTCCTCTACCAGAATCAATCGTCGAAACCTAGTAATTTTGGAAAAAGTTTGAAATTGTTGTACAGTGTAATCCGATAAAGACGACTTTCGATGCGGCAGGTGAAATTTAATTACATAAAAGGAGACGTTACTAAAATGTCTGACCACATTGAAATTCTTTTAAAATATCCACTTGCTAAAATATTGTCCATCTACGTGTACCACTTAAAAATTATTTCAAATATAAGTTTTTTGCTCCACGGTGCTCCTAAGATGGCTTCTCAATCAATATTTGTTTGGCGGGTTGTTTGGCCATTGTTTTGTATTTGTTAGTTGCGTTGTTTACTTTGTTGCTTTGTTGTTTGCCAGTCTACATGTGTTTTGCTATTGTCGTTTGTTGTTGTTATTATTTCTTTGTTGCAGTTGCTGCGGCTGCTGCTGTTTCTTTCGTAAAAGCTAATAGCTTTCTAATGATGTACTTGTTACATTTAATCATTGTCTAATGTTGTACGAGTATGTTGTTGTCTTCCCCATTTTGCTGCTGCTCTTATTGTTGTTGTTGTTCTTGTTACATATTGTCCTGTTGTGTTTTATGGCTCTTTTAATGTCGCTCATACATTTTTAGTCTTATTGTTGCTGCAACATGTTGCATTTTTTGTCGCTGACTGAAACGCTGTTGTTGTTTTTGCCTTTTGGTTGGTTGTTGCCTGTCAATTTGCCTTGTTAAGCTTTAAATAACTTTTTTTGTTTGTTTGTTGGTTTTTTCTAAATTGTTATAATTTTTGTTATTGTTGCTACTGATTTTTTTTTTCATATTGTTTTCCCATTGCCCTCTATTTTTAATAAATTAAAAATTTCATTGTTATTTAATTTAGTTGGCGTGCTTGTTGTTGTTGTTGTTGCATGGAAGCACTTTGCTGTTGCTCATTCAGTTGTTGTTAGTTTTGTTGTTGTTCAATTTTTATTAGTTGTTATCGTGTGCGGTATCAAAAGCAAAATCTTTAAGATTAAGTTGTCAATTTTCGTTAGAAGGAAAAAGAAGCACCGGAGTGCTGCTGCTAAATTGCTTTATGTTGTTAAGCATTCCTTTGCTGCTGCTGCTGCTGTTGTTTTGTGGGGCACAAATTACTGTGTGTGGTTTATTTATTTAATATGTCTTTAATGAGGTTTTAATTTTTTGTGTCGTTTGTTGTGGCTTCTGTTTTCCTCATTTTTAATTAAGTTGCTCGAATGTTGTGGCTGCTTGTTTCTATTGAAAAGTTGCATGTTTTTCAGTTTTTCCTACAGTTTTTTTTCATATGGATTTTTCATAATAAATTTATCTCTTGTTATTTTTAGCTATTATTTTGTTATTTATACTGATCAGTTCTGTATTTTATTTGTGAGGAAAAAAAATTGTCATGGGAATTCGATGAAAAAGTGTAGTAAAATGTAGTTAATTTTTGAGGTGAATGACATGAGTTAAAAACGCCAGAAAAGGTTTTATTTAAATTTATTTAATAGAATGCAATAAAGTGTTTTGTTATGATTTCTGCTCAGAAGTAGAAACAAATATTTACAAAACTTTATTTATTTTAATGAGATTACATCTAAGCAAACTTTGTAATAAAACCCTTTTATGAAAATGTAAATATTGCAAAATTTTATCGGGATAAAAGTATTGCAATGAAAAATTTTATCCGCCACAAAATTACCTATTAAAATACTTTATCCCCATGGAAAATGTCTATAGAAAAACGATCAAAATCCAACATTTCTATTGAAAAACTTTATCAATATAAAAATTTTTTATACACAAATTTTATCCGAATAAAAAAATTTCTCTTGATTTGAACTGAATGAAAATGTTACAATAAAAAATTTTATCCGAATAACCATTTTCTGTTGAAATTTCCTTTTTTTGGAATTCTTATTTGAATATAAGTTTTTCATTTATTAATTTTCCTTTGAAAGGAAATCAAAATTTGCCGTTAGAAAATGTTATCCAACTCTAAATTTCCCGTTACAAATTTTATCCGACACAAAATTTTCGGTTGAAACATTTTACGACAGAAAATTTCCCGTTGAAAATTTTATTCGAATAAAAATTTTCGTTATCAAAATATTATCGGCATAAGATTTTTTTATTAAAAAATTTTATCTGGCTAAAAATTTTCTATGGAAGATTTTTATCAGAATAAAAATTTTCTATTACAAATTCTTGATTGGATAAAAATTTTCTTTTCAGAAATTTTCCATTTGTTTATCCGAATAAAAATTTTAAGCTGAAAAATTTTATCCGAATAAAAGTATTCTATTGTAAAATTTTATCCGAATAAACATTTTTAGTTGAAAAATTATGCATGTGAAAATATATGTATGTAAATTTATATTAGCGAAGACGCAACCGAAAATTTTGAAAAATTTTATCCGAATAAAAATTTTCTACTGAAAAATTTTATCCGAATAAAAATTTTCTATTGAAAAATGCTATCCGAATAATAATTTTCTCTGAAAAATTTCATTGGAATAAATGTTTTATCCGAATAAAACTTTTCTGCTGAAAAATTTTATCCGAATAATAATTTTCTTTGAAAAATTTTATTCGAATAAAAATTTTCTATTGAAACACTTTATCCGAAAAAATTTTCTATTGAAAAACTTTGTCCGAATAATAATTTTCTCTGGAAAATTTTATTCGAATAAAAATTTTCTTCTCGCAAATTTTATCCGAATAAAAATTTTCTACTTCAAAATTTTATCCGAATAAAAATTTTCTACTGAAAAATTTTATCCGAGTAAAAACTTTCTACTAAAAAATTTTGTCCGAATAAAAATTTTCTACTGAAAAATTTTATCCGAATAACAATTTTCTACTCGCAAATTTTATCCGAATAAAAATTTTTTACTGAAAAATTTTATACGAATAAACATTTTCTACTGAAAGATTTTTTCCGAATAAAAATTTTCTACTGAAAAGTTTTATCCGAATAAAAATTTTCTACTGAAAAGTTTTATCCGAATAAAAATTTTCTACTGAAAAGTTTTATCCGAATAAAAATTTTCTACTGAAAAATTTTATCCGAATAAATATGTTCTGCTGAAAAACTTTATTCGAATAAAAATTTTCTACTAAAAAATTTTATCCGAAAAAAAATTTTCTATTGAAAAATATTTTTCCGAAAAACTTTTTTTATTAAAAAATATGTTTCTATTGAAAAATATTTTTCTGAAAAAAATTTTTCTATTGAAAAATTTTATACGAATTAAAATTTTCTATGAGAGATTTTATCCCAATGAAAAAATTCGATTTAAAATTTTTATAGGAAAGCAATTTCTCTATTCTATTCCAAACGCAAGCGATCTATTGACAAATTTTATTGAATGGAATTTGAATATTTTAATTTCCGATATAGTGAAAGAGTATGTTTTTGATAAAAGTAATGAAACCAAAAAAAATCTTGCAACTTTTTCTTAGAGAAAGAGAACGCTTCGTATGCTCTTTTGTATTAAATAAATAGATATTATTAAAAAAAAGCAGAAATAGCTTGGCAATATCTAATTTTTATTTAAATTTTAACATTAAGACCTCACAGTATGTGCAACTAAAAGCATAGTAAAAGCGATAAAACATTCAGATTTATCATAAAATATTGCAGCAATTATCAAAATTACAAAACGACTAAAAATGGAAGGAAAACACCCTCAAAAATATCAAACAAAAGTCACACACTTAAATTATAAAAAAAAGACACATACAAAAAACAGTCACAATAAAATTACAATTGATATGCAAATTAAAGCTACACACAATATGATGAACAACATTTTAATACGCTTTGCTGTAACAAGAATCAAGCAAAAGGCATTAAAAGTTTTTGGTTAAGAAAAAAGAAAATGAGGGCGTGGGTTAATGCAAATGTAAACATTTCATTTCCAACCAAAAAATATTATAATTTCCTGGCTCAAACAACAACAACAACAAAAAGCTAATATATGCACAATATTTCGAAAAAAAAAAACAAGATTTCGTCATAGAGTTTTATGATTAAATTTATAGAAAAGCAAAAATAATTCAATTCAAAGCAAAACTAAATTTGGTGAAGGCAAATTTCCACACTTTATTTTTCAACGTGGGGACCTGTTGTCAATAAATGCCACAGGAATATTGTCAAGACAACTTTGAAAGCAACGATGAACTACGAACTCTGAATCCCTCTCTCTCTCTCTCTCCTAACCCCCGTGCTCTCATTTTATTTGTTTAAGGTGACAGTTACAAAGTAACGGTTTAATAGAAATGAAGTTGCCACACTAAAGTTACAAAAAAAAGGTAATAAAATGAAAAATCATGCTTTGATGCACTATATAAATAGTAAACAGGTTGCACAGTGGGGTAGATGTTTGATATTCATATACTGAAATTTAAATGAAATCTACAAATTTCATATATCAAACATCTATTTATTTTTTTTGTTAAAATTGGCGGTAATTACAAAAAAAAAATATATTAAAAAAAGGTACATCGTTTTTCTCCTTCAAAATTTGCTGCTTTGTAAAGAAAATCAACACGAATTTCTTTCGGTTATTAAAATATTAACAATTTGTCTCTTTTGTGCATAAGAGCACGATCTAACGGACGAGCGGATTTGACGTAGAGATGGCGCCAGTGGTTTGAGGAAAAATACTTTTGTTCTCCCTCTCTCTAAAATTGCCATAAAAGAAAAAGGAATCACTTTTATTTAATTACTTTAATATCACAAAAAAATTTAAAATTTTCCATCTCTGAAGCAGTTTTTTTTTTGCTTTTTCTAATTTCTAAGACCACTGAACTTTTTTCAAAAAGACCAAATATGTTTAATTTATAAAGGCAAACAATTTTTTTTTCCAGCTGGTTATTTTTATGTACTAAAAGAAGTTTCATTTGTCCAGCCCTGGAATCATATTTATGATTTTGTTTGAGTTGTAAAAATAATTTAATAATTCCAGAAGTATAAAATAAGTTTAATAAAAATAATTTGTTTTTAATTTTCCAGCTCTGGAACTATGTTTTTAACTTTTCCAATTTCTAATACCAACGAATTTCTTTAAAAAAATCCAAATATGTTTAATATATAAACAAAATGAAACATTTGTTGTAGTTGATTAATTTTCAGTACCAAAAAAAGCTTCAATTGTCCAACCCTGGAATAGTGTGCTTCATTTTGTTTGAGTTTTAATAGCAATTTAATTACTGCTGAGGTATAAAATAGGTTTGATAAAAAAAAAATTTTTAAATAAAAAAAATTTAAATAAAAAAATTTTTTTTTTGTACCAAAAATAAGTTTCAAATTTCCAACTCTGGAAACGTATTTTGGCTTTTGCTGATTTTTTGAATAGCCATCTTTTTAGGACTATTTTCAAGACATAAGCCCGAAATTGAATCCTCTAACTTTTCTTTGGGGGTTCGGAAAACCGATTTTGAGTACAAACAGGCGAACATGGCTTCTGCGACTTATCGATTTATGTTTACTTTATGCCAGTAGTGAAATAAGTTCTTTATTTTTTCACAAACAAATGTGCATGAGAAATATTAATTTGTTCGCCGAACTTCCAGAACATAAAACAATTTGTTACCAGAAGACCCACTGTGCATTTGGAAGAGGGTGTTGGAGTTCTTCATGTTCATAATCCAACAAAATCCATTAAATGAAAAGGGATTTTTGTGTGTTATATTTTGCTTTTGTGGCATGTGGGTGGCGCTTTGATATGCTTTTGTAATGACGAAAACAAACAAAATGTGCAGAGACAAAAAAGAAAAACAACTTCAAAAAAAGAACAGGCGACAAAGCCAGGTATATAGACGGATGGATGGCTGGATGGATGGATGAATGTGTGTTTGAATGTTTGGCAGCATAAGTCATGCATTTGCCAGCCTTTTTACCTTTTAATATGCATTTACTCCGCCAAGCAATACGAGTGCAAAATCCAAAGTTATAGATGGGAATCTTATAAAAAATATACGAGCTGATGTCGTTTGATAAAACAAACAGCAACAACAACATCATCAATCAGCTTTAAGGAAATTGTTGATGATCAAAAAATGAACAACGACAACAACGTCAACCATCGGCCACATTAACTTCAACAGCAACTGCAATAGAAACACCAATAGCAACAACAAGACTAACATGAGCAACATGTGTTTGTATTCCCATGATATTAATGAAATGTTAAATCTAGCGTAACTGGAACAAGTGGAACCTCCACAATCATCCATAAATGCAAACGGCTAAAGGAGAAGTAAAATTTTCACAAAGACAATGAAGAACAACGACACCAACAAACAAACGGACAAACAGACGAACAAGCGAACAAACCCACAAATGACCAAAAAACAAATTTTAATGCAAATTTTTTTTGAGAAAAAAAGAAATTCGGCTTTTCTTACTTTTTATTGTAAATTTCTTAAGCTAACGGTATTTTGTTTCAAAGGTTTTTCCTTTCTTGCTTGTTGTTGTTGTTGTTGTTGTTGTTGTTGTTGACTTACAGGCACAACTCCTGCTTATAAGCCAAACGAAAACCACGTCCCACATATTCCTCATCACTGCGAAAGGGCAAAATAATTGGTCCCGCCGCGACATCTCTAACTGGTGCATGCATGGTAAAATCTTCATTAGCCGTGCCATCATTGAAACGTTCACCACACAGACGCACCTGATTGATGCCTAAAAAATCATCGGGACAATTGAAAATGCCAGCACCAGCCTGGCCATCCGGCACCAAATCATTTTCAGCTGGCCAGCAAAAAAGAAATGTAAAACAACAAAGAAAAAGAAACAAAAAAAAAAGAAAAAAAGAAAACGTGAGAACCATAAGAAAACTTTTCTGCTCGCGCTCACCTTCATCTTTGTTGACTATTTGAAAATCCAATTGATCGCCACCGCCGCCCAGTTGCTCCATCACATAATTAACGGAGCAATAATCTTTGCCGCGTTGCAAGCAAATCATATAATTTAAATTGTTCTAGAAAAAAAATTTATGCACAATCTAAACAAAAAAAAAAAATAAAGAAACCTCTTACCAAATAAGTGGCCACTTTGTTGTCCACCACTGTCCCATCCATATCATAATTGAATGACTTCACCACACCCTCTGCCTCAGTGTAAAATTGCAAACAACCATCAGGTGCTAAATTCTCCTCCAACTGAAAGCTTTTTAAGGCCACACCAAATTTTAATCATTTCTCTTTTACTTACCTGCGCCAGTTTGATATTAAACGCTCTGGCTCCCGTGGGGACTTTGGCGAAAAATGATAAATAGATTTTTCTATCGGCAGCGTGACCCACATGAACGTAAACTGACAACATTAAATTAAAGCAACATGTTTTAATTCTGTTTTGAGTTAAAAAATATTTATATTAAAAATTTATTTTTAAAAGGCGGAGGAATAAAGGACACTTTGCATTTGTCCAACTCACTCCAAGCACTTATGGTAATATTAGCGAAAATTTGCTTTTATATGTGATTGCAATGCCCTCTGCTTTGTAGTAAAGTTGTAAACAGGTTAACTAAGAAACAAATTTAGGTTGTAAAAAATTTGGTGCAAGGACCTGCCCAACTCCCCTAGAAACACAATTTTCAAATATGTATTTCATCTTCAATTATTAACAGAATGAAGGAAAAATTGCTATCTGGCGCTGAAATTTGATATTAAAATTCTGTAGATGTGGTTGCCTTTCATTTATCGTTTTTCTAAAAAAAAACGTAGTTTTAGCTTCATTTATGATTGTAAGTCCACTGAAAGTCTATAACTATTTGTAAAACGATGCGTTTTAGCTGCGTTGTAAATTTTGTTTCATTCGGCAGAAGCATGTAGGTAGCTCCCATATATCCTTTTTCTGAAAAACTTATTTTTTGCTGCATTTATGATTCGATTGGCGCAAAAATTCATCACAATATCTAAAAACTATGCGTTTTAGACCGGTTGTAAGTTTTGTTTCATTCTGAGCGGTGACATAGGTACTTCTCATATATCCTTTTTCTAAAGAGCCTAATTTGAGCTCCATTTATGATTCGAGTGCGACAAAAATTCATCACAGTATCTAAAAGTATGCGCTTAAGTCCAGTTGTAAATTTCCTTTCATTCGGTGCAAGGATGTGGTTTCCTCCCATATATCCTTTTTTTTAAATTTAATTTTAGCTGCATTTTCAGTTGGAATTCTCTTAAGAATTTACTATTGTTTCTGAAATTGTGCCTTTTTGCTCTATTCTAGATTTGGCTTATTTTGAGGAAGTATGTGGGTACCTCCCATATATCCTTTTTCTAAAAAATCCTAATTTAGGCTGCATTTATAATTGTAGTGCGACAAAAATTCATCACAATATCTAAAACTATGCGTTTTATCCTGGTTGTAAATTTCATTTCAATCGGTGCAAGGATGTGGGTTCCTTCCATATATCCTTTTTTAAAAAACTTTAATTTTAGCTGAATTTTTATTTGGAAAGCTCTAAAAAAATTCATGACAGTATCTTAAACTATGCTTTTTAGCCCGCATGTAAATTTAGTTTCATTCTGAGCGAGGATGTGGGTACTTCACATAGATCCTTTTTCTAAAAAAAACCTATTTTGAGCTGCATTTATAATTCTAGTGCGACAAAAATTCATCACAATATATAAAACTATGCGTTTTATCCTGGTTGTAAATTTCATTTCATTCGGTGCAAGGATGTGGGTTCCTTCCATATATCCTTTTTCTAAAAAACTTAATTTTAGGTGAATTTTTAGTTGGAAAGCTCGAAAAAATTCATGACAGTATCTTAAACTATGCGTTTTAGCCCGCATGTAAATTTAGTTTCATTCTGAGCGAGGATGTGGGTACTTCACATAGATCCTTTTTCTAAAAAAAACTATTTTGAGCTGCATTTATAATTCTAGTGCGACAAAAATTCATCACAATGTCTAACACTATGCGTTTTATCTTGGTTGTAAATTTCATTTCATTCGGTGCAAGGATGTGGGTTCCTTCCATATATCCTTTTTCTAAAAAACTTAATTTTAGGTGAATTTTTAGTTGGAAAGCTCGAAAAAATTCATGACAGTATCTTAAACTATGCGTTCTAGCCCGCATGTAAATTTCGTTTCATTCTGAGCGAGGATGTGGGTACTTCACATATATCCTTTTTCTAAAAAACCTAACTTGAACTGCATTTATGATTTGATTGCGACAATAATTCATCACAATATCTAACACTATGCGTTTTATCCTGGTTGTAAATTTCATTTCATTCGGTGCAAGGTTGTGCGTTCCTCCCATATATCCTTTTTCTAATAATCCTAATTTTAGGTGCATTTATTATTAGAATGCACTGAAAGCTCATAACTAATTGTAGAATTATGCGTTTTAGCCGGATTGTAAATTTCGTTTCATTCGCTGCAAGGATGTGGGTTCCTCCCATATATCCTTTTTCTAAGAAACTTAATTTTAGATGCATTTTTAGTTGGAAAGCTCTTGAAGAATTACAGTTATTACTAGAATTATGCCTTTTTGCTCTATTTTAAATTTTATTTTATTTTATGGAAGGATGTGGCTCCCTCCCATGTATCCTTTTTCTAATAATCCTTATTTTAGGTGCATTTATGATTGGAATGCACTGAAAGCTCATAACTAATTGTAGAATTATGCGTTTTAGCCGGATTGTAAATTTCGTTTCATTCGCTGCAAGGATGTGGGTCCCTCCCATATATCCTTTTTCTAAGAAACTTAATTTTAGATGCATTTTTAGTTGGAAAGCTCTTAAACAATTTTCAGTTATTACTAGAATTATGCCTTTTTGCTCTATTTTAAATTTTATTTTATTTTATGGAAGGATGTGGCTCCCTCCCATGTATCCTTTTTCTAATAATCCTAATTTTAGGTGCATTTATTATTAGAATGCACTGAAAGCTTATAACTAATTGTAAAATTATGCGTTTTTGCCGGGTTGTAAATTTCCTTTCATTCGCTGCAAGGATGTGGGTTCCTGCCATATATCCTTTTTATGAAAAACTTGATGTAAATCCATAAAGAACAAACTATTATAGCATTTTTTCTGTTATTATTTTGTGCAATTCTTAACCTGCTCTAGAAAATTAAATGTTGCCCTTATCTTCCATACAAACATGTTGCTAAACAAATGTTTGTATACATACTAAACTTCTACAATAGCTACAGGAAATATTCTACTTTTATATTTGAACTCAGTGCAAACTTACTGTGCTGCCCAGTGTTTATGCCACACAAAACTGGAACTACAAAATTTATATTTTGCCCCGAAACAATAAATTGATCTTCTTCACAGTTGCCATCGGTGGGACGATTCAGCTGCAATTGTTATAAACGAAAATAATAAATCCGCCAAATGTTATCTGCACCAACCTCAAACATAAGAAAGTCCAGTCTCAGTTGCTGCACATTCTTGCGCAAATTAATTATCAGCACACAAATCATCATATCCCGTACCGGCTGTGGATAATTGGGACTCTCAAAGTAGGCCACCGATTGTCCGATGGTATCCCCGCAGCCAGTTAAAACTAAACGAAAGCGAAAAGATAATAAACATCTTGATATGTTAGAGTAGCTGGTTAACTCACAGATGCAGCAAACTCCCAGACCTTCGCCGCAACGCTCTGTGGAAATGCCACCCAAACTCTTGCACTCAAAGTCATGATAACAAATACCCTCCATGTAACGTATGTCGGCCATGTTTACCGAACATTTTGTATTGGCAAACTTGATGACTTCGAAGAGACTGAGAAAGCCTTTACTTTTGGTCTTCTCTTTGGGGTTTATGGGTGCTTGTTTCTGTATCAGATTCACTTGGGACGGCTCACTGTAGACAAACAGATTTTTCAGTTTATCCACCAAATTAATGGGAAAAGGACTCGAGGGTTTCATAATGGTGCTAAGCGTTGTAAAAGGTTTCGGTGGCCTAGAAGTGGTAGATGATGATGATGATGATGATGTTACACTTTCCATGGTGGCCATAGTGTTCGGTGGTTCAGTATCAGTGCCGGGAGTTGCTGTTTCGGTAGCAGGAATTGTTGCTTCAGGCGTATTAGTGGTTGTAGGTTCTTGGGTCGTAGGTTCTTCTGGCATTGTTGTCACCGCACTCATGCTGGTGGTCAGCACTTCCATTGTGGTTGGTATTTCCTGCTGCTGTTGTTGTTGCTGTTGCGGAAACTTGTGCCAAAAGAAACGTGGCACTGGATTGCCTGGTTGAAATCTCCATTTATACGGATGATCATAGACTTCATATGAACTTTTTGTGATCTTTTTGAATTCAACACTTGCCTCTGTGGTCACTTGCCCCTCATCCCGCCACTCATTTGTCTTAAATCTGCCCAGCGTTATAAAACTATTGCGGTAGGAACAGGTCACATATTGCATTCGGTATGCAAGTGTTAATGCAACAATTAACGACACTTTGCAGCGCCTTGTTAACGTCGTCATTATTGAGAGAAGTATTGGCATCAACTGTCGTTTGGTTGTCTTCAATCTTGTCGGTGCACCAACAGTTTGATGCTAGAAAAAATTAAAAAATTTCTTTTTCATTTGTCACAATTAGAGCATTAATTGTCGGTTGGTGAAGAGTTGGTTCGGTAACCAAGTAGTCTCAGGTGTAATGTAACCTTCACTAGTTGCTATCGTTTTTTGTCTGCAGAAGATGCATTTCTTTTATTTCTTAATACTCGTATTATATTGTTTATTTTTCCATGTTGTGGTCATGGTTATATGATTGTTATCATTGCTGTCTGTTCGTTTAATACGTCTGTTGTCGCAGACACTGTTGCCAAGATGCCAAGCAAGCTGTTGTCTAAAAGTTTATAATATTAGAATACTAACTTGTAGACCATATTTGGTTTAAATTTATATTTCCATTAGGAAAATGTCCGGCAACATGATTCTTACCATTTGCAACATTTTTCTAATGCAACATATGTTTACACTTTTTGTATAGAATATTTTGCCATTGAACTACCGATTGGGGCCACCCGACCGGTGTTACAATTTTCTTAAGGGAAGATTATGCCACCCTGGTGGGGCTATAATTATCGTAAAGAAAAATTAGTCCATCCAGGCGGTGCTATAATTTTCGTAAAGAAAAATTTGGCCACCTCAGCGGGGCCATATATTTTGTAAAACAAAACTTTTGCTCCCGTTTTGACAAAAGTTTTCTTAAGGTAAAATTTTGCCTCCTGAATGGGACAAACTTTTTCTTAAAGAAAAATTTTAACACCCGGACCATAATGTATTTTTTTTTAAGATAACACTTTTCCACCCTTGCGGGGTTGCACTTTTCTTAATGAAACATTTTTCGGGGCTACATATTTTTTTGCAGAAAAATTTGTCCTGCCTGGTGCGGTTACAATTTTCTTAAGAAAAAAGATTGCCAACCAGGAGGGCCACCTTTTTCTTAAAAGAAAATTTTTCCCCTCGTCCGGGCAACATTTTTCATTGGGAACAATTTTTCCACGCGGGCAGGGCTACATTTTTCTTTAGGATATATATTGTTATCCGTGTGGGTTAACATTTATCTTAAGGAAAAGTTTTGCCTCCGGGACGGGCATTCTTTTCTTAAGGAAAAATTTTGCCTCCCGGACGGGCAACATTATTCATTAAAAAAAATTTGGCCACCTGGTAGGGGCTACATTTTTCTTGAAAACATAATTTTGTACGCGGGCGGTGCTACATTTTTCTTAAGGAAAAATTTTGCCACCCGGGCGGTGCTACATTTTTCTTAGGGAAAAGTTTTGCCACTCGGGCGGTGCTACATTTTTCTTAAGAAAAAGTTTAGCCTCCGGTACGGGCATTATTTTTCTTAAGGAAACATTTTTGCTACTCGGGCGTTGCTACATTTTTCTTGAAAAAATTATTTTCTACGAGGTCGTGCTACATTTTTCTTAAGGAAAAATTTTGCCACCCGGGCCGTGCTACATTTTTCACAAGAAAACATTTGGTCGCCTGGTCGGGCTACATTTTTCTTAAGGAAAAAATTTTACCAACC
Organism: Linnaemya tessellans; assembly: GCA_951800035.1. Classification (NCBI taxonomy): domain Eukaryota; kingdom Metazoa; phylum Arthropoda; class Insecta; order Diptera; family Tachinidae; genus Linnaemya; species Linnaemya tessellans. Next base: position 13,574,384 of record OX637532.1, on the reverse strand, counting down.
GGACGGTGCTACATTTTTCTTAAGGAAAAATTTGGTCACGCGGGCGCTGCTACATTTTTCATAACAAAAAATTTGGTCACCCGGTCGGGGCTACATTTTTCTTAAGGAAAAAATTTTAACACCCGGGCGGTGCTACACTTTTCTTAAGGAAAAATTTAGCCACGCGGGCGCTGCTACATATTTCACAAGAAAAAAATTGGTCACCCGATCGATGCTACATTTTTCTTAAAGAACGGGGCTACATTTTTCTTTAGGATATATATTGTTATCCGTGTGGGTTAACATTTATCTTAAGGAAAAGTTTTGCCTCCGGGACGGGCATTCTTTTTCTTAAGGAAAAATTGTGCCTCCCGGACGGGCAACATTATTCATTAAAAAAATTTGGCCACCTGGTAGGGGCTACATTTTTCTTGAAAAAATAATTTTGTACTCGGGCGGTGCTACATTTTTCTTAAGGAAATATTTTGCCACGCGTTTGGTGCTACATTTTTCTTAAGGAAACGTTTTGCCTCCGGGACGGGCATTATTTTTCTTAAGGAAAAATTTTTGCCACTCGGGCGGTGCTACATTTTTCGTGAAAAAATAATTTTGTTCGCGGGCGGTGCTACATTTTTCTTAAGGAAATATTTTGCCACCCGGGCGGTGCTACATTTTTCACAAGGAAACATTTGGTCACCCGGTCGGGCTACATTTTTCTTAAGGAAAAAATTTTACCAACCGGGCGGTGCTACATTTTTCTTAAGGAAAAATTTGGTCACCCGGTCGGGGATACATTTTTCTTAAGGAACAATTTTGCCACGCGGGCGCTGCTACATTTTTCACAAGAACAAAAATTGGTCACCCGGTCGATGCTACATTTTTCTGAAGGAAACGTTTTGCCTCCCCGACGGTAATATATTTTTCTTCAGCAAAAAATTTTCCACGCGGGCGGGCTTACATTTCGCTTAAGGAAACATTTTGCTTCCCCATCGGGCCCCATTTTACTTAAAAAAATTGTCTCCAGCCGTTCGGGCAGCAGTTTCCTTAAGGAAAAATTTTGTCATCCGACCGGGGATAAATTTTTTTTAGGAAAAAATTTTGCCACGAGGGCGGGCTACATTTTTCTGAATGGAAAATTTTAACAACCGGGCGGAGTAACATTTTTTCTTAAGACAAAATGTCTGCCACACGGACGGGCTTACATTTTTCTTTAGGAAATATTTTGCCAACCGCATGGGGCTACATTTTTCATAAGGAAACATTTTGCCACCCCCCGATTCCTACATTTTTTCTTAACAAAAATGTTGCCCATTTTCTTAAGGACAACATGTTTCTTATGAAATAAGTTGCCACTAGTGATATTTTTCTGATGGAAAAAGATTTGCCATCCGCAAATTTTTTTTCTGTAAAAGAAAATTTCCAACTGCAACTTGTTTCTTAAGAAAAAAACTGCCTCTGGAACAAGATATTTCTTATAAAATAATTTAGCAAAACTCATTATAAAATAAGTGATGGCGGAAGCAGAGTCTAATTTTCAATGCATCGTAAAATAATAAAGCATACTTTTAGGGATGCGACGACACGGATGCAGGTAAAATCTTTCGTATGACATTGACTTATTTTGCTTAAGTAAACATGTTGCTAAGCTTTTAGCTCAGCAACATTCTTTGACAACAATGATTGCTGTATAAAACTCGATCATAAGAGCTTATGTAATTTTTCTGGCAACAAAGTTTCTATTGTAACTATTTTAATGTTTATTTTAAAAATTCCTAAAGAAAAAAAAAATAAACTCCTTGAGTTGTACATCATTTCTTGAACACCAAATGGACACTTGCAGCCAATAATTACAGTAATAATTTTCGATTACAAATTCATGGTTAATTTCAATAACTTCCTGCATCCAGGCAGCAAGACAACAAGACAAACAAAGATTCTAAAGAATATTTTTTATCATTTTAAGTACCATTGGCTTGTGTTTTTTTTTTGTTTGCTGAAAATCTCCAACTTCACTTAATTGACATTTAGTGGACACATGTATGGGATGTTAGAAAGCGAATGAATACGTTCTGTTCATCGAAGCAGTAAAATTGTTAGTAGATGTTGGTTACAGTTGTTGTTGTTGTTGCTGCTGCTGCTGCAGTAAAAAGAAGTTTGATGAACCTCATTGCGATCAAGATTATCGTATAATGATATTTGAAAAATACAAAACGAATCGCAGAATATGTGTCTTAACATTATGACTGCCTTTAAAAGCTGCAGACGGAGTGAAGAAAATAAAAATAAAAAAAAAATAAAATAAAAAAATTTAAAAGAAGTTGGCAAGAAAATCTCCCAATAACGTATTGTATTTTTGTCGATTGTTGTTGTCATCTGTGCGTTGAAATTTTCGGCTTTTGCAAGTACTTTTTCATTGAAGTGAATTATATACTTCAGAAAATGCGACAGTGTGATCGATCATGTGGTCCTTTGGTGTGTTTGGAGAACTATTTAGACTTTTAAATTTAATGCTTTCTTTTTCTTGTTTCTATTGAAAACATTTTAATTATTTTTCTTGTTTCTTCAAAAAAAAAAAAAAATCGTTTATTAAAAATCTTAAAATATTTTCCTTTAAAATGATCACTTTTACTTCTCTTGTAGTGTCCCGAGAATTCGTGTTCGACCAAATAAAAACAAATTATAAACACTCCTGTTGCATGTTCAAGTCATGTTGTTGTCTTTTGGCTGGCAGTAGCCAACAATCGCAATAAAATACAAAAGGTAAAATATTTCCAAACAGTCCGTCCGTTCGCTCGTCCGTCCGTCTGTCTGTCTCTGTAAGTTGTTGCAGCATTTGGATGTTTGAATATTATTTGTTCGTTGAATGTTCGTTTCATATAATTGATGGCTTCTAACCTAATAACGGTGTACTTAACTCTTGTTCTCTTCTATTCAGACGATCATCTGCACTCGGCTCCGCTCCACTCCACTCCACTCCAATCACCAAATCTTGTGCAATGCAACAACAAACGGAAATTTATACAGAAAGAAATGCGTAACTTTTTTTGTTTTCCCAAATCCAACATTTTATTGGTTTCTATCTATTTTTTCTTTCCAGGAAAATTTCCAAAGAATTATTTTTGCGTTTTACAAACAAATTGACATTTGTATGGAAAATGCTTGGCTATTTATTTTATCCCAAGAAATATTGTTTTTAAGGAATTACACACATTTGTAAGGCTACGGTCACACTCAATAAGGCTTTAGAAATTTTTGAAAAAGTATAAAATTGCCTGTAGAAAAATTCTTGCAAACAACTTTTTCTATTGGAAAAATTCTTCAGAGCAATTTTTTTTCAACAGAAAAAAATTCTTCAGAGCAATTTTTTTTTTTACAGAAAAAAATTCTTCAGAGCAAATTTTTTTCTACAGAAAAAAATTCTTCAGTGAAAATTTTTTCTACAGAAAAAAATTCTTCAGAGCAAATTTTTTTCTACAGAAAAAAATTCTTCAGAGCAAATTATTTTCTACAGAAAAAAATTTTTCAGAGCAAATATTTTTCTACAGAAAAAAATTCTTCACAGCAAATATTTTTGGTAACAGAAAAAAATTTTTCAGAGCAAATTTTTTTTATAGAAAAATTTTTCAGGGCAAATTTGTTTCTATAGAAAAAATTCTTCAGAGCAAATTTTTTTCTATAGAAAAAATTTTTCAGAGCAAATTTTTTTCGTATAGAAAAAATTGTTCACAACTAATTTTTTTCGTATAGAAAAAATTGTTCTGAACTAATTTTTTTTCGTATAGAAAAAATTGTTCAGAACTAATTTATTTCGTATAGAAAAAATTGTTCAGAACTAATTTTTTTCGTATAGAAAAAATTGTTCAGAACTAATTTTTTTTTCGTATAGAAAAAATTGTTCAGAACTAATTTTTTTTCGTATAGAAAAAATTGTTCAGAACTAATTTTTTTTCATATAGAAAAAATTGTTCAGAACTAATTTTTTTTCGTATAGGAAAAATTGTTCAGAACTAATTTTTTTCGTATAGAAAAAATTGTTCAGAACAAATTTTTTTTTTTCGTATAGAAAAAATTGTTCAGAACTATTTTTTTTTTCGTATAGAAAAAATTGTTCAGAACTCATTTTTTTTCTATAGAAAAAATTATTATTTCTTTCGTTTTGATACAAATTTTTTAATTCCTTTTAATCAATAAATCTCTTAATATATTTGAAATAAATATAAAATTATTTGTTTAAAGTTGTTCACCTGTCGCTGCAGGAGTAACACATACGACTTTCAATTGAAAAGTTTTAAAAAGTTGATTTGGCAACATGTTTTGTTGTTTTTTTTTACTCAGAATTGAAGCAAAAACAACACAAATATTAAAATCGATATGATATAAATGAGATGCCACTTCGATTTTTGTGGGGGAAATAAAATATTTTTTTAATATTGTGAGTTGTATTTAGTTTGACAATATGTGACAAAAAAAAATAAATAACATACGAAACTATCACAAAATTCAAGTGGTTAAAAATGTACAACAACATGTTGCAGCAGTTGCAACAATCACTAGTAGTTTCATGTGCAACATGCATGTGTTGAAACCATAAAGTGACAGGCAACAATATGGAAACTACAACAACAGCAACAGGCAAATGTATTCAAATAAGTGTTCGACTATTAAAACAGCAGGCAGTTTTTTTATTTTATCATTTATTTTTTTCAATTATTATCTAGTCCATAATGCAATTAAAATATTTGTTGCCGATATATTCTTTTTATTTTTCATAAATTTGAATACCTCCCGATGAACTATAAAGAAACGAAGACAAATTAAAACGAAATTAAAATGCCACAACTTACAAAATAGATTTTAATTTGATATTTATTAACAATAAATATGAATGCCACTAAACTTTTGAAAAAGTTGTAAAAAAAGATTTTAATGCTCCTCTTTTTATTTGTCATTTACATATTATCTGGCAGTGCATTAGAAAATCTTATAAAAATGGAATTAAAGCATAATTTATTTAAAAAATAATAACTATAAAAATAATGAATAAATAAAAGTTATAGAGAATTAAGCTGGTTTGGCTGGTGCAGTCGCCTCATCCTCGTCATCCTCTTAATCGAGATGCAGGCAGCATCAATATGATAATGCCTTCTTAACAGTTTCATCTGCAGCAATTGCACCTCGTTTTATTGCATATTTAGCAACAGCAAGAAAACTAAAATATCTGGAAAAAAAACTTCAGCGAATTGATTAAATTTATGCAAATTTGTTGTTTACTTTTGCTCTTCTCTGTTCATCTTGTGTACAGTTTTCTTAAACTAAACCAAAGCCGATTCGTTATTAATTCGTGTTGCGCAAGTTTGCTGCATCCAATAGGAAACTGAGTGTTTTGCGCGGTATTTTGCTTTTAAATTTTTTTATTATTATTATTTTTTTTAATTGTTGGCGTGCATGCAGTGGGGAAAATGTAATTGTCATTACAGGGCGTTGCCAGACACGTTTTTGTTTTTCTGCCTTAATTTGAAGATATTTTTTTTTCGTTTGTTTTATTTTTTACATGAATTCCAAGCGATTATTATTAAAATATATTAAGAAATTATTGAAAAATATCACATATATATAAATATGATATTTGGAGATTATAGGGATTGTCAGTTAGTGATAGAGTAACATTTAATGCTGCAGGTCACAGCAGCTGGCAACGCTAAACGGAAACTCCTGCAATTTTTAAGAACCATGACTGATACAATTCGCTCGGATCACAATAATCGCCAGATTGTAGGTGAACTCTCAAAGCTGCCCTAATATTCGGTTTAAATATAAAGGGTGGGCAAATTTGAGGTTAGAAAGTAAATTGGCTGTCAAATGATGAAATGTCAAAAATGGAAATGACATGGAAATTGACATTTATTTAGCTAAAAGTTGGGAAATTTTAACCATGAAACGCTACATTTTTGAAGAAAGAATTTTAATTGTTAAAATTTAATGTTTGAAAAACTGAACCAAAACAAAGCGTTTCACAACAAAATCATCTTAAGGGATGAGGTCCATTTTCAATGAGGCGTTTATGTAAACAAACAAAATTGTCGCATATGGGGCTCACAAAAGCCACAAACAGTCCTCGATAAATCTTTACATGGAAAGAAAGTGACCGTATGCTGGGGTTTGTGGTCAGGTGGCTTCATTGGCTCGAATTTTTTTTTTTCAAAAATGAGCAGAGAAATGACGTCACCGAGAATTCTGTGTGCTACCAAACCCTGATAACCGATTTTTTTTGTGGCCACAATTAGCTAATGATGACATCAGTGGCGTTTAGTTTCCGCAAGAGGGCGCCACAAGCCATACAGGCGGCCAAACACTTCAGTTATTACATGAGAAATTTCCCACTCGGGTTACCTCTCAATTTTGCAATGCCAAATGGGCCGCCTCGCTTTTTGGTGATTTAACGCCGCTGGATTATTTTCTCTGTGGTCATTAGAAAGACCGGGTTTACATGAACAATCCACAAACAACTGACACTCTGAAACATTAAATTCGGCGCTTCATAGACAAGATAAGCAAAGATTTGTTGCAATATGTGATTAAAAATATTGTCAAAAGTGAGGACGTCCATAGATTTGCTAGAAGTGGACATTTGCCCGGCATCGTATGCCATTTTTAATTCCCATATTTCTACTCTTCATTGTTATCAATGAACTGAGTTTCCCAAAAAGATATATTTGTATTTAAGCCAATTTGCTTCCTAACCTCAATTTTGCCCACCCATTTAAATTGCAATTCCTTTACATTACAGAGCAGTCCAAATTACTTATCTACTTTTAATTAGTTGAGGTATTCTAAAAGAGTGTTATGAAAGTAATTTTTTTTCTAATTCAGACTAGCACTCAGAGGATGTTTCCTAGTTATGCAGTGCATTGCGTCGGAACTAGAAAGTGGGGAATGGAATTGGGAGGACAGATGAAGAAAGATTCAAGAAAAAAATTGTATATATAATCACCCCTATCGTTCACATGAAATTTTCATGCCACTCGAAGGGAAGAATGGTATCGTGAATCTCCCGTGAGATATTATTCCCGCTATCAGTTCTCAGTGAATGCAAAAAAAGAGAAGAAGCCGAAAACAACATGAAAAATCAAAGAATTTGTGTAGAAAAATTTCAGTTTATGCAATAATTTAAAAAAAATTTTAAAAAAGTTTCACTAAATATTTAGTTGTGAAATAATTTGGATACATTTTCAAAAGCAGACAAAAGAAATTAAAAATATTCTTAATCTTTAGAATTGGAGCAACAAGTTTTACAAAGGCGCGGGCAATTGATTTGTTGCAAAAAATATAAGTTTGTAGCTTATTAACGGGTCTTGCCACTAAAAGAAAATTTGCAAACTCTAATATTCGAATAATAATAGAAAATACTTACATTTTCTACTTTATTCCCCACTAAAAACTCAGTGATTAACTTAAAGGGAAAAGTGAAAAAACTCGCAGAAAAAAAATCATTCACGATCAGGGGCATTTAATTTTAGCGTGAAATCATTTACTGGGAATTTTTTCATGATTGGAATTTTAGGGAAAAGGGAAAAATTTCGAGGAAAAAATTGTTCGTGATGGGGGTGAATTTTGGTTCGTTTTGCACAAGATTTTACTTACGAGTATTTCGTTTATAAAATTTTTTTCACGATTTCGCAGTAGGATCTATCTTATATTAAGTGGCGTCACACGAAATCCTGATTAGGACATTCTTTTTTTGGGAACACCGTCACACACGAAGACACTCACTCACCTGCAATTTATTTATTTTTGCCAACGCAATTAATTCCGTTCTAATGAAAGTGTTTTATTTAAAATGTTTGAATTGATTTTCAAGAGTTTCTTTTTTCGATGTCATTCTCTATAGAGAGCAACAGAATAAGAGAGTCAAGGCTGTTGTCAGTCTTTGGCAATTCTTTCTTATTGTGTGTGTGTGTGTTTGTTTTTTTACTCAATTGTCTTAAGCACTTGTAATACTTTTAGAATTTTCCACATATTTTGTTCTTCTTCTTCTGTCGTTTTTTTTTTGTCTTGCAACATGATGTCTTGGCAAATTTACAACACCGATGTGCGTATTTACCCTTGATGACCCGGCCACAGACACACGCACCCATAAACAAAGATGACAAGTGATAGAGCAAAATTCTATTTAAGAATATTGTTGACATTTAAGGTCATTAAGTGCACTCTTAATATCTATTTTTTTTTAATATTTCAATACATGCGAGTGTTATTTGTGTTTATTATTATTATTACAATTTTTCTTCAATGGTCTTTTATCTTATTGGCTTTTGTTGATTTGCTGCTTCTTCTTCTTATTCTTCTTCTTCCTCTTGTATTCAGCTTGATAGATGGCGTCTAACATAACATTTGTTTGCATGAATGTGTGCATGGGCAAAAACAATAATACAAACACACAACAGTACAAACACGTTCGCAGAGTAGCCATATTTTTTCTTTTTCTTCCATTTGCTTGCAAGTGTGTGCCAGAGTGCTTTTAATTTATAATTCAATAATTGCGAGGCTGAGAGATTGCAACGTAATACGATAATTATAACGTAATTGAACTGGCACGCACACTCATGTCCACAAGCACTTGCCTCAATACGTCACCAGTTCATGTAAAAATAAAACAAAAGATGTAAAATCAAACAGCAAAAAAGAGAAAATAATAATAATAACAATAACGATGATGCGGTATTATTAATTTGCTAAAAGTCTATTAAAAAACACAAAAGGTTGGGTGGGTCTATTTTAAAAGCCGTGTGCCATCATCGTTAATATGATGATGACTGTGAGTGTGTGTGTGTGTGTGCAAAATGTCAATGATGATAAGATTTCAAGCAAAATATTTTACATTGTATTCTAAATGTGTTTTAAGTTAAAAATAACTTTGATGTTTGACGTAAATATCCACGTAAGACACACACACACGCACACAACTACATACTTACCTATTTGTGTATGTGTTTTTAAGTTCATAAGAATCTTTAATCAAGATAAAACTACAAACAATAAATACTTGACATTTTCTAGAAGACAAAGTTGACATTAAATAATTTTTGAATTTTTAAACTAAATAAAACAATAAATTTTTAAAAATTATAGAATATGGAATAGTGTGCGGCCGATTGCAAACTTTCAGGCCGAACGATAGTACTTTTAAAAATTCAAATAATGTTGAAAAATTTTAGCTATAGAATAGTGTTCGGCCGAATAAAAATTTTCAGGCCGAATCAGAACTTCGGTTAATTTTGTAAAGTCCAACCGAATCCCAACTTTCATTCAATATTAAAAATAGTATATTTGAAAAATTTTAATAATAAATTGTGAAAAATTATAGAATAGTGTCCGACCCATTTAACATTTTCAGGCCGAAGCCGAATCTGAATTTCGGTTAATTTTGCATTCAATCAAAAATAGTACTTTTTATAAATTTGAATAATAAATTTTGAAGAATTATAGATAATAAATAATGTCCGGCCGAATCCGAATTTCGGTTAGTTTTGTAAAGTTCGGCAGAATCCGAATTTTGGTCCTTATATCTTAAAAATAGTATGTAATTTTTAAACAATATATTTCGTACAAACAAAACCCCCAAATTCACAAAATTTACACTTACGAGGTCTGTTCCAAAGACTAGCTGTATATTAATTTGCCTCACAAAATACTTATTAATTCACTAATTTCTACTTGCCCCTTTAAAGAGTCTTCCTGAATACACATGAACCAGCCGAAGCCGAGCTTCGGTTAATTTTGGAAAGTTCGGCCAAATTCGAACTTTGGTCCTTATATTTTAAAAATAATACTTTGTAACAAAATTATTTAAGATTTATTAAAAATTTGGATAATAAATTGTAAAAAATTATAGAATAGTGTCCGGCCGAATTAACATTTTCAGGCCGAAGCCTAATCTGAGTTTTGGTTAATTTTGCTTTCAATCAAAAATAGTACTTTTTATAAATTTGAATAATAAATTTTGAAAAGTTATCGATAATAAATAATGTCCGGCCGAATTTTTAGGCCGAATCCGAAGTTCGGTTAGTTTGGTGAAGTTCGGCCGAAGCCGGGCTTTGGTAATTATATCTTAAAAATAGTCCTTTATAATAAATTTATTTCAGATAAAAAAAATCCATGAATTCACGAGGTCTGTTCCAAAGCTGTGTATTAATTTGTTTTAAAAAGTACTCATTAATACACTAATTTCTACTTGCTCCCTTTAAAGTAGTCACCCTGAATACACCTGGGTCAGCTGCGTCAGGAATTCGGCCGAAGCCGAATTCGAACTTCGGTTAATTATGCAAGAATCGGCCGAATCCGAAATTTGGTCCTTATATCTTAAAAATTGTACTGTTTAACAAAATTGCTTAAGACAAAAAAAATTCACAAAATTTACACTTGCGAGGTCTGTTCCATAAATAAGGTAAATATTAATTTGTTAAAAAATATTCAATTATATATCAATTTCTATTTTGAACCTACCCCCCACCCTTTAAAATAGTCCCCTTCGGTTTTTATCCCATCAATCGTCGCCAAAAGGTGTCCTTTCAACGGCCGTCTTCAATCTACAGGAAACAGGAAAAAGTAGCGGGAGGTCAAATCTTCTAAATAGCATGGCTGAGAAATGATTACGCTGTTGTTTTTAACAAAAAGTTATGACCGAGGGAAGGGGGCATCCTTGTCGGCTATTCTCCTGTTTTGGCGATTTCTTTCGTTGGGGCACATACAAATTTCATTCTTTTTCAAAATCACTTTGTTTTATTTATTAAGTAAAAAGTTATTCAAAAACAAAGTTGCAGTCTTAATTTTGTGACAAATGAGTAAAGGATCGGATAACGATCAACAGATTTTTCTTTCCCTATTGCATACTTTCTCTTTTTACACAAATCTCATTTGTTCTCTATTGCCATCTCCTCCACTCTCTTACTGGTTCACAGTAAAAACAATCTTTTAATTTGAATTATAGAAAATAGGTCATAAATCCACAGTTAAGATCAGTTTACGCATAAATGCACACACGCACACACAAAAATAAATTTACCAATTTGTATTTTTTTTTTTTGGGAAAACTTTTTCTTTCCCAATTCTATTTTTTATTTTGCTGTAGTTTTTAAATTTTGAGGGGAAAATAAATGTTCAAGCAAAATTATTATAAAAAGAAAAACAATTACAAATTTACGAAAAAATTAGAAAGAAGTAGGAACATCATTTATTTCTTCAATCAATTTCGAGTGGATTGTTAGAGTAGAAAGAAATAAACAAACATTTTATTGCTTCTTACGATTTGCGGCATCAACGGCCTAAGACGATCATGATCATGATGATGATGATTACTATGGTAATGAGATTTATTGTGTTTGCAACTAATTCTTCTTCTTAATATACATTTCCTTTCACCTGAAGTAAATAATTTTTCCACATCTTCGTGTAAATGAAGAGAGAAAAAAACACTCACAATGCAAAACGCCAATTTTTTGTAGTTACAGAAAACGTCACACGCACAGTTTTATTTTTTATTTTTGCACAAAAAAGAAAAGTGTTACAAGAGTGAGTTTGTTGCGGCAAGATCGCTGCCAGAATTTGAGGAAATCAAGTGAAACACAAAATAATGTTGTTATATGACGCATCTCTAGTCATTAAAGTCTTAAGAAAATAATATCAGACGGACGCAACTGATAGTGCAGCAGCACTCGTTCCACTATATGAGAGAGTGTTAAAAAAATACTTTTTAATTTCTTCCATGTTCACATCTCACTTGTACATATTCTTGCCTCTTAATACCCATCATGCCACATTCGTTATTGAGTTGTGTTTTGTAAATTGGATTGATTCATGTGCCTTTGGGCACATGTAAGAAAAATATATAATATATAAATAGATAGAAGAAATTCGACTTAAAAAGTTTCATTATAAATTTTAATTCTTAACAATTCTTGCCCCATTGTTTTCTTAATAGGCGAGTTAAATTTTATCCGATTAGCAAAACCTTTCCTAGACTGAAAACAAAACTAATAAAATTTTTCATCAGAAAATTTTTATTCGAATAATTTTTTTCATCAGAAAATTTTTATTCGAATAATTTTTTTCATCAGAAAATTTTTATTCGAATAAATTTTTTCAAAAGAAAATTTTTATTCTAATAAATTTTTTCGAAAGAAAATTTTTATTCGAATAAATTTTTTCCAAAGAAAATTTTTATTCGAATAAATATTTTCGAAAGAACTTTTTCCACAGAAAACTTTTGTGCGAATAGTTTCTTTCCACAGAAAATTTTTATTCGATTAAATTATTTCATTTAAAAATTTTAATTCCAAAAATAGTTTTCCACAGAAAATATTTCTTCCAATAAATTAAAAAAATTATACGAATAAATTTTTTCTAAAGAAAATTTGAACAGAAAATTTTTATTCGATTAAATTATTTCGTTTAAAAATTTTAATTAAAAAAATTGTTTTCCACAGAAAATATTTCTTCTAATAAATTAAAAAAATTATACGAATAAATTTTTTCTACAGAAAATTTGCATTCGAATATATTATTTCCACAGAAAACTTGTATTCGAATACATTTTTTCCATAGAAAACTTTTATTCGAATAAATTTTTGTCACAGAAAACTTGTATTCGAATAAATTTTTCCACAGAAAACTTTAATTCAAATAAATTTTTTCCACGGAAAATTTTCATTCGAATAATATCTTTCCACAGAAAATTTTTATTCGATTAAATTATTTTGTTTAAAAATTTTAATTCAAAAAATTTTTTTCCACAGAAAATATTTCTTCCAATAAATTAAAAAAATTATACGAATAAATTTTTTCTACAGAAAATTTGTATTCGAATAAATTTTTGCCACAGAAAACTTGTATTCGAATACATTTTTTCCATAGAAAACTTTTCTTCGAATAAATTTTTTCCACAGAAAACTTGTATTCAAATAAATTTTTTCCACGGAAAATTTTTATTCGAATAAATTTTCTTTCACAGAAAATTTTTGTTCGATTAATATTTTTGTACAAAATATTTTCCACAGAAAATTTTTATTCGAATAAATTTATTCCACACAAAACTTTTATTCGAATAACTATTTTTGAAGCTTTTTATTCGAGTAAATATTTTTGACAGAAAATTTTTATTCGAGTAAATTATTTCGTTTGAAAAATGTTTATTCCATAAAATTGATAAAAAAGTAATTTTATACGAATAAATTTTTTCCAAAAATATTTTGTGTAGAAAAATATTTTTCACAGAAAATGTTTATTCAAAAAATTTTTATACGACAGAAAAATGTTATTCGAATAAATTTTTTTCACAGACATTTTTTATTCGATTAATAATTTTGCCGCAAAAATTTTTTTTACGCAAAAACTATTTTTTTTAACAAAAAATTTATAGATTACAAATGTTTTATTTGAATAATTTTTTGTTACAGAAAATTTTGTATATAATTTTAGATAGAAATAAATTATAAGAAAAAATATTAAAATTTTTAATTCAAATCGCAATTTGTCAGAGAGAAACTGATATTCAAGATAATATTATTATTAGAAAAAATTTTCAGTGGAATTTGTGTAATAAAATAAGTATTTATACGAATACATATTTTTAAAAGAACATTTTATTTAGATAAAAATAAATTCTTGACTTGTTTAATAGAAAGTTTTGAGATAAACTATTTGGTTGCATAAAATATTTCATAGAAAATTATTGTAAAAAAATATTCACGGCTTAATTCAATATCTTAGCGTTTAATTTCCAATTTCTTAAAGATACTTAAAATTAAAGTTTGAAAAAAAATCCACTTTAATATTCGGAATAGAATGTTACTTTCAACATGTTCCTTGCAAATGCCAAAACAAATTCGTTGTTTAGTGTGGAGAGCAGTAAAAAAGCGAGTCTTGCAACAAAACCAGCAACATTGCAAAAAAAAAATGCTTAAAATTGTTTGTTTTTCACTAAATGACCGGCCATAAACTAAAATTGCGTATGAGAAACTTCTTTTTGTTGTCGTTGTTGTTTATATTCCAACTATTTTTACTACTCCTTTATGGCATGAAGTACTTCATACGTGGTAATCGCCAAATATTGATAGCCAAAGTCTAGTTGGATCATAGTGTTAGTGTCTTGCGGTAACATGATTGTGCACACATGTGCATGCATCATGCAAGACTTTTCTTTATTTTCATTTTATGATTACAACTACATTCTCTTGTATTTTATACGCATAACTTTGGCTTTTTACTTACTTCTTTTTTATTTATTTATTTTTTTTTCTTTTTTTGTTTTTTGTAATTTTTCGCTACGAACAGACAATTTTAAGTTTATGTGTGTTTTCTAACTAATGATTTTTCTAGCGGAGTCACATCATCCCAGCTGATGCAATGCGCCGATAATTAAATGCAACATCTTCTCCATTTCTTATTTAGCTGTTTAATGTTGGAAACATGGTGGTGGAAGAGAAATTAATATTTTATTAAAGGAGAATTTTCGGAGAATTTGACTGCATTTTGTGGTGGCAGGATTTCTGCTCTTGAACTGCAGTGACGGCCAAACAAAATTGTGTGTGAATTTTATTCTATGCGGTTTGACTGAAATATTTGCTTGACAGTGTAGTCGCGATATAGAATCTATTTTATTTTGTCGTCGTTTTTTCTCACATAATTTCAACAGTGTTGCCATACTCCAATTTAATTTCATGCATTTGGAATCGGAACAATTTTATTGCTGTTCTTTTGATAAGTTTTTTCTGTGTTTTTATTAGAGATGGGCCAATCCGTGATTCGTTACACATGATTCAGGTTTAGGTCACGCGTGATTCACATATAAGTCACGCGTGATTCGTGCATAGGTCACGTATGTTTCACGCATAATTAACGCCTTATTTACACATAAGTCACGCGTAATTCGTGCATAAGTCACGCATGATTCACGCATAAGTTACGGGTCATTCACACATAAGTCACGCGTGATTCGAGCATAAGTCAGCCATGATTCACGCATAAGTTACGCGTTATGCACACATAAGTCACGCGTGATTCACGCATAACTCACGTGTGACTCACGCATAAGCTGCTCATTATTCACGCATAAGTCACGCGAGATTCGTGCATAACTCACGTGTGATTCGTGCATAAGCCACGTATGATTGACGCGTAAGTTACGCCTTATTTACACATAAGTCACGCGTAATTTGTGCATAATTCACCCTTGATTCACGCATATGTTACGCGTTATTCACACATAAGTCAAGCGTGATTCGAGCATAAGTCAGGCATGATTCACGCATAAGTTACGCGTTATGCACACATAAGTCACGTGTGCTCCACGCATAAGCTGCTCATTATTCACGCATAAGTCACGCGTGATTCGTGCATAACTCACGTGTGATTCGTGCATAAGCCACGTATGATTGACGGATAAGTTATGCCTTATTTACATATAAGTCACGCGTAATTCGTGCATAAGTCACGCATGATTCACGCATAAGTTACGCGTCATTCACACATAAGTCACGCGTGATTCGAGCATAAGTCAGGCATGATTCACGCATTAGTTACGCGTTATGCATACGTAACTCACGTGTGATTCACGCATAACTCACGTGTGATTCACGCATAACTCACGTGTGATTCACGCATAAGCTGCGCATAAGTTTACACATAATTCACGCATGATAAGTTACGCGGTATCCTCACATAAGTCACGCGTCTGTCACGTGTGATTCACGCATGATGTCACGTGTGAGTGACGCGTTTATCACTCGTGATTATCGTATAGCTCACTCTTGATTCGTGCATAACTCACGCGTAATTCACCCATAAGTCTCGTATAATTCACGCATAAGTCACGCGTGATTCAAGCATAAGTCACGCGTTATTTACGCCTATGGCACGCGTGGATGTCACATTGATAACTCGTGAATCACGCTTATGTCACGCGTGAGTGACACATTTATCACTCGTGATTCACATATAAGCCGGAAGTGAGTGATACATTTGTCACGCGTAAGTGATATGTACAGATTGTGCGTTACACATAAACCACGTGTAAATCATGCATAAGTCAACAGTACATCATGTACAAGTCACTTATAAATCATTCATATGGCACACGTGAAGCATGCGTCACTGATGGAAAAATACCAGGTATGTGACATCTGTAATGCCCTATTTTCTTGGGTGCTTCTATATTTGGCTAATTCATATGGTGGTCTCTGGACTTCTAGGCTATAAAAATTTTTAAAAAATATTTAATTTAGAGAGCCTTTCTATTGTTATTGTGCAGATATAAAATGATCGGCCAAAAAAGGGTTTATGTCCTCACTGTACGTCTATTTTGTTGTGACTTTTTGTCATGACTTGTGTTTTCTGCCCTTAAAATTATTTTTCGTTGTACAACTTTTGGGCTTTCTTTACAACTCGTCAGAGCGCCGCCTCTGTGCCATTAACTATGCAAAATTGTTTATTTATTTGTTTGTTAAGTTTTTATATGGCAATTGAGGTTTTAAGCTTAAACATTTATGACTTTCGAAAAAATTATGCTGCAAAGAAAAAGAAGGAGAAAACAAGAAGAAGAAAAGCAGAATATTACACAGAAAATAAAATGGAACTCCTGATGCCAAATACTACTGATAGTGCATTAATGACTGCGATGATGATGATGATGATGATGATGATGATGACGCTGAGGCATTTGCTTACGCTGCTGCTGGTTTTTTTTAATGATTTTTCTACGTTTTTGCGTTTCTGCGTAAATGTACAGATTGTGCGACATCTTAAGCTTTAAAAACTATTATAATAATGATTGAAAAAAAAAATTAGAAATAAATGAATTGAGTGAATATTTTTCTCTTTCTTTAATTTCAATTTCCCTGGTTACGCTGTTGTTGCTATAAACCGTTATTTATAGATTTTACTGTTGCTTTGTAAGCGACTGAGTTGAAGCAAAAAATAGTTTTTCCACATTTTTCAAGTGTCACCTTTTGTCTGACCATGCGATCGCATCACATTTGAAATGTAAGAAGGTATTATTGTTATTTATAATGAGTAGGAGGGCGGTGGCAAAATTAATAAACTTTTAATTTTAATTAAAACACTTGATTATTTTGAAAAAATTAAAATAAATTTTTTTCTTTATTTGAAAATTTAAATATCTTTCAATATAATCGATCTTTAACTGAATGCGTAATAAAATATCGCACGCACTTCAATTCATTAAGAAAATATAAACTATGGGCATTCTTCTAATAACATATAAAAACATGGTGGCAGCTCTGCGGAGAATCTAACTACAGCTGACTTTACATATTGTACTAAAAAAACAATACGGCAACCCTTATGGTGGATAATACAGCGAAAATTCGCTCACTACAACAAATTCTCTCTCTCTCTCTTCTCATCTTTTCACAATTTCGTTGCCTACGCGTTAAGTAATTCAGCCAACAGCGGACTCAAATATATTAGTTTAGCTAATTCTAGAACCACTTTCGTACATGCAGGAGCATGCACGTAATAATAAATATTTCTACGTTCATCATAATTTCGATTGAATTTTTTGTTTGTTTGTTGTTTTTTTTTCTTTAGTTGAAAGCCTTTTATGGCAAAAGTTTATTACAGTAGCGGGTCACTATGACAACTTTCTATTTGCATGTGACTTGTTGCTTGGCGGTTAGTTGATAATATATATTTTTGTTGTATTGACTGACTGACTACTTCTGGCGTTCGCAGGCAGCACCGCTTCACTAAAGGATTGATGGATGTCATTTGCTTGAGTTTTGAAAAAGATTAAGCAGAGTTTAGCAGACATAAATCATTATGGAAACTTTTGGCTAAATATGAATATGGACGTGCTTCAATCAAATTTTATTTTGATTAATGGAAATGATTTGGAAAATTAAAAACTATTTAACAAATTAATGTAGTAAATTTTTATTTATATATAAATCATGTTAATTGCAAATGCAAAGAAATATAATTGTAGTTGGGCAATTTAAATGCAGAAAAAAACAAGTCTTATATGTCGTACATTCTTTTTTGGTACTATTTTTACGCTTTTTATAGTCTAGAAATATTGATGAAACATTTACGATTTGAAAAGTATTTCTCTGCAGATTTGCACAATATCAATAAGATTCA
Source organism: Linnaemya tessellans (assembly GCA_951800035.1). NCBI lineage: Eukaryota > Metazoa > Arthropoda > Insecta > Diptera > Tachinidae > Linnaemya > Linnaemya tessellans. The sequence continues at coordinate 13,556,252 of OX637532.1, read as the reverse complement.
TAAATTCTATGCAGAAAATGGGTAAAATGGATTTTAAAAAATTTGCTTGCAAACGCATATCAAAATCTTTCTAATTCATAATCACAACACCGAAGAGCACATATAAACATTTGAATATGTGATTAGCCCCAAAATGATTTATTATTTTTTACATAAAAATTATTTATACTTAAGTTACGTTCATACGTATCAAATGTTGACGTAAAAAGCGTAAACACTATTTTTTTACAAACGTTCTTTTTAATAGTTCGTGTAACGACGGAAAACTACAAGACAATATCGATACAAGACAATACCGGTTGCATAATTCATTTCTTATCAAAAGGACACATGCTCATTTTAAAAAGTATTTTCCCAAAATTATAAAAAAATTAAAGCAGAAATTATTGGTTACGCTTATTATCTCACATATTTGATAGTTTTTTAAAATTTAATTTGTTGAATATATAATTTTCATCCACTATTTCTCTGCTTCTTTAAAAGAATATAAAAAAATTTTTAAATATCAACAAAAAAAAAAAAAAAAATTAAAAAAATTAAATAAAAACTCAATTAAATTTAAAAAAATTAAAGAAAAAGAAATTAAATAAAAAAAAAAGAATAAATAAAAAAAAATTAAATAAAAAAAAATGCAAAAAAAATTAGATAAAAAAATTTAAATATAAAAATTAAATATAAAAAATATGATATAAAAAAATAAATAAATATTAAATAAAAAAAATTTAAATTAAAAAAATAATAATAATAAAAAATAAAAACGAATTAAACAAAATATTAAATATATATACATATATATATATATATATATATATATATATATATATATATATATATATATATATATACATATATATATATATAAATATATATATATATACATATATATATATATATATATATATATATATATATATATATATATATACATATATATGTATATATAAAATGAAAAAAAAAATAATAATAAAAAATAGAAACAAATTAAAAAATATATTAAATTAAAAAAAAAAACTATATAAAAAAAATGATATAAGAAAATTAATTAAAAAAAGTTAATTAAATAATTAAAAAAGAAATTAAACAAAAACAAAATTAAATAAAATAATTAAATAAAAAATTAAAAAAATAAAATAAAAAGAAAATAAAATAAAAGAAACATTAAATAAATTAAATAAAAAATAAATTAAACAAACAAATTAAGTTATAAATAAATGAAATAAACAAAATGAATAAAAAAGTTAAATAAAAAATTGTAAATTTAAGAAAAAAATAATAATAATAAAAAATAAAACAAATTAAAAAAAATATTAAATAAAAAAAAATATATATATACAAAAGATGATATAAGAAAATTAATTTAAAAAAAATTAATTAATAAATTACAAACATAAATTAAATAAAAACAAAATTAAATAAAAAAATTAAATAAAAAATTAAAAAAATTAATAAAATAAAAAAATAAAAGAAAAATTAAAAATAAATTAAATAAAAAAACATTAAATAAAAAATAAATTAAATAAAAAATAAATTAAATAAAAAAAATTAAGTTGTAAATAAATTAAATAAAAAAATGAATAAAAAAATTAAATAAAAAAATTACATAAAAAAATTAAATAAAAAATAATTAAATAACAAAAAGTTATATAAAAAAAATATAAAAATTTTAAATAAGCAATAAGTTAAGTAAAAAAATTAAATAAAAATGTTTTTATATTAAATTGAATTAAGATTCTATAGGCTAATTGTTCGAAATTTTTAATTTAAATCTCAGAAAGACATGATAAATATTCCAAGGCACAAAGGCAAGTCAACATCAGTTTTTGTTATTCAACTTACACAGCAGAGCAGAACAGCTGTTTTCGAAAGACGCAACCCTTTCATCATCAGTGCTCATGTGTATTGTGTTTGTCACCACTTATTAGGTGGCTTAGTTGAATGTGATAACAGTTCCTATTTACACAAATTTTATTGTGAAAAAGAATACGGGAACTGTATCAACCTGATGTTAACATGTTATTGTTATAATACCCGTGTTACCGTTTGATTATTTTTCTTCATGTCCCATTTTTCTGAATTTTTTGTTCCATCATACCTAAGTCAAAATTTTGGTTTGAATTTTATACTTAAGTACATGTGAACGTTTTTCCAATTTTTATTATTGGGTAGCTCAAGCCATAGCTTAAATTTGTATGTAGTAAGAATTTTAACGAACATTTATATTGCTATATTAAAAATTCAACTAAGCCACCTAATAAGTGGTGACAAACACAATACACATGAGCACTGATGATGAGAGGGTTGCGTCTTTCGAAAACAGCTGTTCTGCTCTGCTGTGTAAGTTGAATAACAAAAACTGATGTTGACTTGCCTTTGTGCCTTGGAATATTTATCATGTCTTTCTGAGATTTAAATTAAAAATTTCGAACAATTAGCCTATAGGATCTTAATTCAATTTAATATAGCAATATAAAAATGTTCGTTAAAATTCTTACTACATAAAAATGTTTTTAATAAAATAAATTTAATGCACCTCAAATCGATTTAATAGCAATGAAAAATCCGCTATTGTTATGACATCTGATGACCTTGTCAAATAATTGTTTACTTGATTGTAAACACAAACACACACACACGCACACACGAGGAGTTCCTTGCTGCACACGATATCCTTTTTAAGTTCGTTTCCTATTGCCAAAACTCTGTCAATTTATTAAAGTTTTTAATAGTCGACTCGATATTGAGGCAAATATGAAAATGTTGAAACAAATTATTTCTATTTTCTTCATAATAATAAAATGAGTTTTTTGTTGTTTTCTTTTGCAACAGCTTGCTGTTGTTGTTGTTGTTGTTAAGCTTTAATTTTCCTGTGTGCTCAAGTTGGCAGTAATTGAAGGAACAACAAAAAAAATAAAAATATCAAAAGAAAATCCTTGTAGAGTAATAAACCCACTTCAGAACCCACTACACATCCCTGCATCGTGTTGATTTTTAACTATGGAAAATGTTTCCTTTAAGAGCTCTGAGGACAGGCTTAAATGGCGTGATGTTTTTTTTTAACTTGTTATTTCACTTTTAGACTTTCCTTTTTTTTTTGAGTTTTTGCTATATAATTTTTCTTTGTGCAAAATAAAATTAAATGAAAAATTATATTGATGCCATGACATGCTTAAAAGTTTTCCCCTTCCCCTCGGCTGTGGCAACAATACGTGCATGCAGCAAGTGTTCACCTCGCATAAGGACGCCGAACGAATCGACGGTGGCCAAAAACTCCTTTTTTTTAATAAAGTGGGGTAACAAAACTTGAAACAAGAATTTATATTGCAATTTTTAAAAGTTTAAAAACTATTTTCTTTAAAATGAAATTTCTTTTTTGAAATAATATCACAGGAATATTCATAAAAGCGCCTACAAATTGTTCACCCTCCAGTGGCTTCTGCACTTTTTGACCTGCCATTGGCAACATATACTATTGCACACCGTGAGCAAGTGCATACTCGTGTGTGTGTGTGTGTTTGTGTAAATGTTCATAAAAGAGAAATCTTTTAGACAGTGTTTACACTCCCCCCCCTCAACCCTTTCCCAAACTAAAATGTCGTTCAATAATTTTCCACAAGTTATAGAAAATTTCTTGCATTATGTCATGGAATAATAATTGTTCGTTTTTCCTTGGCTGTTCCTTCCGCCTGGCAATTGCTTAATAGGTGTGCGTGTGTGTATGTGTGTGTTTTCGCCTGCACGGTTAGTTCATTACAAGTTATTATTGTTGTTATTAAAAGCAATAATAACAACAACAACAACTTTATTGAGACATTATTGACGGGAATTGGTGTCAAGCATTTGCAATTTGAACGATGTTACGAAAAATGAAGAAGAAGAAGACATAACAATAAAAAGAAGAAGAACTTTTGCTATACAAGTGCAGAGGAGGCACAAGATGTTGTTGTTTTCTTGTTGCAGCGGCATTTCACAAACAAAAGCAATAAAAAATGACAATTACTATTAAAAGGTGGCAAGTACTTAATAGCAACAACGACGACAACAACTACAACAAAGACGCTACTGGCGAGAGAGGGTGAAATTAAATAACAAAAAAAAAGGAAATTTTTTATGAACGAGTTCAAAGTGTAATTTTTTTTTTTGAAATGGAAAAAGCAGGTTAATAATGTTTCTAGTTGCTTTCATTGAAAATAGAAATTTAAAATTAAATTGGCAGACTGAAGTCGAGAACACACTATGGCATTTTGTGCCATCGCCAGGAAGCACAATAGTGTGTCCTAGAGGCAGAATTTCACATTTTTTCTGTATTGCCTCCCAAACTGGGAAATTTCTAAATGACAGCACAAATGCGTTTTGTCAATATGGATTTACGCACATAAATTTTGTATTATTTAAAGCGGAAAAAGATGTGTCTCGTGTTGTGTTTAATTTTTTTCTTAATTAAAGTCTTCAATTAAATGTAATTAAATAAAGTTGGCTTTTGGAAAGATATTGTTTAATTTACGGTGAAATCCAAGTAGAAATGACAGCAATAATCTTGCATATGTTCCTATAAACATAAATATTTTGAATGAAATTAGTCTAATATCAGGGTGCAAATTACAGCAACCGATATCGATCGAAATTTGAATATAAATTATATTGAAATTTCGATCAGTATTGAGTGCAGCAGTTTGGTGCTAGATGGAAATGATTTTAAAAAAATAACATTTATATGAATACAATTATTCAAATACATGTTATTCGAATAAAAGTTTTACGACAAAAAACTATACGACAAAGATAATACGAATAAAAATTGTTAGATTAAAAATTATTCGAATAAAATTTATTCGAATAAAAATTATTCGAATAAAAATTATACAAATAAAACAACGCAAATATAGATTATTACAGCAAAAATTATACGAATAAAAATTATTCGAGTAAAAATTATACGAATAAAAATTATACGAAAAAAATAATACGAATAAAAGTTATTCGAATAAAAATTTTTCGAATAAAAATTAATCGAATAAAAATTATACGAATAAAAACAATGCAAATAAATATTATTCCTGCGAGTGCGAATAAAAATTATTCGAATAGAAATTTTTCGAATAAAAATTATACTAATAAAAAATAAAGAACATTTTTTAACAAAATAAAAGTTATGTGTACACAATTACTCAAGAACAAATTATTCGAATAAGAATTTCGCAATATACGAATAAAAATTGTTCGCGTAAAAATTATGGGAATAAAAATGTTTCGAATAAATACTATACGAATAAAACAAAATAAAAATTATTTAATAAAAATTATGTGTAAATTATTTAATAAAAATTATGTGTAAATAATTATTCAAGTACAAATTATACGAATAAACACATTACGAATAAAAATTATTCGAATAAAAATTATACGAGTACAAAATAATGAAAATTATTCAACAAAATAAAAGTTATGTGTACACAATTAGCAAGTACATACAAATTATTCGAATAAAAATTTTTGGAATATAAAAAAAATACGACTAAAAATTATTCGCCTAAAAATAAATAAAAATTATACGGATAAAACTAATGAAAATTATTTAATAAAAATTATGTGTATACAAATTATTCGAATAAAAATTATTCGAACAAAAATTATGCGAATAAAAATTATTCGAATCGAAATAATACCAATAAAAATTATTCGATTCAATATAGAACGAATATAAATTATGCGAATGAAAATTATTCGAATAAAAATTATTTGGATAAAAATAATACGAAAAACAGATTATTTGAAAAAAATTATTCTAATAAAAATTATTCGAATAAAAACTATTCGAATAAAAATTACACGAATAAAAATTATTTGAATAAAATTAATAGTGATAAAAATTATTCGAATAAACGTAGTACGAATAAATACTAATCGAGTAAAGGTAGTACGAATAAAAATTATTCGAATAAACGTAGTATGAATAAAAACTATTCGAATAAACGTAGTACGAGTAAAAATTATTCGAATAAAAGTAGTACGAATAAAAATTATTCGAATAAACGTAGTACGAATAAGAATTATTCGAATAAACGTAGTACGAATAAAAATTATTCGAATAAACGTAGTACGAATAAAAATTATTCCAATAAACGTAGTACGTTTTAAAATTATTCGAATAAACGTAGTACGAATAAAAATTATTTGAATAAACGTAGTACGAATAAAAATTATTCGAATAAACGTAGTACGAATAAAAATTATTCGAATAAACGTAGTACGAATAAAAATTATTCGAATAAACGTAGTACGATTAAAAATTATTCGAATAAAAAAAATTTTCCACATAAAGCTTTTCGAATTAGTTTATTCCAATAAATGTCTTGTAGTGAAATTTATTCCACTGAATATTATTCGATAAGAAATTAGCTTAAATATTATTCGAATAAGGATGAAAAAATCGATCACATTAAAGATATACGAATCAAAATTTTTAATAAAAAATTATTGTATTAAAAGCTGTATTTTTGTTTAAATACGTTTAAAAAAATAAAAATACATTTCACTAGAATGCAAAACATTTTTAGAGCTCGTCTTAAATTTAAAAAATATTAACAAAATATGAAACAGATTGAATAGCCCCGATTTGAAGCGGAGACTTTTATTAAGATCTTCTTTTCATGTTAAACTACAGTCCCTTCAACACATGCTGGGTCATGCAAGAGGCCATACCGATGTCACTGAACTTGCTTGCCCGAATTTTTTACGTATCACGTGACTGATGAAACATAAAACCTGACCAGGTTTTGCTTGAATTTTTGTATGCAAAAATTTGGGTGTAGGGTCCCACCGAAATTCCCATAGAAATTAGCTGAAAACCTCCCAAATGATCAATTTGAATATTTTATTTTTATTTTAAATTGGGTTATAAAAACAAGACGGTATGAAATGAAACATTTTATTGTTAAATAACAATTTTCAAAAATATTAATTTCATTCATAATTTTCTTGTAAATTTTTCATCTATTGTTTTGGGAATTAGAAAATTATTCTGTTTTCTTTGTTTATTTTTTTTACTGGACAAACAGTTTCTATCCAAAAGGTTCTTTTCTGCTTTGGGTTCTTTAGGAAATATTGTTTGCTACCGCATAGGAATTATTATATTCATTCATTCATGAAATTATTAAAAATAACGTAAATGTCGGTCTTTTAATTCATTTTTAATTATAGTTTGCAACTATAATTTATGCCTTTAAATAACAGACCTTTTAATTAAGAGCACGTTTTGCGAACACCTTTAAAAAAATTATAATTTTTATGACTAAATTGTGAAGCAGCCAACAAACAAACAGACAAAAACGTATCATCAGTTTAATTCACACCCACCGCATTTAAACGAAAAGAATTCAACTGAAAAACAAAATAAATAAATAAAAGAACAGCAACCCTTTTGGGGAGCGCAAAAACAACAACTATGAATTCTAATAGTTACCTGATTGATGACGTCAAAATCCTTTGTTAATTAAAAGGTCTGTGTATTCATGTTTGTGAAAAGCAAAAACAACAACTCACCACACAAACAGAAAATAAAAACTGCCTGAGAAAAAACCGAGTTTCTTTTTAAATGTCCACATGCATGCACACGCATGCATTCACACACACACACACACACACATGCAATATTAAATCATATTACAGTTATAGTTGTTGTTGTTGTTCGTTCTTATGGTGTTTAATAAAATCATGGAAAAAAATGAAATGATTTAGTTTGATGCCAGCCGTGTTGTGTTGTTGTCTGTCATCCATCTTGGTGTTCAAGGCGCCGCCAATGATCTGCTACATGACAGCTGATTATATACTAGTTTTCTTCTTTAATTTTTTTCCTTAACAAAAAAAAAAAATAACTAGAAGGCGTTAAAGAAGATCTTTTTAATAAAAGAAAAATAAATAAATCACATCACTTTTTGTTGGGAAAGGGTCGCATTTGCTGTGCATATCCTTCAACTTGCCTGCAATTTCCATTCAATTTGATAAATAACTTTGAATATATAAAAATTTTGTTAATCATAGTAATTTTCTTAAAGCATTTAACTGATCGAAAGGTGCTGATGAGACCGGATTTTGATATTGATTATAAGGAAATATAAAGGGAATAACTAAGGCTGGATTTTTGAGATCTGGGTTAAACTAGGTTTAGCTAATCTCTAAACAAATTTGTGCCGTCATTACCAAGTTTGTCTATATACTTTTGACGGATCAAATTAAAATGTTTTGATTAAAATGTTGGTCTTTTATGGAATAATATATAAAAGATACCATTTCGTCGGAAAATTCGGAGTTTCAGACTACGTTAAACTAAGTTTAAACTTAATCCATATCTCAAAAAGTCGCTCTAAGAGATTAAAAAGGGATGATTTTTGCTTTATTTTCAAGAAAATTTATTAAAATAATTCTAGGGAAAATAACAGAAAATTCCATTTATAAAGTAAAAGTCTTAAGGAAAATAATAGTAAAAATTTAATTTTTCAATAAGGCTCAGTTTCCCTGTCTTTAGTTAACGAATAGCAAGAGTTTAAACTAAAGATCAATTTACATAAATACTTGGGGTTAAGCCATTAGCGTTAGACTGAGAAATTTGCTCTAAAACCGTGTTTTTTAAAAGTGGATTAAGTTTAAACTTAGTTTAACTTAGCCTAAAAGTTTTATTTTATTTTTATTATTTCAATAGTTTAAGCAAAACTAAGCTGTTGAACACAAACTGGGTTGGCGGCACAAATGTGTGTGCAGATTAACTAAACCTAGTTTAACGGATATCTGAAAAACTCAGCCTAAATTGTACGTATTGTTTTACTAACAAAAAATTCCCTTTATAAAGTAAAAGACGGTCTTAAGAAAAATAATAATCCAAATATAATTTTCCAATAAGGTTCAATTTCCCTGTCTTTAGTTAACGAATGACAGGAGTTTAAACTAAAGATTAACTCACATAAATACTTGTGTTTAAGCCATTAGCGTTAGTATACCAACGACTTACGATTTTGCTCTAAAACTGTGTTTTTGAAATGCGGATTAAGTTTAAACTTAGTTTAACCTAATCTAAAACTTTGATTTTATTTTTATTATTTCAATACAGACCAATAGTTTAAGCAAAACTAAGCTGTTCAGTACAAATTGGGTAATGGTGGCACAAATCTTTGTGCAGATTAACTAAACCTATTTTAACTGAGAGCTGAAAAATTCAGCATATATGTAGGATATATTTCTAAATAACAGAAATTTCTCTTTATAAAGGTAAAATACGGTCTTAAGGAAAATACTAATCCAAATTTAAATTTCCAATAAGGTTCAATTTCCCTGTCTTGAGTTAACGATAGGCAGGAATTTAAACAAAAGATTAACTCACATAAATACTTGTGATTAAGCCATTATCCTCAGTTTTCCAACTACTAACGATTTTGTTCTAAAACCGTGTTTTTGAAATGTGGATTAAGTTTAAACTTAGTTTAACTTAGCCGAAAACTTTGATTTTATTTAAACTTAGTTTAACTGAGAGTTGAAAAACTCAGCCTAAGTTGGACATATTGTTAAATAACAGAAAACTCCCCTTATAAAGTAAAAGACGGTCCTAAGGAAAATAAGGTTCAATTTCCCTGTCTTTAGTTAACGATAGGCAGGAGTTTAAACAAAAGATTAACTCACATAAATACTTGTGTTTAAGCCATTAGTGTTAGTGTACCAACGACATACGATTTTGCTCTAAAACTGTGTTTTTGAAATGCGGATTAAAGTTAAACTCAGTTTAACTTAGTCTGAAACTTTGATTTTATTTTTCCAATACAGGCCAATGGTTTAAGCAATAAGCTGTTCCTTACATACGTGGTAATGGAGGCACAAATCTGTTTGCAGATTAACTAAACCTAGTTTAACTGAGAGCTGAAAAACTCAACCTAAGTTGGATATATTGCTAAATAACAGAAAATTCCCTTTATTAGGTAAAGGACTTTATTAAGAAAAATTATAACCCAAATTTGATTTTCCAATAAGGCTCAATTTCTCTGTCTCCACATAACGAATGGCAGGAGTTTAAACTAAAGATTAACTCACATAAATACATGTGTTTAAGCCATTAGCGTTAGTATACCAACGACTAACGATTTTACTTTAAAAACGTGTTTTTTAAATGGATTAAGTTTAAACTTAGTTTAACTTAGCCTAAAACTTTGATTTTCTTTTATTACTTCAAGCAAAACTAAGCTGTATTACACTCGCGGTAATAGCGGCACAAGTCTCTTTGCAGATTATCTAAACCTAGTTTAACTGAGAGCTGAAAAACTCAGCTTAAAATGGGACACAATTTCAAACCCACGCATGCTGCGTTTCATAGTCCGCTAAACTTTCACCGATTCTAATCTTTTAAATTTTTTTCATTGACAATTAGAAAACAACAGCAACAACTACACGCACACACCTGCACGCTGTTGTTATTAAATAAATAAATAATATTTTGTAAAACCAACATGAATTTTCACAGCCAGCGAAAAAGAGTCGTCTCTTAGGCAAAAACATAATGGCAGAGACAAGCCTTTCTTCGTATTCATAATTCGCCAACGCTGGTTAAAATAACCGCATTTTTAAGTTTCAAACAAGTTGAAGAGGAAATGTTTGTTTGAAGGCTTCTGATTTCAATAAATTCAATGGAAACGACGCACATTTTTCTTATGAGCTGAATGCAAAATCAGACTGCGTGTGGCACAGTGCAACTGCGACGGTTTTGAAGTGTATGTGTGTGTGTGTGTGTTTTTTTTTTTGGGATATAATCAAGCGATAAATGTAGCAGAGTATTTTAGGCAACCCAGATATCAACAGACAAGTGCTTAAGGGGGCCAGCGACAAGCAGAGAATGACAGTAAGCAACAGTCATACACATTCAAATCAAATATTAATAAGAAAATGCCAGAAAATTTGAAAATAAAAATGAAGATTAAAATGAAACGTTTGCACATGCGCAAATCAAATATAATTTTAAGCATAAAATTATTACCGGTCCGAACTAGTTGCACGTAGCATGTACTCGTACACATGCGACACGAGCGAGCATGTGTGTGTGCGCAGTATGCCATGCTTTCAATCAACCGACACAACTGACATCAATCATCATTCAACTACGAGTACAATGGCAAATGGCGCGCTTAAAATAACTTAACAAACTTCAAACTCTTCAAGCAGTTGCTGCCAGCGAGATGATAAAAAAGAAGAAAAAAAAAGTGCAGGCATCTGAAGGAGTTCTTTATAGAATTTCAGGCAAATCTCGATTTGCCTCGAACTCATTTTAGATAATAATCCAGGATTAAAACATTTCAAATTGCACTGCTACACGTTTAGGATTTATTGAACGCTCTTTACGATAAAAAGAAATCCAATAGAAGTTAGAGAAACCTAAGAAATCTTTCTTTGAGTCGTTAAAACGATCTATATAATTAAATGTTAAAAGACGATTTCATGGAAATTTGGCCGTGGCAACACCTAAACTTGTTCATACGCTGGCTCTAATTTTGGCCTACACTCTCCAACAGATCGGTCGATATCTCACGAATGAATCCTTAAATATTGGCTTCCATTGTGGGCTAGTCAATGGGGCCATAGTTTTTTATGGCACTTGTTTTAAAAGTACTTTTGCAACGGTACTATTTTTAAAAGGTAAATTAAAAGGTTCGTGTTTTAAAAGGTACTTTTGCGAAGGTACTATTTTTAAAAAGTAATTTTTTTTTTAAATACTTTAGCACAGTTTCTATTTTTAAAAGGTATTATTTTTAAAAGTACTTTTGCAAAGGTGCTATTTTTAAAAGTATTTTTGCAAAGGAACTATTTTTAAAAAGTAAATTTTCTAAAAAATACTTTTCCAAAGGTACTAATTTTAGAAGGTACTTTTGGAAAACCTATTTTTAAAAAGTAATTTTTTTTAAATACTTTTGCACAATTTCTGTTCGTTTTTTTAAAGTACTTTTGCAAAGGTACTATTTTTAAAAAGTACTTTTGCAAAGGTACTCTTTTTAAAAAGTACATTTTCTCAAATACTTTTGCACAGTTTCTATTTTTAAAAGGTACTTTTGCAAAGGTACTAACTTTAAGAGATACTTTTGCAATGGCACTATTTTTAAAAAGTGCATATTTTAAAAATACTTTTGCACAGTATCTATTTTTGGAAGGTACTATTTTTAAAAAGTAAATTTTTAAAAGGTACTGTTTTTAAAAGGTATTATTTTTAAAAGGTACTATTTTTAAAAGGTACTATTTTTAAAAGGTACTATATTTAAAAGGTAGTATTTTTCAAAGGCACTAGTTTTAAAAGGTACTATTTTTAAAAGGTACTGTTTCTAAATGGTACTATTTTTAAAAGGTACTTTTTTTAAAAGGTACTATTTTTAAAACGTACTATTTTTAAAAGGTACTATTTTTAAAAGATACTATTTTTAAAAGGTAGTATTTTTCAAAGGTACTATTTTTAAAAGGTACTATTTTTAAAAGGTACTGTTTTTAAAAGGTACTATTTTTAAAGGTACTATTTTTACAAGGTACTATATTTGAAAGGGCTATTTTTAAAAGGTACTGTTTTTAAAAGGAACTATTTTTAAAAGGTACAATTTTTAAAAGGTATTATTTTTAAAAGGTACTATTTTTAAAAAGTACTATTTTTAAAAGGTAGTATTTTTCAAAGGTACTATTTTTAAAAGGTACTATTTTTAAAAGGTACTGTTTTTAAAAGGTACTATTTTTAAAGGTACTATTTTTACAAGGTACTATATTTGAAAGGGCTATTTTTAAAAAGTACTATTTTTAAAAGGAACTATTTTTAAAAGGTACAATTTTTAAAAGGTATTATTTTTAAAAGGAACTATTTTTAAAAGGTACTATTTTTAAAAGGTACTATTTCTAAAAGGTAGTTTTTTTCAAAGGTACTATTTTTAAAAGGTATTGTTTTTAAAAGGTACTGTTTTTAAAAGGTACCATTTTAAAAAGGTACTATTTTTAAAAGGAGTTGTTTTTAAAAGGTACTATTTTTAAAAGGTACTATATTTAAAAGGTACTGTTTTTAAAAGGTACTATTTTAAAAAGGTACTGTTTCTAAAAGGTACTATTTTTAAAAGGTACTTTTTTTAAAAGGTACTATTTTTAAAAGGTACTATTTTTAAAAGGTACTATTTTTAAAACGTACTATTTTTAAAAGGTACTATTTTTAAAAGGTACTATTTTTAAAAGGTACTTTTTTTAAAAGGTACTATTTTTAAAAAGTACTATTTTTAAAAGAAACTTTTGCAAAAGTACCATAGTTTTTTGTGGTGTATGGTATGCTGCACAGTCTTGTCCAGATCTTCCATTAAAAAAAAATGTAATCATGGCACGGTAGAGCTTACCCATTCACAGTAACGTGAGTGCCTTCGAAGTCTTTGAAAAATGATGTTGATCGGCCCATGATCCTCAATAAACAGCGAATTATTGTGAATACATTGGCTGTCCTTGCCAGACTTCTGGCTGCTCTTCACACCCAATACGGCAATTTCGCCAATTGACTGGCTTTCCCTAAACGTGAAATAAACTGTTCACCGAACTCGCCTCTCAATTGGGCCATTGTAGCGCGTGTTGTGTAATATGTGGAACAGTCTTCTCCAGGTCTTCCATTCTGAAAAAAAAAATTTTAAAAAAATTGTAATCATGGCGCAGCAGCGATCATTCACAGTAACGTTCTTGCTTTCTTCGTCTTTAAAAAAAAATACGATCTCGTAAGGCCACTGGCCCATAATTGCCACATAACACAGCATTTTTCGGGATTTTTTGGCAATTTTTGACAGGCCAAGAAATGAAAACGATGCACTTTCTTAGCTGATCATGAATTTTTATAATAAAATTCAATAATTTGCCAGCGTTGTTTGTTTGTAAGTCTATTCAGGGTTGAATTATAGACCAAACTGAACATGTTTAACAGCAACATGCTACACGAAAACAGCTCAGCTGACAAAAAGAAAGTTGCTACAAAAATCGCACTTGATATCGAACGAGGTATTAAAAATTTCGGCCCAAGCCTAGTGCATTAATTACGAAGTTTTCTTAACTGTTTTCACTTGAACTATAAACGGATTCCATAAACACAATCAGCTGATTTTGCTATTAATTGCTTTAAACCCAGAGGGCAAATAACGGCATTCGATATCGAGCGAAATTTAACTTTAAATTGTATAGAAATTTCGATCGAAATAAAATGAGGTATTTTTCTTTTTTGTTTAATTGAGGATCGACACTCAGGGAAGGACCCCTACTCATGCGTATGTGCTCGAATTTGGGCTTGTATTCCTATTTAATTTCGATAAAGTTTTGAAACTGTAACTTTTTCGATTGTTTTTAGTGAAATCTGGCTTCTTTGGCAGTTGAGTTTTATTTTTTGACAACCTACGTTAAGTTTGCACTTATTTAAACTTCTGCCTGCCGTGGTAAAGGCAATTTTTAATTATGATTAAAGCTTCTGTTTGGTGTAGTTGTTACCTTTTGTAATCCTGTGGGACCAATAAAGTGGCCAACAACTAGAAACAATGCCAACATGTTAAAACAGCAATTTGAAGAAGGAAAGAAAAAAAAAGAGAACAACAAAACAGCGTTTGATTGTTAATCATATGCAGTGAAGTCCAATAAGCACTTTTTTGTTGTTGTAAATTTTACAACAGATGAGCCGGCCAGAGAATGGCATAACCAGTCGCTAAATGTCGAATTACAAACAAAACCGCAGGCGACAAACTACTTAGGAGAGCGGAAGACAACAAAAAGAACGCCATCTTGTGCTTGAAAAATCTCCAATAATTTACTGTCACAAATTCAAACATCTGGCAACGTTACTTTGAGCAAATACTTTTGAAATTGGTAGGCAAGAATGATAGAAATGCAAGATTACGCCTGGCAAAGAATTTTCTATTAGACAACATCAGGCGGCCATTGTGTGTGCTATGGGCGGCTGACGTCATCAGTAAACTGATTGCAAGGCATCATTCACAATTTTATTATTCTTAATCAGAGGGGATTTCCAGAAAAGTTGACAACATTGTTTTCATTAGTGTGACCACCCTTTGCATCTCATATAAAATTTCAATAGAACCTCACTGACGACGTTGGTTGTGGTTACAATTGTGAACAGGCTGTAAGTGCGTGCAGTTTGACTCGTTGTTTAGTCGTATTGCATTTCTTGGCAGCCATCCCGTAGGCTGCTTGACTGACTGACTGGCTGGCTGACTATTTTGTTTTTTTCTCTTAGTGTTCGTAACCACTGATGATCTGTTTTCGTCTTTTCGTTGTTGTCGTTTTTGGTGTGGTTGCTATGTGACCATCAGCAGTCAAACGTCATTCGATTTGGCATTCTTTGTTGTTATTGTTTTTGTTGTTATTGTTGTTGTGATCGTTGTGCTTTTGATAGCTTCCAAGTGATGAGCGTGTGATGACAATTCGTATGCAAAGTGCAATTATTACACGTCGTTGCTGTTACTTTTCAATGTAAACAAATGTGCTGCTCCGGTTGTTGTTTGTTGTTGTTGTTGGTATTTTCGTTTGTAGCTTCTTTACAACAACAACAACAGCAACAACAACACGTGGAGGAAAAGCAACAAACAAGTCTGCCTTATTACGCCTAAACTTGGTTTTATTTTCTGTTTTGGCTTGTAAAGGTGACCAACAGACATGCTCGAACACGATTGGTTTGGGTTAAAGTTTAAATTCCATTTAAACTTTAGCTATAGTGGTTTCAGTGTTGGGATCCTTTTTTTCATAGTGGAAATATTTTTTTTATTTATTTTCTCCTGGATCAGCACTCAGGGGATGACCCCCCCACCCCATAGGCGATGCATTGGGTTGCTTCGGCAATATTTTTCTCAAGGAGTTTTGAAATGTAAATATTTAAAAACTTTTCATACAAAGACCTCAAGAATATTTTATATTAATTTTTTTTCTTCTGCTAGGGGAAACCCTCATAAATTGTGGTCACCCTAAAAATTTATTAAAAGCATAACAACTTGGCATTATTTCATCGCTTGACTTCTTGTCGCTGTATCTGTTAAAAGCAACTAATGAAAAGTTCTGGAAATTTTTAAGCTGCCAAAAAAAAAAAAAAAACAATAAAACCCTGGTTACAACATTTTCCAGTGGCCGTAAAATCAGCTTTACATCAAACTTAATATTCGAGTCCTTTTAAACAACTTCCACCGAAAACCAACCAACCATTCTCAGCAATAACGATCGCGCTTTTTATAATATTTTTTTTTCTTAAGGAATTCAATTGACAACATTTTAAGAGCCAAAGAAAAATGAAAAAAAAAGGAATGAATTCGAAAATCAGCCAAGATGGGTGCTTCATCGTCCACAGTATTTTAACTCATATTGATTGACAGTTGAATTGAAAAACATTGGCGATCAGCTTTTGTTGTTGCTGTTGCCATTATTTGATTAACAGTGCAACAGGAAAAATGTTTTCATTTTTAAGTTTTAAACAGCCAGAAATATTTTTTTTTTTTGCAAATAGAATATTTGTGTTTTAAAAAGTTTCGCTGTTTAAATATACCAAGTGTTGTGCTCAAATGTACGACGATCAATAAAAACCAGCAGCTCAAAACACAAAAATTTGCGGAAGCATTTTTTATTTTTGTAAAATTTTTTTTCCTCCTTGCTTTTTATTTTATTTAAGTTTTTTTTTTTATAAATTTTTAGTGCACCAAAAGGTTGCTGCTTGTAACAAAATCTTACTAAAAAGCCAGCAACAAGTCATTTAATATTTCTCTGGCCTTTTTTTGTTATCCTGTCGCTGATATTAAACACGCAAAAATCATGTTTATTCATGTTGTTACTTGTGGCTGCATGGTCGTATGAGCCTGAGAAGAATAACGTTGCTGATGATGTTGCTCCATGGAATTTTTGTTTTTTATTGTTCTTTAGTCGAGCATGATTTATTAAGAAACATTTATATTTTGCTGTTTATTGTTGGCTTTTTATTAAATTTAATTTAAAGGTGATGAAATGTGTATTGATACTTTTATAAAAATTTCAGTTGCATAAGCAAAATTATTTATGTTTTGTACAAGCTTTTTAAACACGCTAAACTGTTTCCCAACGTTAAAACAAAATTTTTTTAAATAAAAAAAAAAATACCTCTCAAGATGCCACTTGTGTGCCCTGAGAATGTGCAAAAATGTCAATCGCTACAATTTCAATTAAAATAAAAGCGGTTACTCTTTCGGTTCTATTTTTTCTGAGGTGCCTATGGCGTTATTCTAAATATTCTAATTAGTACGATTGTAAACTGTTATATAGCGTACCCAGCAGGTCTATGCATCTCGGTTTGCCAGCAATATTCCACTGTTGGGTCTTTAGACTTTCGATATCCCCTGAGGAACCAGCTTTTCCTAATGAAAAATTCAAATTTGTCAGTATTCGTTTTGCAAATTGAATAATTTATTTAGCATACCCAGCAGATCCATGCATTCCAGTGTGAAACTGGGCACTAATATTCTGCTGTGCACTTGTAAGACTCCCGATATCTGCAAAGGAATCACGTCCTTCCAAACAGCTATTCGTAGTCGAAACCGTAATTCTCTATACTTGGTAAATTGAATATGTTATATAGCATACCCAGCAGTTCCATGCATTCCAGTTGGTGCCAATATGCTGCTGTTCGGTCACTAGACTTTTGATATTCTCAGAGGAACCTGCTGTTCTCGATTCACCATGGTTGGACATTTTTTGGTCAATCTTCGTTTTCTAAATTAAATCAGTTATTTAGTGTACCCAGCAGATCCATATCTTCCAGTTTGGCATCGGTATGATGCTGTTCAGGTGCTTCTTTCCTCTGAGGAAACCCCTCCTTCCAGTTAACAATCCGAATTCTTTTGTTAATCTTCGCTTTGCAAATTGCATCAGTTATATAGTGTGCCCAGTAGATCCATATATTCCAGTTTCACTCCAATATTCTATTTTAAGGTGGTTAATTTTCCATATCATCTGCGGAATCATGTTTCTCCTCGTTAAAAATTCCAATTCTCTTACCAATTTTTTTTTCTGCAAATTTAATAATTTATTTAGTGTACCCAGCAGTTCTATGCATTCTAGTTTTCCATCAACATGCTGCTATTCGCTCGTTAGACTTGCGATATCATCTGATGAACCACATCCTCCCAACTAAAAATCCGATTTCTCTTATCAATCTTCATTTTTCAAATTGAATCAGTTATTTATTGTACCCAGCAGATTCATACAATCCAGTTTGGCATCAATATGATGCTGTTTGGTTGTTACTTTCCTCTGAGGAGCCAAATTCTTCCAGTTAACAATCCGAATTCCCTTGGTAATATTCGTTTTGTAAATTTAATAATTTATATAGTGTACCCAGCAGTTCTATGCATTCTAGTTTTCCATCAACATGCTGCTATTCGCTCGTTAGACTTGCGATATCATCTGATGAACCACAATCTCCCAACTAAAAATCCGATTTCTCTTGTCAATCTTAATTTTTCAAATTGAATCAGTTATTTAGGGTACCCAGCAGATCCATATATTCCAGTTTGGCATCAATATGATGCTGTTTGGTTGTTACTTTCCTCTGAGGAGCCAAATCTTTCCAGTTAACAATCCAAATTCCCTTGGTAATTTTCGCTTTGCAAATTTAATAATTTATTTAGTGTACCCAGCAATTCTATGCATCCTAGTTTTCCATCAACGTGCTGCTATTCGCTCGTTAGACTTGCGATATCATCTGATGAACC